>LR999458.1:3112787-3652371 GCA_905216605.1 Arabidopsis arenosa
CATTACTCGGTCTGGTTCTATACTTACTGTTTGTTTTGAAAATATTTGAGAACATTAAATAATAAGACTTATAACAAACTCATTTCATTACACCACATCAATGTGTACAAAAACGTCTTGTGGTGCAGTGGTATTTGTCTTTTCAAAAGCTTGAATATGGCGGGTTCGAATCTTGAACTATGCAAAATTTAAATTTTTTGTTTTTTTCTTTAGTAAAATGAGCATCAAATTTTAGTAGGCTTTAGGCATCACAAAATTTTGGGCCGGCCCTGACAACAAATCCACTAGTTAACTTAACTAATCTTTCAAACTTAACTCCACTTACATTTTCTTAATTTGGTTGGAGAACCAAAATGACATTACTCAACAATCTTAATGTAAAGAATATGCTAACCTTTTATTTTTGGAACTTGTTTATTTTGGTCTTAGGATGTACATATGCTATTATAGGTCAATAAATGGTGAGAAGACAAAGAATCTATGATAAATCAACTAAATCATGCTATCAATATAACCTTGTTCATTAAAAGAGTTTTAAGAAAAAATTTTGCTTGTTATAATTTACTATTAATGAAATACTTTACTATGTCGAAAGCCATGAGTTGAGATATATTTTGGCTACTCAACCACAATCGAATATCACATTGAGTTCTCGGAGCCAATTCAATTTGCATATTGTAAACTAAATAAAGTATGATCTCTTATTAATTGAGAAAACCAGTTTTATTGTTTTGTAAATATTTTGTACATAAAGTTTGAGAAAATATCATCTGAAGAAAAAAAATTATTTTTTAACAAGGTAGATTCTTCAAGCTGCAAACAACTTCTCATTTTAATGGAAAAATCTCATAAAAAACCGCCAAGTTAAAACATTTTCCTAAGTCAAACTTTCAAAAAATATTTGTTCCTATATAAAATCTTCAAATTAAAAAATTTTCCCAAATAAATCCTCCAACTTCTGTTGTTCCCTTATAAGACCTCAAACTAATGAATTTTGGCTTATAAACTTTCAAGTTGTTAGACTTGAGCTCGAACAATTGTTGACTAATGGTCAACTATAATTCCGTTTCGAATAGTAAATGGCCGTTGATAACATATTTCTCGTTTATTTAATCTTCAAAATTCAACCATTGTCCAGACTCAAATTTGACGACTTGAATTTCATTTAGGGAAAGTTAATTAGTTAACCACTTGAAGCCAAAGATTATTCCCTACCAACCTACGGAAGCCCAAGTAAAAGAAAAGATTATGAACTTGAAGAAGAAATATAAAAAAGTTACAAGTTTTGTGACTAGGGGAGAGAATGGAGAAGACAAATCTGTATATCCTCAAGACTTTCAACTGTGGAAACAAATTTGGGGAGATGATGGTATTCTTCCATACAAGAAGAGAGGCTAGAGAAGCATGACTCACCACTGAACAAACTAGACACATAATTGGAATTGATGTCTGGTTTGATGTAGTAGAGAGGTACTCGAATTGGCAACAAAATGACGTTAATTGTTGTTTTCTATCGATAGATCATATCTGCCATCAAAAAGTTATTCTGGGAGAGGATGGTTCATACCGAGGTACTCTAATGCGTGGGTATAACAAACACAACCAAACACTTTTAGAACATGAACACTTGTAAATAATTTTAATAAAACAAAATAGAAATATAAATTATTTTTATTCAAATAAAATTAAAATTATGAAACCGTAAGTATGAAATTGGAATTTTATTCCAAATAAAAATAATATTAATGATTTATTCTAATTGTAAGGGTAAAATTGGAATTTTATTTTTGTTATAAAACTGTAAGTATGAAAATAACAACATTTTATTTTTAAAGGTATTAAATCGTATATTTTAACTATTATGTGTTTTTTCTTCCAACCAAAAAAATTTGGGTATTAAACGTCCAAATAAAAAATAAACCAGGGGTTTTTCGGGTGTTTTCCCAATCTTATTGTTGAGGATTTTTTATTGAATGCTCGAGGTTGTTAATAAAAAAAAAATTAGTAATCTCCACATTACAAGAGCAAATCAACTAGTGCAAAGATACATGTTTTCATCTCTCTTATGTGATTCAAGAATAAAGTTAAATCTATTTTTTGTATAGGTAATTTTTTATCATTAACTACCAACTTTTCATTTTCTAAAGTGTTATCTTTACAGTAATATGGAAAAAATAGTAAACACCATGACAGAAGAATTTTAGAACACCACTAATGAAATACTCAGGTATGTCAAAGTATATTAGTTGAGATGTATTTTACTTACTTAACCACAATTAAATATCACTATCATTGAATGCTCATAGCGAATTCAATTTGCAGATTAGAGTACTACAAAAGGTTTGATATTTTATTAATTGAAAATAATTAAAAAAGTTTCAATTTTGTAAATCTCTTGTACACACATTCTCGTTGTTGGATGGTCAAATTTCATTGTTGCTTTAATTTTTTTGTCAACCAGACATTAATTAAAAAGTCACTCCATGATTGGTAGCCCAATTTCATTGTTGCTTTAATGTTTTGAAGTTTTAAAATCATCAATCGCATTTGGAGTGTTAACATTAGATTATGATGTATATGAATCCAAGGGACAAATATAGAGTATAATCTCTCTTAATGATGTCACATCTTCTTAATGAGTATGTTTAATATAGTCTTCTCTTTAAATGTAGCTCACTTTGAGGTTTTCATTGGTATAGAACCAGATTTGTGGTATGGAATTCTTGAAAGCTTTTCTTCATTACTCGGTCTGGTTCTATACTTACTGTTTGTTTTGAAAATATTTGAGAACATTAAATAATAAGACTTATAACAAACTCATTTCATTACACCACATCAATGTGTACAAAAACGTCTTGTGGTGCAGTGGTATTTGTCTTTTCAAAAGCTTGAATATGGCGGGTTCGAATCTTGAACTATGCAAAATTTAAATTTTTTGTTTTTTTCTTTAGTAAAATGAGCATCAAATTTTAGTAGGCTTTAGGCATCACAAAACTTTGGGCCGGCCCTGACAACAATTCCACTAGTTAACTTAACTAATCTTTCAAACTTAACTCCACTTACATTTTCTTAATTTGGTTGGAGAACCAAAATGACATTACTCAACAATATTAATGTAAAGAATATGCTAACGTTTTATTTTTGGAACTTGTTTATTTCGCTCTTAGGATGTACATATGCTATTATAGTTCAATAAATGGTGAGAAGACAAGGAATCTATGATAAATCAACTAAATCATGCTATCTATATAACCTTGTTCATTAAAAGAGTTTTAAGAAAAAAATTTACTTGTTATAATTTACTATTAATGAAATACTTTACTATGTCGAAAGCTATGAGTTGAGATATATTTTGGCTACTCAACCACAATCGAATATCACATTGAGTTCTCGGAGCCAATTCAATTTGCATATTGGAAACTAAATAAAGTATGATCTCTTATTAATTGAGAAAACGAGTTTTATTGTTTTGTAAATATTTTGTACATACAGTTTGAGAAAATATCATATGAAGAAAAAAAATTATTTTTTAACAAGGTAGATTCTTCAAGCTGCAAACAACTTCTCATTTTAATGGAAAAATCTCAGAAAAAACCGCCAAGTTAAAACATTTTCCTAAGTCAAACTTTCAAAAAATATTTGTTCCTATATAAAATCTTCAAATTAAAAATTTTCCCAAATAAATTCTCCAACTTTTGTTGTTCCCTTATAAGACCTCAAACTAATGAATTTTGGCTTATAAACTTTCAAGTTGTTAGACTTGAGCTCGAACAATTGTTGACTAATGGTCAACTATAATTCCGTTCCGAATAGTAAATGGCCGTTGATAACATATTTCTCGTTTATTTAATCTTCAAAATTCAACCATTGTTCAGGCTCAAATTTGACGACTTGAATTTTATTTAGGGAAAGTTAATTAGTTGAAGGTTATATTGGAGGGTTTAGTTGAACCTTATAATGAAAAGCCTATTTTCTATATGTTTAATATGCAAAATGTCTTGGAATACGTCATAATGATTGACATTGAAAGAGCAGAAACACGCCCTCTCGTACATCGGTAGGGTGATGACATACTCAAGAAAAAACTCTTCATGCATTACATGACCATCCAATGCCTGCCAATATTTCTATTTTTGAACCAGAATACGAAAACATCAAAAATATAAGTGCAAAATATGCAAAAAAAAATAAACATGTAATTTATTTGTTTAACATAATTTCCTTTTTATCTTAGACAAAACTTGCTCAATAATACATTCTACATATCAGTACTTAAACACATTTTTTTTTAATCAGATAACAAATTTTAACTCTCATATTATACTTTCTAATTTTTAAAAAATCTATTACTGCATAACATCATCTTTTATTAAATGAACTTACATGTTTAATTTTCTGATTACTTTTTGGTATTGATCATCTTTATGTTGCTGTTCAAAGAATCGGTATAAACGAGTGTTTTAAACGATGGAGGAATCTTTGTCGTGAAACAACAAGCCTCGATGTCAAAGAATCCGAGGTCATGAAATTATCTGTTTTCGATAGAGAAACTGTAGAAACCACAAGGCTTGATGGAGTTTTTTTTGTTCGCGTGAATGAATCCTAAGGTTTACTAGTAGTAAATTCATTGAAAATGCCATTAAGCAGTATTCATATTTATAGCAGTTTTTTGTTCTTTTGATGATACAAACAAAAAGGCCATAGGCCCAACGACATAAATTAAAACTGAAATTTTAAGACTGGAAAATCTAAAAACAGCCCAAGCCCAATAAATGAGAACCCATAGCCCACGAAGGAGATTGCATTGGTTGCAAAAGATGGTTTCGATTCTTTGAAGTTTGAATCTTCTTCTTCTTTGCACAAGTCGCTCTCAATGATACCTCCTCACTCAAGTCACACTCAACGAACAAAATCTCTACAAAATGGGTCACACAGATCCACCACTAACTTCAACACTTATCTTCACGACTACACTTCTGTCTTTACTTCCTCTCTTGTCGTAGCCAGAAAAAAACAAAACATCATGACAGAAAAATCCGGAGAAATCGGTCGTTTGAACGAGCTCAAGGCTTTTGTCTCGTCGAAAACAGGAGTCAAAGGACTCGTCGATACCAAAATAACAGAAGTTCCTCGAATCTTTCATGTCCCTTCTTCTACTACTATATCTAACAACAAACCTTCTGATATCTCCAGCTTAAACCTCACTGTCCCAATAATCGACCTCGGAGATGGTAACACATCTGCAAGAAACGTTGTCGTTTCGAAGATTAAAGAAGCAGCTGAGAATTGGGGATTTTTCCAAGTGATCAATCATGGTATTCCTTTAACTGTTCTTGAAGAGATTAAACAAGGAGTTCGAAGATTTCATGAAGAAGATCCAGAGATCAAGAAGCAGTATTTTGCTAAAGATTTCAATAAAAGATTTGCTTACAACACCAACTTCGATATTTATCATTCTTCTCCTATGAATTGGAGAGACTCTTTCACTTGTTACACTTGTGTTCAAGATCCTCTAAAGCCAGAGGAAATCCCACTAGCTTGCAGGTAAAAAGTTTAGCAATTTTGATTTCGCATTTTTAGTGTTTTGATGTTTCTGAATTAACGATGATACGATCTTAGGGATGTTGTGATTGAATACTCGAAGCATGTAATGGAATTAGGAGGTTTACTCTTCCAACTTCTATCAGAAGCTTTAGGTTTAGACTCTGAGATTCTTAAGAACATGGATTGTCTCAAGGGTTTGCTTATGCTCTGCCATTACTATCCACCTTGCCCACAACCTGACCTAACTTTGGGCATAAGTAAACACACCGACAATTCCTTCATCACAATTCTTCTTCAAGATCAAATCGGTGGTCTTCAAGTTCTTCATCAAGATTCTTGGGTAGATGTAACTCCTGTTCCTGGAGCTCTTGTCGTCAGCATCGGTGATTTCATGCAGGCAAGTTCGATTGATGCATCCTTTTAACTCAAAACAGAGTCTTTATTTACCAATACATTTGAGTCATTTTGTTTTGCAGCTGATCACGAACGATAAGTTCTTGAGTATGGAGCATAGGGTACGTGCAAACAGAGAAGGACCGCGGATTTCAGTTGCGTGCTTTGTTAGCTCGGGAGTGTTTCCAAATTCCACGCTTTATGGACCGATAAAAGAGCTTCTTTCTGATGAAAACCCTGCAAAGTACAGAGACATCACTATACCAGATAACACTGTAGGATACCTTGCGGACATCTTTGATGGAAAATCGCATTTGTCTAAGTTCAGGATATGAAGAAAAGACTTATCTGGCTTAGTTAAAAATAGATACATGTGTGTGTTTTGCATCTGTTAAGCTATTCTCTTCTCTCTGGGGAGAACATGAACTATTTTATTAATAAGAAAGAATGTTATGTAGAGAAGACATTGAATTACTGAATAACAAGATCCACACTTGATTTATTTATTTACTTCCACTTCATGCCTGAAACAGTAATGTAGGTAAGAAGAAAGAGGATCAAGTGTGTAGCAGATTGGAAAAAAAGACATAAAAGGTTTCTTCCTTCAAACTACATGAGCTTCATTTTTAAGCTTATCTATCAACTCATCCACTGAAGAAACCATAACGCCAGATTTCCTCTTTGGAGGCTCTGTGACTTCCAAGATCTCTATGTCGGATTTAATGTCTACTTTCAGATCTTGCACCGTCATTTTCTTTATCGGCTTCGATTTAGCCTTCATTATGTTAGGGAGTGATGCATATCTTGGTTGGTTCAGCCTCAAATCAGTTCTGCATTGTAAAATCAAAAGCTGTTATAAACAAAACGAGAGCTGTTGCACCTTTCTACTAAAGCTAGCTCAATAATTAGTGAGATCACATAGAGTTCCAAAAGGATGAAGTTAACAGAAAGATGAACAATTCAAAAAACTGAAAATGACATATACAGGGTTAGTTGATGCATGATACATATAAACCTCAAACTCAAGAGAGATCATGACACAATCATGTAAGAATCTAGAACTTACGTTATCACAGCGGGTAAGTCTACATTAAGAGTCTCAAGACCTCCATCTACTTCTCTATCCACCGTTGCAACATTCTTATCTTTATCCAACACAACCTACTAAACAACAATGAGCAGAACACATAAACAACTACTCACAACTTGGAGAGCAGAGATAAAAGATAAAATATGATCCAAAAGCTTTCAAGAGAACTACTTCATTACCTTCGATGCAAATGTTGCTTGTGGCCAACCAAGCAAAGCTGCAACCATTTGTCCTGTTTGATTGCAATCATCATCTATCGCCTACAGAAACAAATAAACGTTTTAAGTCAATAAATTTCACATCAAACTTCATCCAAACATTAAGCAAATTCAACATTTTTCAAAGCATTGTACAAAGATCAATGTTCATCATCCTAAACGATCCAAAACGGACGAGTCAAATACGAATCTTTTGCCATCTAAAACCTGAAAAACCTCAACTTTAGCTAAGATTCTAGAGATTTGATGAATTCTCAATCAAATTCATGAGTCATGACCAAAGTTCAAAACTTGTCAATCAAATTCGTGAGTCGTAACCAAAGCTCAAAACTTGCCACTCAAATCATATCCAAACATACCTGTTTCCCTAAGAAAATCAATCCAGGATTCTCAACATCAGCTAAACTCTTCAAGATCTTAGCAATCGTCAAAGGAAGAAAACTAGAATTGGTCTCAACATGAATTCCTCGATCAGCACCCATAGCTAAACCAGTACGAAGTGTATCCACACATTGTGAAGGTCCAATACTCACTGCAATAACCTCTTTAGCAAAACCAGCTTCTTTGATTCGAAGTGCTTCCTCAAGTGCGATCTCACAAAATGGATTCATCGACATCTTCACATTTTGGGTTTCTACACCAGTCTGATTCAACGATAAAGGAATAAACTTTAATGGTGATTCAACGGTTACAGAGAGATTTAGAGATGGGTTTTGTTTGTACCTTATCGGGTTTGACACGGATCTTGACGGCGTAGTCGACGACACGTTTGACGGCGACGAGAATCTTCATCGTCCGGTAACAGCAGAGAAAATGAAAAAGAGAACTTTTGATTTCTGGATCGGAGGAAGATGATGAGTGACTCATCATGAAAAAATGGCATGGTATTCGGTTTAATCCGGTTTAAATTTCTCGGGTTTTAGTTTTTTTTTTTTTTTTGTTCTGTGAAAGACAGGTTTAGGCCCAAAATAACAATTGACAATATCCATATATTGGCCATAGGTCTTAATGGGCCAGATTCCATTACTTTTTCATTAGTTTGTGACTTTGTGTCAAAGATGTTTTAAAAAGTTTTTGTTACTTTTAAAAATAGACATGAATAAACAAGGGTTTTGTGCAAAAAAACTCTCGAAGTAGCCAATTTTTGCAAGAAAACCCTCCATCTCAAATAAATGCAAGTCAATACCACCATCTCAAAAGTCACCCGCAATATAGCCCTCGCGTGTATCGATGACGTGGCAGCCGTTAACTCCGTCAGTGGGTTTTGTGCAAAAAAACCCTCGAAGTAGCCAAATTGCAAAAAAACCCTTCATTAAACCAATTTTTGCAAAAAAAACCCTTTCGGGTATTTTAAAATTCGGGTACGGGTTCGGGTTTACCTATAATACCCAAAAATAAAAATTGTTGTATGTAAATCTATCCACCCTATTGTTCGTACCGAAGTTGCAATAATAAATAAGTAGGAGTTTTTGGGAGCGAACGGAGATATTTCTCTTATTAACGATAATCGTGCTTCTGTGATTACAGAGATGGAATTCGAGTGAACGAGAATACGAAATATACGCAAGAGTTAGCTATGATTTTTAGAGAAGTAATATATGTTTTGTCGAGGCTCTAAGCCTTACAGAAGGTGATTCCGTGCCGGGCACGTTTTCGAGGCTCTGAGTCTTACAGAAGTTGATTTCGTGGCTTGCACGTTTTTCGAAGCTCTGAGTCTTACAGAAGTTGATTTCGTGGCTTGCACGTTTTTCGAGGCTCTGAGCCTTACAAAATATTTTGTCTCTTTTGCGACGAATTTGGGCTTTTACAGAAGATTTTCTGGTTTTACAGAAAACTTATGTAAATTTTACAGAATTCTTCTGTTAAACCCTAGATTTTTCCTTCTCCTATAAATGGCTCCACCATGTCTTACTTTGATCATGCCAATGATCAGAAATTTAAGAAGATATCAAAATCGATTATTACCATATTGTTTCCTTTGCTTCCCTGTACAATCGAATTCTCCAACAGTCGCTTTTTCAAAACAAACCTTGGCTACTTTGAGGGTTTTTTTTGCACAAAATTTGGCTACTTTGAGGGTTTTCTTGCAAAACTTGACTACTTTGAGGGTTTTTTTGCACAAAGTTCACTCGTCGTGACGTTTTGGAACGGAGTTAACGGCTGCCACGTCATCGATACACGCGAGGGCTATATTGCGGGTGACTTTTGAGATGGTGGTATTGACTTGCATTTATTTGAGATGGAGGGTTTTCTTGCAAAAATTGGCTACTTCGAGAGTTTTTTTGCACAAAACCCAATAAACAACATACACAATAAAATTTCAGAACACCTATTTTGAATTTTATTATAGTATCGACAATTATCTGAATTCTTCAGTTTCGAATTGATGATCTCGAATCCATTTTCAGCCAAGAATCTTTCAATCTCGATCTACTTCATTTTAATTGAATTTTAGGATTTATGTTGTTTAATTTCGCAATTCTGCAGTTTTTCAATATCTACTATACATTTTTTAAGTACATTTTAAAAAATCCAATTGGGTGGATTTTTTTTCTGATTTTGACTCGGAAATCTTTAATTGGATCTTTCCTTAATTTTTTGGTAAAATTAATAAACGAAATTAATCAATAAAATATATATATATATTTTCTCAACTAATTACTATACCTAAACTCTTTATTTATGACATATTCTCTACGATTTTTATAGATAAAAAAATCAAATATGATGATTTAATGCTAATATAACAAATTTGAGCTAATTTCCTAAAACCTCTCTACCTAATTTAAACATAAATATATGATTTTCATTTCACTTTTATATGATCTTATATTTATATTATTTTGAACTATTATAAAATATATATAGTTAATAAAATTTTAGATTTTTTTCTTCTGCATATGCTATGATTCAAATTTTTAAAAAGGACAAATATTACTCAATCGATGAAGAAAAAAAGTATCTGTATATTAACATTTTTGAAAAACAAATTTGTGCGTTTAATCAGGTCGTATTTTTCTTTTTTACTCTAACCCGGAATTGAGTCATTCGGATATTTCCTTAATTTCTACAATTATCCAAAACGGGGCAATATACCACGGGTGAAATCTTAAAATTAACAAATCGTAATACAATTATTTAGTATTTTAAGATACAATTATAACTTATTTTTACGGGGTGGTCCAAAAATACACACTAATTTAAAAATATATATATTATGGAAACCATTTGAAAGTAAACTTTTAAATTGACTCGAATTATATGTCTTTTAAATAAAAGTGTTATTAAAAAAATAACAAAATGATGTTTAATTTTTACAGGACGGGATTATGTGGTGGGACGGGTTTGGATTGATATTAATACGGAACAAAATATCACGGGTGAAATCCTAGGATTAACAAATCAAAATACAATTATAAAATTTTAAACACTAAACAAAACAAATACAACTTAAAATTTCCATTTTTTAGTTACAACGCATGTGACCCGCGGTGTATAACAAAAAATATTATATACAACAAATTCATCAGTTTATAAAAAGATAAAAAAAATCAAATAATTAACCCGCGGTGTACCGCGGGTCATATCCTAGTATTTGTACACTTGGCAAACCAATAAATGCGTTTGTGTAGTGATCTTGTTTATTTACTACAAATATATGCTATATAGCCATAAGACATTAACCTCAATAAGAGTAGGAGGAAAACTATAGTGAATAAAAAAAAATATGATTTGTTGTTTGAGATGGTAATCAACTAACGAATTTACAGTCCGTCCCCATAAACCGTTCGGGCGTCGACTTAGCATACATGATGAAAAAAGATTCCAAATAGGTCGACAGTTTCATTGTCATCGCAGTATTCGCAATATGTGCACAACCATTGACTTTCTGCTTGGCACTAAGTTATGGATTCAACATCATTTTTGTTGATTCCATCTTTGTCAGTGTTACCATGTATTTTTCATTTATATATAGCGTGGAATTTAACAAAATTGTTGATACTAATGACCTATGGTGCTATTTTCATATACACAAAAATTCAACAACACTAGTAAAGTCTGACTTACAAATCATAGATAAATAGAGAAGTTTGTTTTTTTTTTGGAGGATTTTGAGTGAGTTTCTTGATGTTTTTGAGTGAAAGGTGATATAATAATACATACCTATACATTGTAATATGTATATGTGTAAACTAGAGTTCATGCTCAATACTTCATTCATTTTCTAAATAAAAGAATGCCAATTTAGTACAAAGAGATTTACCAAGTTTGTTAAACCTCCAAGGCTTTAAATAATTCAAACAAAATCATGAATGGTGTTATTCGTTTATCAATATTAATGCTCTATCCAGATCCAGATATCATATGATGTTTGCTTAAACGCAACTAAAAACATCAGCTAGATGAATTGTAAAACTCATCCAAGAAAATAATTTATTGGATAAGTGTCTTCCAAGTATTATAAAAGTCTGCCTAACATTAGCTTGTTCACTAATTTCTGATCCGACAAACAAACACTTGGTTGTCAACGACACAAACGCATATCCAAAATTAGCAGCTTTTAGACCATTCAACATCTTGAATATCAGAACCAACTGATTCCATTATCACTGAGTGGTATCCTTCAAAAGCAATGTTCTGTGCCAGATGACCGTAATATACGTCAACTCCTGCTCTAAACAATTCAGGAAACACAACAACATCAGCTCCTATTGAATGATCCCGAAGAAGACGCAAAGCATCTTCTAACCTTTGAAAGATATTAATTGATCTTACCCTTTCTCTGATATCTCTAAATCGAGAAACTTCATACGGAGGTCTGTAGGTGCAAGAAAACACACTGAAAGTTTATTCTGGTACTCCATATTTCTGAATATGCTCTAAAGCACTTGCCACATAGTAGACATAGCATAAATGCCCCTCCCGGGCAAAAAAACACTTTCCGAGAAGGTCTGGACGACAATACATACACATGTGCTAAGCAGGTAGGGGCTTATAAGTAGGTTCCCACCCTGCATATAAAATTATAACACAAATCATATTAATTTTTCTTATAGATTTATCTTTTCATACTTAACAAATTACGAATTTGCACCAAAATTTTATATTAACATTAAAAAAATTGAATATCGATTTCGATTTACAACTCGAAAAACACAAAAAAAATAATCCAAAAGTGAACTATTCTATTAACAAATCAGTTTAAAGAGAAAAACTGATATATATGAACTACAACATTTAAAAAGCACAAAAAATTGTGCGCAATATGATATTGGAAATAAAATCACGTTTACCAAATTAGCGATTGTGACCAATTCTCTCACCTTCGCAAATTTACAGTTGTGGGGGAAAAAATAGTTATGTGATTATGATGAAGACATGTTTATTTAAGTCATTTTGATATCAAATGCATCCAAAATTGCATATATGGCTTTGAGTTTTGAAAAACTTCTAAATTTTATATAAATATATCTTAATTAACTGTTACATTTTCTGGTAGTTATGAAAATTTAATGCATAAATTGTAAACAATAAGGTTTTGTACGCTTTTCAAATTTGTCTAATTACATTTATGGAGTGACTTGACAAACAACATCAACCTTATATTAGCCTTTTTCCAGGATAGTAATTATACTATTATTTTTATTGATAATATATGAAATATATAATTTGGACAGTTGTGCAACATTGGTCCAACTCAATACACAAACTTTTTTTTGTTTTTTTAACTAAAATACCCTTTCATTCATGTCGATCCTCTCTTGAAAAACATCTTTTATAGCTTAGAATTTGACTTTAGAGATGAATTTAAAATATATACACGTGAAGAAACAAAAGTGAAGCAGTTACATAAAACATATTTTCAAGGAGATTTTGGTTTCTTGATCATGGCCTTACGCTGACATAACTATTAAATTCCAAGGAGATTATGGTTTCTTTGTAATTTGGATATCATTGATTATATGAGGAGGAGATTTTGACGTAGAAGTGTGAAGCCCTCCATGAGTTTTATTACAAGAAATATTTTTGATTTTTTTCAAACTTTAGAAAGTCCAAAAATTTCTCTGTCATTCATAATACAACTCAACTTTTTTGACTTTTAAATCTAAACACACCTATATTTTCTCCTCCTACCTCACCGACCAAATAATTAAAAAATCCATCTCAAAAGTCAAAAATATTAAAAATGAAATAATAAAATACAAATGTAGAAAGAAACAAGAAAATAAAACAAAGAAGCAAAGCGGCCCATTAGGGTTCAAAATAAAGAGGCAATATAGAGGAACTTCTAGAACGTCTACTGCTCCCAAAAGAGAAGAAAAATCTCTTCACTTTGGAATTACTAACATTGCCACTACTACTACTACATCCTCCTCCGTCTCCAACCACCGGAACTTCGCGGTTTTTACGAATCGCCTCTTGAACCGCAAGGTAAAGCTGTCGATCCGCCGATGAATCCATTGAGATTGATCTTCTAATGGGTTGAATACTACCGAACTGTTCGTCTTTAACTCTTCTTATGTCGATGCATTCGTCTCCCATACTCGTCATCTTGTGAAGCTTTCGGGGTTTTCTTGGAAGCCCTCCACGGTCAAGCTTCTTTGGAGATGTACGGATCGAATTTTGAGTGTTTTCGGTGAGTAGGTGACCTGAATTTGACCTTTCTTGTTCCATAAGTAACCTTCCGCTTTGCGGACTATCTCTGTCACTACCGATGCTATTGCCCAGCTCAATGACCACATACTCGTTCTCACCTCTTAACACAACGGTACCAGATCCCACAAACGGATTCTCGGGAGAAGAGCTCGGTGCAGAAACCCGATCCGGAGGGAAACTTGTGTCACAAGAAACCCTAGCTCTACACAAAGGGCAATTAGCATTGTTCTGAAGCCAAACATCGATACAATCGATATGAAACAAATGACAACAATTTGGGATAATCCTCAACTTCTCCTCATCTTGAAACTCACTCAAACAAACAGAGCATTCTTGAGAACTCTTCTCTTCTTCTCCTTCTCCCGTAAAAACGCCGCCGTTTTGGTCATTTCTCTTCTTGAATTTAAAGATTGGTATTGCTCTAATGACAGATTCATCAAGACCACGGTTTCTAATCTCTGGAGAGTAAACCATTAAAGGATTTTGGTCGTTGCGTCGCCTTCGAGATAAGGAGAATCGGTGAAGAATGTCGATTCGGTGCCAGTTGAGACAACATTTGATAACAAAAACATAGTAGCTTACAAGTAAAAATGCTGTGGCTAAGATTCCAATCACCGCGACGGCTAAGATCGGAAAACTCGTCCCCGTAGAGCTAACACGGTGGAAGAGAGGTGGCGGCGGTGGCGGCGAAAAGCTCAGATCCCGAAGAGGATTGTGACGGTTTGATTTATCCATTTAACTAACTATAAGAACAATCTCATGCTCTAATAGAGAATAAAAGAGTAAACTTTGAAAGTTCTTGAAGAAAGAAGAGAGAAAGAGATTGGTATAGAAGAAAAACAGAGAAGAGAGAGATAGATGGAGTAAAATGAAAGTTCGGTGAGATTTCTTGGCTCTTTATATGATTATAATAATACTTTTCTTGATCGGTGTGACTCGTTTACTACAAGAATATTTTTTATATAAAGATTTAAAATTAAAATCGAAATATAAAAGTTAATTTTTGATTGGTGGGAAAATTGAAAATTTGTTTGATTGTTTGTTTATGTACTAGTGGTGGGGAACTTTTTTAATTTAAGTAAGAACCTGACATATATTTGCATTAACTATGATTTACTAAAAAAAATTGTTTGCATTAATTGTTATGATTATATTATTTGATCTACCTTTTGGGTTTGGAGTAATGTTGCTTTTGATAATTCTTATTACTAATTTGATTTGATATTTTATGATAGTGAAATTTCGTCTAATGAGATAAAATTGTAATCTTAATTAATGCGATGTAATGATGATATAATTTGCTTCACTAAACATATACTACCATTTAGCAATTATTAAATCAATATATTTGTTTATGAATATGATTTATGATCTAACCATGATTGTCGGTTGCATTTTAATAATTAGTTGTAGACTTTGTTGTAGTAATGAGGTTCTTGATTATAGAATCTTTTCAAGTTTCAGATAAATCTCACGTACACAAATTGAATTTTTTTTTCTATAGAATATTGATCATTTCAAACTGTTTTTCATTTTTTCTAGTACTGCATATAGTATCTTGTTAGATGATAATATAAGCTTGACTAAACACACAACTTTGAAAATACGTTAGGGTTATGTTACCATTCATTCAAATAAAAAACTTATAGTATAACTTTTCCTTTATTAACTACTAATTGTCACCCATAAGACTCAAGAAATTTTTAAGAAAATGAAAATATTAAAGAAAGAAAAACTTAAATGGTGAGTGTGGTTAGTTTTATTTTATTTCTGATAACGTGAGACAGGTTGATGATTCAATTCATCTTAACAACAAAATATGTAATTATATATCCAATTCGATTTTTTCAAATCTAGCCTATAAGTACGACGAATACAAGTTTAAAGAGATAAAGATGGTTTGAAGAGATTTAGTAGAGTAACAATAGGATATTTAAAATTTTATTTGAGGCACATAGACTAATGATTGGAAACGTTTTAAAATAAAAAGGTTAGTAGGATTTTTATAACACGTCCATTTCTTTAACTAGAATAATCATTGCTAATCACAAATTCAATAAAAGAAGAAGAAAAACAAAAAGTAAAGGCGCACATGCATTCCATTTCCACCATTACCTATGTATTCACATACTAGCTTATATAATACATTATACATACAAGCTATGTTTTCATATTGACGCCTTAGTTAAGTAAATGAGATGGCATTTTTTAAAAGTCAACATTGTTCACCGAATTTTTGAGACGGCTTATTTGGTACACACAGAGAAACCATCGAATGATGATACAACTCAAGACCTAAAGCATATTTAGCTAATGAATCGGCAATTATATATGAATCAACTAATCTTGGCATCTATATCAAAGTGGATCGAGCTGAGATATCATTCAACTCTAACCAAATATTAATTAAAAGCTTTTTTTCTTTTCCCCATATATGATTCTTAAAAACTCTTTACAAGTTTTTATATATATTTTTCACAATTTGTTTTAAGAAATTAATTACTACCATTTTTCTATCTTTTTTTTAAGATCTATTTCACTAATAATCATTTTATTTTTATCATCACCATTTATATTAGTGTAAGAGAGTTTTGATTAGTATTTTTTTTTAAAAACCATATACATTCATATATGCCATTCAATTATTTCATTAATTTCTTAATTCTTAATATCTTTATTGAATTTTAATTACTCAAAATCATACAACTATTCAACCAAAAAAAAACATTCAAAACAATTATTATCCATAATAAGAGTTCAAGAATCATTCAAAATAAGTATTTAAATTATTTATATCTTTTAATTTATTTTTTAAATGTTTATTTGCTTTGTTAGCAAAATTTTATGGGGATCGAATATTTTACCTGAATTTAACATTATTTAAATTTATTATTAATATATAATAATAATAAATAATAAGTTACATCTTTTACAACTTTGTTCTACCAATCGGATTTTAACAGCCAAAGTTTCTACAACCAAATTCTCTGCAGCTCAAAATTTTAAAGTCAAATCCTCTAAAGCCAAAACTAACAACCGTTACCAATCGGCTTCGTAGTCTATTTCTGTGAATTGTAGAATCTAGAACAAATTAATTTTTAAATTAATTAATTGTAAAAGTTACTAATAATTGAGCTGCTAATTTATAAATGTTTTTAGGTATACGTTTTGTTGATTTCAATTGTCTTGGTAAATTTTCTATATCTTAATCAATTCATCTATTATTGTTTTTAAGAAATATTTCTGTTAACCAATACACAAATGTAGTTGTTATTATGATTTTTTTTAAAAGTCAAATTTTATTATAATCCACATAACAAAAAGTCTAAACAAATTAAAACAAAAATCTACACATTGGATACTATAACTTTTAAGAAAAAAAACATACCAAAAACTATTTTCTTTTGTTTTCATAATTACTGCAATGATGCAGCGATAAGAAAACATTCAAGTAACTTTCATGGTGGGGTATAAAATGGAAGACCATAAAATTGTCTAAATCTTTAACGGAAAATTCCAAAGAAAAGTCAAATCTTACGCAAGATTCCAATATTCGTATCCTTTTTGATTTTTAACCTTATTTTCTATTACATTCACCACCAAAAAACGAAAAAGATATTGAAATAGAATATGGACCGACACTGCTTCTGTAGTCTATCGTGTATTCGTGTGTATGTTGACGATTGTGTAATTATATTATTCAATAATTATTACCTTTTACACATAAGACAATTTAATAGTAAATATATTGATGGCCTACCCCTACTTTTAAAATGAAATGTCACAGAAAAGAAAAGCTATAAACTTTTGCTTATATAATAATTTGGCATCGGAATCTTGGATTCGTTCGTTTCACACTAGTCAAGGATTGTCGAAATATATATCATTGTTTCTCTTAGATGTGAACTATCAATACTGTTGAAACTTTAAAGTATTCAAAAGATATAAAATTGCATGCAACTAGAATAAATTTTAGGAGATGTGAATATGTATTTTCTCCAATTAATAGAGCTGAAAAAAATAATATTATGTACCATTTATACGTATCAAACTCACAATATATGGATTAAATTCATATTTTCCAAGGACAAAGGTAATATATATCTTCACGATATAATGATGTATACAAATATTCCATGAAACATTTGTTGGTAAACAAACTAATTTGTGTTTTATTTTCTCGTAATTGGCGCATAGCTACATATATCTTTTTGATAGAATTGATGTAGTTGGACTCAAATTTTTTAATTAATTAAAAATGTTAGAAAATTGTTTATTATTGTCATAAAATGTCTCTTGCTTGACACCTTCACACGGTCATAAAATATGCGTATTTGGGCAGAACAGAAGAAGGTTCGCCATAAAGTAGGGTAAGCTGTTTCGACTATTTTGGGAATAAGACTTCAACTAAGAAACTTCTGCAAACCTAGCTAACTACTGTCAGAGAGCACGTAAAAAGTTACTAACACATAGATCATGAATGAATCCTATATATAAATTTCATTTTGAGTGGGTACAAGATTTCGTGAATTTATGATTTTCTTTTTCTTATATAATTCAAATTATGATCTTTGTTACTTTAGTCGCAACTTCCTTGTTAGTTGTTACTACGGACGTGAGAGAAAAAAGAAAGAAACACAGAGAAGATAGAACAAATACATATTTACATAGTTTAGTAAAAAAAAATTCCAGTATTGTTATATGTTATGTTGACTACATCAACTTACAAAGTTCATACCATAAATTTATCTACATCCTATATGTTTTAGGATATTAGTAAGTAACTTTTGACTCAAAAACATTTAAGAAAATAGCCTTGAGTCAAAAAAAACTTTAAAAACTAACGTTTTCCACATATGTGAAAATTTTAAATGGTCCTTAAACAAAAAAGAAAACATCTATCAGCGTATTATAATTTGGAGAAAAATACGAAATTAAATAACAATAACAAAACATATGGAAATAAAGAAATTTATTGAAATTCCGATGAGGAAAGAGAATGTTATATATTTATATTTTTAGTAGTAAAGTGAATGTACTTCAAGAGTTATTTAAATTGGAGTCTCATTCATAGATTACATGATATTCATATGAAATTTGCCACATATATATATATTGATAAATCCTACGGCTGATCCGGTCAGTCCCAATAGAAACGTAACGAGATGCTGCAGAGTAGACTTTTTCTTAAAAGACCAAGACACTGTCTATTCTAAGTTTGGAATGCTTTCCGTTTAATGTCCGGAGATAGTCATATCGTATGTTATTGGACTATTAGGTAAACTGCTTGATTCTTTAGTTCAAACCTAAATTTTCCATGTGATATTTTGTTTTTAGGAACACTAGAACCCTAGAAAGAATGTTTTAACACATTCCCAAATCTTATTTACCATGATCATAACCACTCTAAGAAAAAATATTTTAGCACATTCCCAAGTCTTTAGACCACAATCATACGGTCCAAAAATTAATTTATATCACAAATTGTATAAATATGACATATTGTCTAAATTTGTTAGACAATTTGACCTCGTTATTGTAAGCATTGTACATATCGTATATGTATTATGACAATTATGGGCTTATGTTTTTGTTTTATAAGAGAAACTACAACGTTATATATTAGGAACCATACGTAACAAATGGTTGATAATGTCAAACTAAATCTTCTTTTCACTTTAACCACAATTGACTTTGACTTGAGACTTATGGTATCATCATTCTACGACTTGCGTTTGGTTTGGCGTTTATTATACGCAAGTGAATGGAATTAGTAGCAACTAGCACGTGATCATTTTGGTGTGTCACTTGAGTGCATCCGATTATATATACACACAGTCACATACCACAAACGAGAGATAAACTCACTACTTAGAGGATATCTTAATTAGTTAAGTAGTTACATTAATTTTATAAAATAAAATTGTAACTAAAGGAAGGTAATCAGTGATTAGTGAGAATAAAAAAAGTCTAAACCCCTAAGCCGGTCAACTAGCACATGTGTTGTCACGTGCTGAGAAAGTGATAGTACCAATCTCTTGATTACTCCTTTATGTTTTTTTTTTTTGTTTTTTGTTTTTTTATATATTTTGTTTTAAACTGTATCTATTTTGTTTTAAACTGTATCTATTTTTGTTTTTTATTATAAAAAATTATCCATATTATTTCAACTTATTAAATTAAATGAAATGTATTAATAAATAGTATAATTGAATTTTAAATATTTTTATCATATGTAAATTTCAATTGACACTTAGAATGAAACATAGTGAAAAAATTCTATCAATTTTAAACAGGAACAAGTTAGATATTTTCAAATCAAAATCTTATAATAAATTTCTATAACGACATTTATTATGATAGCTCGAATTAATAGCTAATTAATGAACAACTGTGTGTTTTTGACGTTGGGGATTGGAGACTCTCACATGTTGTCTTTCCTGGTACGTCTGTGCCATGACTTTTTATAAAAGGGACTGGATAGTCCGGATTGTTCACGTGTATAGGGAAGCTAATCGTCTCGCCGACGGATTAACTAACTATGCGTTCTCGTTACCATTAGGTTTTCATGCTTTTAATGTTGTTCCGTTAGAGTTGGCCCCGATTTTAAGGGAGGATATTGATGGACCTTTGCGTCCACGGCACGTCCGTATGTAATTGTTTATTTAGTTTCTTAATAAAACCCGGGAGAGTTTCTCCCGGTTGCCCAACAAAAAAAAAAAGAACAATTGTGTAACAATGCTAAAGGCTTTTCCTTGGGTTTTTGTAACTCGCAGACCCATCTGAGTGTTATGGGCCAAAAGATTATTCTAGTCATAACCATTAACCAAAAATGTAAGCGTTCCAGAATCTGTATCGAATGTTTAAGGTCCGAGATGTAACAAAAGAGCATAACATACCAAGTGTTTAAATCATAAAAGGGAGATTGCTTATGTATGTAATATAAAAATATCTGTAATTGAGATAAACTCGAAATGGTCACTGAAATTTCATTCAATAACTAAGAGACCGGTTTTCTAGATGCATTTTATATTTAGGTGTTATAAATTTGGTATAAGAATTGCAAATGTTAAAATTAAGAAAAATTAATAAGGTTTTCGCCTTAAAAAATTTTGGACGTACAAAAATAGATAAATATCTTACTCAAATATAATACTATTTTTTTTTAATTGTTATTCTTTTTACCCACAAGGCACAAGAGAATAAGATCCTTTTTGTTGGATGTTATAATTATTTCTTACATGAATGGAAAAATGGAGGAGATAGAAAAAAGAAAAAAGGAAAAAAAGAAAGGCAGAATCAAAGCAAAACCTCTTGCAAAGAGAGCTACGAACCAAAACAAAGGTCAAAAAGAGAAAAAAAAAGAGCACAAGAGAGGTTCTCAAATAGCCTTGTGACTATGTGAGTGTGTACTCAAAAGTCAAAACGATAGCTGAAGAATTGCTTGAAGTTGAGGTGTTTTACAGTAGCGCGATAATCCAATTCTGGATTGTTATTGGAGTTTGGATCCTTAATTAAATCCTGCAACAAAGAAAAATGAATCAGTGAGAAGAAGATGAAGAAAAGAGAAGAAGCACAACGAAGAAGAAGAAGTGTTGTGTTTGTCCAAAAAAAAAAAAAAAAAAAAAAAAAAAAGAAGTGTTGTGAAGAGAGTCAACGACAGAGAAGGAAGCAGAGTGAAAATAAGGAGATGTTGGGCTTTGTGTGGTTTAGGACAAGACTAATGGGCTGCAATTAATAAGGCCCAAAGAAGATTGTGTGTGTTTGTTGGTAAAAAGTGTAGACCAAGTACCAAAGTAGAGTTGTTGTGTAAGAGTAAATTAAGGAGTTGGAGTTCCAACATAGTAGAGTGGTTAATGTAAGTCTTAGGATAATGATGTCTAGAAGTATGGTGCATGTGTGAGGTGCAAATAGAAGATGTAGTATAAGTATGTGTATGTGTGTTGTAAGAAATGTATCCAAGCAATTATTAATGTAGTCTTTTAAAAGAGAAAAACGTTTTCTTGTGTTTCTTTCTAAATTAACAAAAACAAAAATAGAGTGCAACAAAGAGAGAGACACAAAGAACGAGAGATCAAACCTCTAAGAGTGAAACAGAGGTTAGATGTGAGAATGTCAACAATTATCTTGTTAATGAGCCTAATGTGCTTATTGATTGAGTGGTGTGCATTTTGATGGATGCTATAGTATATAGTATAGTATATAGTGGCTTGGAAGGTCATATAAAGGAGGATGTAGCGTAGTGTGCAACTGATCATTCGAGGAAGCGGAAATTGCACTGAGCGTGTTGGTCCAGTCCGGTTACAACGTATACCCAAAAATATGTTGCACACAAAATAGGCCTTAAAAGTTTAAGGTCCAATACAAATGTTTCACCAGAATGTGTGAAGGGCCGAGACTGGTTTGTTCCCAAGTGATAGTGAAAAAAAGACAAGGACGAACAAAAAGGAGGTTAAGTTGCTAGCTCGCTCCTCTATTCGAATAGAAAAATTAACGACTTGGTCTCGGAATTTTAGAAATTTTCTCCAAAAACAAGAGCCAATAATTATGTCAGGAGCTTCCATAAACAAGAGGTTTCTCATGAACTTGTAACATCTTGATTCTTATTCTATTTGTTGCACACATCATCATGGGGCCCTAATAGAACTCGTGACACCCTGATTGTTATTCTATTTGTTTTTGTTCTTTTAAATATTTAAAACTTGTGATTTCAAGTTGTGAGTTTGGAAGTTTGCGTTACGTGGAAGTTTGCTAGAATATGATTGGTAGAGGTGTGAGTTGTGAGTTGGCAGCTGATGGTTGGCTGGAAAGAGAGATCGAGAGATGAATCTATAAAGAGAGATCGAAGATCAATTGGGAGAAATTAACTAGAGAAATCATTTTAGTTCTATTTTTTCTTCTTCTTCTTAGTTTGTTCTGAGATTATAGTGTTGTACTCATCTAGATCGAGATCTCTCTGTTAGATCTTCGTCATTTGAGATATCGACTCGCGTTGTATGAACTTTAGTTCGATTTGGTGTGAATTTGCGATTGGAATCGAAGTGTTGTGGTTTTATCTTTATCACTTGCATCATTAACTCAGTATTAACCCTGGTGAGGGCATTCAAGTTTGCATTTGGAGGATTTAAAGCAGCAATACATGTACATAGTGCATTAATCATTAAGCTTATAAATGAACCTACAGAGTTCTTTGATCAGACACAAGTGGAAGAATACTTAACAGGTTATAGACAAGAAAACTCTTTGTACCATGTGTCTTGTTCTTGATCTTAACTGTAACGCCCCGACCGTCCCTACCAGTGGGCCCCACATTCTCTCTCGGGCCTATGGGCCTACCCCTGTCTGACGGCTGGTCCGCTACGTCCGGAAGGCTTTAAAGACTTGTTTACCGACCCTACAAATCACCACATGATCTTTCCTTGTGTTTTGTTCTCACTCACACAGTTCCGACAATCACTTCCCGGAAGGTCACCCATCCTGAAACTACTCCAGCCCAAGCACGCTTAACTGTGGAGTTCTCTCAGGATGGTTGACCGAAAAGATAAGTGCACTTTGGTGACATAGGTGGCCAAATCAATTCTTTTAAACCTCTCCGCATGCACCACCATATTCTTTTAACCGAGGTGTTACATTAACTTCGTTTCAGATTTTCCTCTGATGTACATATACCATCGATGACTCTCTCCCGTTTATCCTCAACAGTGTTCTAGCAAATTATGTTGGTTTGTTAGGGATTATTGTAGTATTGTCTTATGTAAAGTATTGTTAGGGATTATTGTACCATATGTCTCTCTTTTTATTTTATTTTAATTATTATTCGTCTGTTTTGTTGGAGGAGTTACTTTAATGTATAATATGTATACAGTTCAATTCCTACTTCTGCCGTTTTGGTATATATACAGCAAGCTTCAGGTACTTTTGCCTAGACGTTGGGCCATTATACAACTGCTTGTTTTTAGCCAATCTGATTTCATATTTGGTGTTCTCTTAGAGAAGAAGAGGAGTTCAAAGTTTATACTAACTGAAAACTATTTCAGTTATTCTACAGGTCAGCGTCAAGGCAACTACGAAGGTTGGACAGTGGTTCACGATCACCAATCTATCCTTACGAAGGTTGTACAGTGTTTCACGATCATCAATCTATGCATCAGAGACACTTGATGGAGGGCTTTTAAGTATGAGGTAGTTTTGGTTCTGCTTCTAAATGAGTTGTTCTTATGATTGTGTCATGTCCAATGGTTTTGATTGAATGGATGCATGTCAGGTTTTGCTTCCCCACTAATGACAAACCTGTATGCTACTTTCCGTTTGATTCTGCATGACATGTACATTAACACAGCTTTCCTTTGGAGCTTAAGACCATTTTCATTCAGCATTTGACGATTTGCAACAATATTTAGTTTTGTGTGTTCTGCAATAAATGAGTATGGAAGTTTCAAAATTGGTGCAGTTGTTAGGAGCAATGATTGTCTTGTTTTTCTCTGTAATGGCTACTCTCGGGCTCCCGGGGGAACTTTCCAATCACTGTTTTGGTACACCTTGACTGGTAATAAATTGGAGTTTTCATAAATTTAAAGGAAATTAATTGAAAGCATGAAATTTATAATTTGAATCACAAGTGGGATTAGCGCTCTCATATGCAAGCTCCATTGGTTTCTATGTTAGGAAGCTTCTTAACAAGTTTTACTGAAACAGAAAGAGAAATGGTTTATGTTGAAAGAGTTCTCCAGGTAATAATCCTGATTAATTAAGTAATTTTGCTTAAGTTAACGTCACTAATTACATGAACCAACCTTTTCTGTTTCAAGGATCACTGAGGTGAGGATTTTACTCATCTTGCATTCTATAAGCAGGGTCTTGCTGTTTCATGATAAAAAGTTGTGGTTCTCATAGGGATAACCTTTATCCTCTTAGCTTGGGTTAAGTGAGGGTTGGAGAGATCTGGAAGATGCTAGGGAAATGTAAAGGTAAGGCAGAGGTAGAAAGTGCAGGAGGGTTAGATGCAAATGTAAAGGAATTTGGATCTTCCTTTTCTGTTGGGCAGAGACAGCTTGCTTCTGTGCTGCCTTGCCCCCGTTTTTCTCAAGTCATCAAAAGATCCTATGCCTTGATGAATGCACTGCCGACATCGACGTTCACACAGCTTCACTACTACACAACACAAAGGGAATGCAAAGTCGTAACCATCATTACCATTGCTCACCGTATTTCAACAGTTTTTGATTTGGACAACATCCTAAATCTTGAACGCGGAATTCTGGTTGAACAAGGAAAACCACAACATCTTTTGCAGGATGACTCCTCAACTTTCTCAGAGCTTCAAAGTGAAATGTTGTTAGAATCTGATTAGTTGTAACTTCTGATCTTTGCTATAAAGATCTGTGTTCATGATTTAATATATTCTAACTACTAGTTTGAATTAAAGAAAATAAATTAAGCAAAACTAGTTTCAACTGTAGTAGTAGCCTTGTTTGACTGTCATATATGTGCTCAGTTTTCCATAATAAATGACTCTTCTTGGACTTCACTAATACAAAAAACACATGACAAAAAAGATTCTTGTTATACAAAGTTCATATATCTAGTCCAATGGTGATTGAGAAGTAAACAATAGTACTCCTATTGTCTGTATTTCTTCCAAGAAGTTAGTTCAGAAGGAATTAACTCTTCCTTGCAACTTAAAACAGCTTTAGCCATGAGTTTCCCAAGCCAAGCATGATAGAGTAGTCACCTTGATCCGAGCCCTGAAAATACCCAGAATTTGCAAGACTCACTTGCTGCACCTATGAGCTGATTTACACATCCCAAGAGCTGCAGTGACCCATGGCTTGTGATAGGTGGCATTGCTCTCAAACCAGCCCTTGCTCCCTTAAATTCCCACTTCTATATGTCTGGATAAACTGCACTTGCTTTCGGAAGAAGTTCGCCGAGAGCTCTTGAAGCTTCCTCTGGTGGAACATCCGATGAATCATTTCTTGATTGCCATTCCCATCTGCAGATTACGAGGTCCCTGTACCGCAAGCCAGGCATCTGACAAGATCGAAGGTCCATCCTCTAAGATTATGCAGCTAATAGGCCTTACACCAGGTCCAACAAATTTGTTTGTTGAGATCGATAAACATCGGTTTCCTATTAGTACCATCTCCTGAAGCTAAAATATGAGGCGGTGTTTGGCGGAATTGGGGAAGATATAGAGCCGAGCATTTCAAAGATTTCCTGTTTAAAGCAATTTCTTAGCACAAGGAGTAATCCAAGAACGTCTGAGAAACAATGATTTCCACCAACTTACCCCAGAGTCTTAATCTGGTCCTAGAAATCCTTATTCTCATATGTGTATATCTCGATCTAATCTCACAAGACCAAAAGAAGCATGTAAATGATGAAGCAGATCTCTGATTGATAATAATGTAAGTCTCTAAGAGAGGCTTATAATGAATACTCACATGTGTATCTTATTTCGCTATATACTCCTTCAATGGCATTGAAGATATCTGAGGTAAACACAGAGACACCACAGTTTGTGAAGTCACTGACTTGCATTGAGCAGATAACAGGAAATTTTCTAAGCTAAACAAATTTCAGTTTAAGTGAAGGAAATAAAAAAAC
Source organism: Arabidopsis arenosa (assembly GCA_905216605.1). NCBI lineage: Eukaryota > Viridiplantae > Streptophyta > Magnoliopsida > Brassicales > Brassicaceae > Arabidopsis > Arabidopsis arenosa. Next base: position 3,139,296 of record LR999458.1, read on the forward strand.
AGGATAGTTTAGCCAACATTTCAAAGTCGAGAATAAAACAAAGCACACGTCCCAAAATAAAACAGAGCAATGATTAACAAAAGTCTGGAAAAACGGTCTATTTCTCCACGAAAACTATGACATCACAACAGATAGAGCCCAATCTATGACTACGATCCAGATGTACCCGAAAAAATATTTCTCGATCTACATCTCTCTAAATCGATAGTTTTCATCTATTTCCCCATAAATCTGGGTTTAATCGGTTTACGAACCAAACCGGATAGAAAACCAATCTAACCCACTCTAACCCAATCTAACTGAATTAAAAAAAAAAAATTGATTGACCTAAAATAAGACATATGTCGAGATAAAAATTGACGTCTGCAACATGACTACTTGACTAGAAATTTATGCAACATCAATACCATCAATGGTGGATTTTCTCACAAAATCAGTATCATCAATGGTGGAGTTTGTCATACATCCGATTCATTCCCTCACATTATCCTTCGCTCAAGTACGTTTTTTGTTTCCGCTCACGTACGTTAATTTCAATTTCTCTATGTTTCAATTCTCCATTTTTTTCAGTGATCATCTTCCTACTCCGATCTATCGATGGAATCTTCCTGCTATTCCTAATGGCAATAACTCTAGATCAATCACCAAGAGAAGTAAAGAATATCGTCTTATAATTTGGGATCTGCTTCAACTCCGATTGTTTTGTTTCAGCAATTCATGTTCTGTGATGACAACGTCGAACGTCGGTGGTGGCTCTGCCGTGGAATTGGATAGTCATTGGTCTCGATTTTGGGCTCTCCAACCCGTGAGGTTAAGAACACGGGCGATTGATTTTTGCTTCATAATCGAGAGAGGACGAAAAATCTATTGGATTATCTATTTGCAGCAAACCCAATTCGAGAATCAGCTCGGACGAAGAATCAGAGTCTCTGATACCGAATTCAAAGAATTGAATTGAATTTCGAATGATTGCAACAAGAAAAGGTTGGGTTTTTTTTTTCTTCTGTTTTTGTTGTTGTTGTTGTTCTTTAATTCTCTTATGTACAGATCATCATCATCAATTCTTGGAGGATGATTGATAAAAACTAAAAAGAAATCTTTTGTTTCATCTCTGAATTCGGATGAAGAAGATGATGGGCACGACAAAACAGGTTGAAATCGACTTTATTAGAGAATTGGGTTGTAATCTGGTTTATATTAGGTTTAATCCGGTTTATTATCTTTGTAAATTGGTTAAGCAAGCAATAAACCGAATAAAACCGATGGTCGTGTGTAATTAGATGAGAACTATTATTTAGGGGAGATATAAGATGAAAACAATCGATTTGGAGAGATGTAGATCGAGAAATATTTTTTCGGGTACATCTGGATCGTAGTCATAGATTGGGCTCTATCTGTTGTGATGTCATAGTTTTCGTGGAGAAATAGACCGTTTTTCCCAAAAGTCTAGATGTTCACAAAATACTTAATAATAAAATAAAACAAATTTATTCTTCAATGGTCCACGAATTATTGGGGTACGCCGCCGTTATTAATTTCACCGCTCCATCACTCAAAGCCTGAGACACCAAACAACGATCGAGACAGCCATCTTCAACAATGCAGCCACTGTTGCGCCAATCGGGACAAACGAGACACTCTTCTCCTCCAGGATCGGGACAATCGTCCAGACCCCAGCGGTGAAGGCAGTCAGAAAGAAGAAACCCACGATGCTAAGAATGATGAATCCGTTACGAAGCATCCTACGAATGCGAGCCGCATCTCTTGACACGTTAACCGTCAAGTAGACAGCACCAACCAGACTTCCCAGAAACGCAAACTCAGCGCATCCAAAGTAAACATAGTAGCAGGCTTTGTGCCTAAATCGCACGTGTCCGTTCTGGTCCAAACCTCCTGAAGGGTTCAGAATCCCAACCGCCGATATCCCGCCTAGGTACTGCAGAATGGTGGTGATGTTCTTGAGCTGTTCTCGCTCCTACAAGGATAATAAAATTAAGCATTGGACGAAGCCAAAGTATTTATACACACATTATTAAGATCCAAAACCACAAAATCTATATATGTGGTTCTTGATTGGTTATGTCATACCTCTTAAGAACAAAAATAGCATTTTTTTCAAAACCCCAGATTATTAAACTGAGGAACAAAGGAAAGGAAGAAGTTTCTATGTCAATAATCACCTATGCCAAAACGAAAGTATAGCATGATTGCATATTTATACACACATTATGAATAATATCCAAACCACAAAATCTATATCTATGGTTCCTGATTCGTTCTATCATACCTCTTAAAATCAAAATAGCATTTTTTTTTCTTCAAAAACCCAGATTATTAAACTGAGGAACAAAGGCAAAGAAGAATTTTCTAGTATTAGTCTAATAAATCTATCACGTTTGCTCATTTATACACACACTATGATAAATCTATATCTATGGTTCCTGATTCGTTCTATCATAACAAAGTAGCATTTTTTTTCAGAAACCCAGATTATTAAACTGAGGAACAAAAGGCAAAGAAGAATTTTCTAGTATCAGTCTAATAAACCTAGCACGTTTGCATACTTATACACACATTATGAGTAATATCCAAACCACAAAATCTATATCTATGGTTCTTTATTCGTTCTATCATAACAAAATAGCATTTTTTTTCAGAAACCCAGATTATTAAACTAAGGAACAAAAGGCAAAGAAGAATTTTCTAGTATTAGTCTAATAAATCTATCACGTTTGCATACTTATACACACATTATGAGTAATATCCAAACCACAAAATCTATATCTATGGTTCCTTATTCGTTCTATCATAACAAAATAGATTTGTTTTCAGAAACCCATATTATTAAACTGAGGAACAAAAGGCAAAGAAGAATTTTCTAGTATTAGTCTAATAAATCTATCACGTTTGCATACTTATACACACATTATGAGTAATATCCAAACCACAAAATCTATATCTATGGTTCCTTATTCGTTCTATCATACCTCTTAAGAACAAAACAACATTAAACTGAGGAACAAAGGAAAAGAAGAATTTTTTATATCAATAGTTACTTTCGGCAAAACGATGACTGGGGTAGGAGGAGCAGCCATTTGCGTAGAAGAAGGTGTAGAAAGTGTATAAGGTTAGTGAAAAGATTTTGAGAAAAATGGAAAATTGCTTTCTTTATTTTGACTCGATAAAACTCTTGCAAAGAGATACATTGTGTTTTATAGAGACAATAGGAACAATCTAGAATCTAGGTCATCCTTTTCCAGCTGTAAATTGACTAGTCATCATCCTTATCTTGTAGAGCTTGAAATCGGTTTTGAAGGAGCGTTTCTTTTTCTCCATTGCTTGTGTTTGCAGGTACAGGTACAATCATCTTTGTTTTCATCTGATTTTGTTGACTAGGCTTATTTGGAACTGGGCCATTCTTCTCCTTAACACCTTTCTTCACTTGGGCTTCACAGTGGCCCAACTTAGAGATTTCACCTTCAGTTAGACAAAGATGAAATTTTTTTATTATTTCTCTCTCTTTCACTTACTTACAGACATATAAATATCTCTCTGTAGAACACTCTAGAGACTAGGTTAACCTTAGCTACAAAGGTAGCACTGTCATTAACTACTCAGCTAAGATTTGGAGTGGTTTTAATCTATTAACAGAGAAGAGCCTCTTCGTCTCTATCTTTTCTTTAGCGCCTTTCTCTTTTGAAGGTACAGAGGAGCTGTTATTTGTCTTGTTCTACTTTTGACTAGTGGGTTTCACGACTGGGCCTTTTACTTCTTGTGTTGATGGGTTTTATTGGCCCATCTTCTTCTCATTACTTACAGAAAGATGAGACTTTTTTATTTTAAATTGTTACACTGTGATTGACCTATATTATTTAAACTAATAATTTATTTAGAATAATTAAATTTAAAATAAATATAGTACATATATATATCGAAAATATGAACTATGAAAAATATAATTAAAAAATTGAGTATATAATTTTTTAATATGAACAGTTTAATTTTTAATTTTAAACAATATTTGTCAAAACTAACTAATCAAAATATTTTATTTTTCGTTTTCTAAATATTTAGTTATTAATTAAGGACAAAAATGTTATTTTGGAAAATAATAAGCTCTCAAATTTTTAAACATTATAATATACATTTCAAATTTCTAAAATAATTTAGGGCATACAATCCAATTATTCCAAGAAAATATCCCTGAAATTATTACGAGATTCAAACAAAATTTTGTTTTGTTGAAATGTTAAATTTATTAATAATAAAAATTTATTTACAAAATTTTGGCAAAACTAAGAAAAACCTAAACAAATGCTCAAATGTGTGAATCTTTCAAGGAAAACTTACTTACTAGTTCAAAAATCTGATAATGAGCGGTAGATTGAGATATGAGTGATCCCCAAACTCACGGCTTCGGTTAGTCCTTGCTTCAATGTCATAAGCTCGGCCTCCAAAACTGTAATCCGGGAGTCATGAAGTGATCCTTTCATCTGAAACAAGAGATTATCCTCTTGGCCGCAAATTGCTACCCCAAATCCTGCCACAAACCCTCTTGTTTCCTCCCTTATCAAACTTTTTCTTCGTTGCAACATGTTGACTTGACTAAAATATTGATATTTGAAAATATTAAATGGAGGAAATGATGCATACGATACAAATATACAATCATTTAGATGATTAAGTTTTATTCTGATTGATATGGTCTTAATAGAACTTAGTGATTTACATGGTTTTGATAGAATATAGTAATGCTCACTTTATATAAAGTGCCAAATATGATACCAAATAGTTGTGCCTCGTCAAAGTTAATTAATTTAATAATCGAACTTGGTATAAGAGGGATTACAATATAAGAGTATCATAATTTTTTAGATTTTATTTCAATTATTTTAATTTAGTACAAAATGTATTGAAATTTTTTTCAGTGTTTTTTATTTAATAAGAAAATAATTTAAATTTTTAACTATTTCATGAAATATAAATTTATAGATGTAAAAAACATTATTTAGTTGTAAATTTAATTTAAATCATTAAAGTATGATTAAGATGAAAGACATTTCCTTTTTAGTCATTTTAATACAATATGCATCCAGATGTAAATGCAAACTGTTAAAAACTAATTAAACGAACAAAACTTCATTTAGATGATCCATCTGGATGCAATACCAAATTTAGAAACGAACATCATTCAGATGCATCATCTTGATGGATCATCTGAATGGATCATCGGGATGAATGTACAAACGAACATGGCATAAGTTTGTGCTTGTTGGGTTTTGAATTACTCTTTTGAAATAATCTCCTAGATTATAGGAGTAACTCGTTGCTCTATTATTAAGATTATGTTATAGTTTCCTTAGTTATCTACTAAGTTGGTTGTAGAAGACTTGCTCTTCACCAATTAGTTATTTAAGTCTAAGCTAGTTATGCTTAATAAACTGTATCGATAAAAATAAAAAGAAGAAAAAAACAACAACCCTAAATTGATTTCAGAAGAAGCAAGGTAAGATGATTTTCGGAAATCTTGGATTTAGGAATGGTACTTAGTTAATTTAGTAAACCAAAATTTTCATTCCAAATCGTAGACAAATAGTTATGTTAAAAACATTTCGGGAACACAAGGAAAATTGAACCTCAAAAAAAAAAAAAACTTAGACAATTGGATTTTTGCACCTGAAAAAAACTTAGGGGTGTGGGAAGTTGAAGAATAATGAGCGAGGAAGTTGATTAAGAGAATTGGAGAATAGTGAATCTTGAACCGACCAAAAACCGAACTAATTTTACTTCCATGCCGATCGGTTTATGTCAATGAACTGAATTCAAACTGAACAACCAAACTTTGGTTCAGCTATCATAATAATTATTAAGGAAGACAAACGATCACGTTGCAAACAGCCTTGAGTCACCAGTTTGTAGGAGCAACTAACACATATCAGTGTAACAAGAGATTGTAGGCTGATCTCCCTCCAGTTATGCAGCCGACAGCTTGAACCCTCCAGTGCCACTGTCACTGTGGCAAACATCCTCAAGCCTAACTGTCTTGTAGTCAATTTACCAGTTATATCAATAAGACGTCCCACATGTAACCAATAGTTTGACCAGAATAACACAAAGTTTTAGAGAAGTCCTTGATGGCCTAGTGGTTTCAATGTGACTTCTCACACACGACTGCCAGAGGTCACGAGTTCGACTCTCTGTCGGCGGGGTGGAACTGAAACCTCTCCAAATAAAATCTTGTTGTAGATGGCCCACGGGTTTCTATGACGCATATAGGATTTTCCTGGATATGGGGCCTTTCGGGGTGGGGTCAATCACTATAAAAAGTTTACCCTAACAGTTTTTGAAGTCCTTGATGGCCTAGTGGTTTCAATGGGCTTTCTCACACACGACTGCCAGAGGTCGCGAGTTCGACTCTCTGTCGGCGGGGTGGAACTGAAACCTCTCCAAATAAATCCTGTTGTAGATGGCCCACGGGTTTCTATGACGCATTAAAGGATTTTCCTGGATATGGGGCCTTTCGGGGTGGGGTCAGTCACTATAAAAAGTTTACCCGTAACAGTTTTGAAGTCCTTGATGGCCTAATGGTTTCAATGGGCTTTCTCACACACGACTGCCAGAGGTCGCGAGTTCGACTCTCTGTCGGCGGGGTGGAACTGAAACCTCTCCAAATAAATCCGGTTGTAGATGGCCCACGGGTTTCTATGACGCATTAAAGGATTTTCCTGGATATGGGGCCTTTCGGGGTGGGGTCAGTCACTATAAAAAGTTTACCCGTAACAGTTTTGAGAAGTCCTTGATGGCCTAATGGTTTCAATGGGCTTTCTCACACACGACTGCCAGAGGTCGCGAGTTCGACTCTCTGTCGGCGGGGTGGAACTGAAACCTCTCCAAATAAATCCTGTTGTAGATGGCCCACGGGTTTCTATGACGCATTAAAGGATTTTCCTGGATATGGGACCTTTCGGGGTGGGGTCAGTCACTATAAAAAGTTTACCCGTAACAGTTTTGAGAAGTCCTTGATGGCCTAGTGGTTTCAATGTGACTTCTCACACACGACTGCCAGAGGTCACGAGTTCGACTCTCTGTCGGCGGGGTGGAACTGAAACCTCTCCAAATAAAATCCTGTTGTAGATGGCCCACGGGTTTCTATGACGCATATAGGATTTTCCTGGATATGGAGCCTTTCGGGGTGGGGTCAGTCACTATAAAAAGTTTACCCTAACAGTTTTTGAGAAGTCCTTGATGGCCTAATGGTTTCAATGGGCTTTCTCACACACGACTGCCAGAGGTCGCGAGTTCGACTCTCTGTCGGCGGGGTGGAACTGAAACCTCTCCAAATAAATCCTGTTGTAGATGGCCCACGGGTTTCTATGACGCATTAAAGGATTTTCCTGGATATGGGGCCTTTCGGGGTGGGGTCAGTCACTATAAAAAGTTTACCCGTAACAGTTTAACCAACGTTGAGTTGGCCTAGTGGTAAAGGGGTTGCAGCTGTAACTACCGCCACCTGGTTTCGATTCACGGTGGGAGGGACTATTTACAATGCTTGGGTTCCCGGCAAAGAGGTGAAACCACCTTTTTTTTTACCAAAAAAAAAAAAAAAGAATAACACAAAGTCTCCAATACGTATTGATATAAACTTTCTTAAGAAAATATCATTAGATTGAGAAAATTTATTCATGTAGCTTATATTACCAAGAAAAGGAAAATAATATTACAAAAATACTGAAAATCTAACCAAAACAAGTGGTATTATAATGAAAACAAAAATTATAAACCTAAAAAGAACAAATGATTTTATTGTTTGAGCGTGTTGGTTCAGTCCGGTTGCAACGTAGACCCAAAAATATGTCGATAACAAATAACCAAACCGTAATATATATGGACAAAAAAAGATGATCATGCGTCTCATTCTGTTAAGCGCAAAGTATATGTGTTTAATTTTCTCCCCAAGCTTGCATTCGAGATCCCGTGGTTAACTGATCAAGAACGACTAGGCATGGCATAAAGATGCGTCTTGGAAGCTATTGAGGGAACCAGATCCTGCTGTTCCAGGGGACCATAGTCTTTTTCTGCCTGGTTATTTTGCTCCCAAGTGAGAGTGGGAAAAAGAAAAGGACGAACCAAAAAAAGGTTAAGTTGCCATCTCGCTCCTTTATCCGAATAGAAAATTAACGACTTGGTCTCGGATTTATAGAAATTTTCTCCAAAAACAAGAGCCAATAATTATGTCAGGAGCTTCCATAAACAAGAGGCTTCTCATGAACTTGTAACATCCTGATTCTTATTCTATTTGTTGCACACATCATCATGTGGTCAGCAAAATCGGAGAATAGAGTTTACATAAACAAAATCGCGTAACCGAATCTTAGCACTACGAACTTAACATTCCGCCTTTGAATTTAAAGACAATACAATATGAGATAAAACATAATAAATATAAATGGAAATTCTCTTAATTTAAGAATGAATGGAAAATTTCTCTAATTTACATAGAAAATATGACTTTGGATAAACAAAACTGTACACTCAAAATTAACTTGTGAAATCTAAATACCTTACAAATGGTTTTAGTCATTTTAATTTGAAATATTTCTGCTATTTTATCATCACATGGACTAATTTATTACATTTTAGATCATATGTTATGTACAATTATTTAGATAAAGCTTATAGTAATGGTATACCGTTTTCGGTCCTTTGAATAACAAAATGTACAATTTTCTTTGGCTAAGCAAAAAAGTTTATGAGCCGATTTCTAGTTATTCTTGCCACTAAAAAGTTTACGAGTGGTCAAGTTGCAAGATACAAAAAATTTCTGAAAACAGAAGGGTTTTCGATCCCTAACCTAAACCCACATGAAAATTCCATAGCTCAAGCGGGAATCACTGGCCCACCATGCTTGGTCCATGTCGAGATTTGTGATATAAGTTTAGGCAAAATGTCAAATTCTACAATATATGACGCAGTCGGAAAACCCTAGGTTAAGCAAGCGCTAAACCTAGATTGAAATCAAGTTCGCTAGGGACGAACTTAATGATAAAACTCTGGAATCCACCAGAAAAGGGTCTGGAATCCACCAGGAAAAGAGAAAGCTATATGTTCTTATTAATTAGAATCAAAAACATGTCCTGTAAATAACATAGGATCTCTATATATATAGAGAATAAAACCAAAACATAAAATAGAAAACCCTAAACAAAATAGAAAATGTGAAATAAGTAAATATTAAAAGAAAAGGTAAATTCCCTAAATTTCTCCTACATCAGTCTCCTCCACTTCTGAAGAACTTGTCCTCAAGTTCTCTTCTGAATAAAGAATCTCATCTGCTTTGTCCCGCATAGGAGGGAAGTCATGTAAATAACCGTCTGAATCTAACTCTCTCAAATTAGTTAGAATCTCTGTAAGGTCCTCTGGGATTGTTGTCTTCTTCTTAACAACACTTATCAACCCATTAGTTTTTTTGAAATTCGCATCTAGCCTTTTCTTGTAATGAATCATAACTAAGACGCTTGATTTCTTTCTCCTTGGATTCTCTTCCTTGTAGTGCTTCTCATGTTCATGTGCAATTAACGTCTTGAGATTCCTTTGAACCACTAGCTTCTCTTCTGGAGTAATTAACATCTCATCCACTTCTGAAATTCCATAGAATAATAGAATATCAGTCTTCACATGATTGCTTTGTTTATTTTCTTGATCAACTATCTCGTCCTTCACGAGTTCTTCTTTAGCATCCATGTGAGAATCATAATTATTATGTAGATTCTCTTGACCAATCTCTTCCTTCATGGATTCTTCATTAGAACTTGTATTTTCATCAATCACAACACGATTGTTTTCTCCTCGTGGAACCCGAAGCGCTTCCTCTCTAGTTTTCTGTTGATATTTAATCTTATTGATTAATACCTGCATCTGATGTTCAAAATCAATTCCGCTCTGTAGATCTTTAGTTGATTTTCTTCTGCCTCTTTGTTGATTTGTGTTGTTGTTGCCGTTTCTGATCTCGGTTGTCAACAACGTCATCTGATTGGTCAAAGCAGTAAGAGTCGTGGTAAGAGTCGTGGTAATAGTCGACGCAAAACCCTCGAAATCTGCTTTGGTAACCGGTTGATCTCCCATGGCCTATCAAGCTTTAAAAAGAGACAGGAGAAAGCTGCTCTGATACCACTTGATGCAGTCGGAGTCTCTAGGAATAGCAAACACTATGCCTAGATAGAAATCAAGTTCGCTAGCGACGAACTTAATGATAAAACTCTGGAATCCACCAGAAAAGGGTCTGGAATCCACCAGGAAAAGAGAAAGCTCTCTGTTCTTATTAATTAGAATAAAAAACATGTCCTGTAAATAACCTAGGATCTCTATATATATAGAATATAAAACCAAAACATAAAATAGAAAACCCTAAACAAAATAGAAAACGTGAAATAAGTAAATATTAAAAGAAAAGGTAAATTCCCTAAATTTCTCCTACATCAATATATTGACCATCACTATTAAAATGGCAAATTGCATGAGCTCAAGTGAAGGAGGAATAAAACCATTTTAGCTGCACAAAGCTAGTCTATAGCAACTAGCAACAATGGATGAACATGACTAAGCACATGATGTTGATTTTGTGTGTCACGCGCTTTTAGAAGGTTTGGGAGGATATTGTTGAAAACGAATTGCTTACATGATTTGGAGGAAAAAATACAAATGGAAAATACCCTCAAAGATATTTAAAAGTTTAATAAGATATGAACTACAATAATATTAGTTGGCAATTATGAAAGTTGTTTGTTTTGCGAAAATAAGTTCGGTACATTAAAATTTTAATAGAAAGAAGTTCTATAGAGGTAAGAAAATTTGTTTTGAACACTGAAAGAGAGAGAAAAAAGTTGGGTGCACAAAAACGGGTATTTAGAATCGTATAAATCCGAAATTGAACATTAATTGTTATTGCGTTTAAAAAGTATTTTATAATAAACTTTGACCAATTGTATATTTTGTGTTTTTATCTACAATTATAACTAATATACTTTTCTTTCATATTGTAGATATCTAAAATGTTTAAATTTTTTTTGATTTTACAAGATAATTAGTGTCAATTAATTGATCCGGTCTTTGAAAATAAATGTTTTTGGTGGTAGAAATATGTAAATGTACAAATTTGATGCTGTAAAAACGTTTTTTAGAAGACCTGAAATTATTTTCCATATAATTTACATTTTTAATAGTTTTCTAGTAAAGTGAATGTAGAAATTTCTAAAGTGTTTAGGCGGCAACCATGTATTTAAAGTTGTAGGTATGATTTTAATTTTTAAAAAACTACCAATCGACCTATGCGGGACCCAAGACGGCTATACATTTTGCTAGATTCTGATTGTTATTATATTTGTCTTGGTTCGTGAATGAAGACTGCTATAAGAGTTGCAATGTATGTTGGTGACCCCAATCTCAAGATAGCACTCAATAGTCACACACACTCACCAAAAGAGATTCGGATTCTTGTTCAATCTCATCCACGTAACGTAATGAATGTTAATTTTATTTTCTCTTTTTGTTTCTTTTGGTTTTGTAGATTCATCTCCCCTTATGATGCATGAGAAACGGCATTCTGTCAATTTCACAATATATATGATCAAATCATTTGTATGTACGACTACTAGTCAGAGGCGGATCTAGGTGCAAGCCTAGATAGACACGTGCCCTACACTACTATTGAAATTTTTATGTTTATAGTCATAATTATTAGATTGTTACATGGTAAAATCAGACAAATTCACCGAGTGTCATTAGCTCAACTGGTAAAGACCCTAGGCGAAGTTTAGAGGTCGCCGGTTCAAGTGACGCTTGGGACGAAACTAATATTACATGCTGTAGTTTCAGGCTTGGGGGGATTACGGGCTTTGGCCTAGAACCTCCTGGTATTCAAAAAAAAATAAAAAATCAGACAAATTCTTTCTAGTGCCTTAGGCTAAATAAACTCGGATTCATTTTCTATCTTCTTTTTTCGTATTAGTTTGTTTTACTTCTTGTAATTAATATTTTTTATTTTGCAATAAATGCTTATTTCCTTTCATTAAAACTTTTTAATTTGTTTCTTTTACTATAATCCCAGTTTCTCACCACCAATACTAATTGTATTTATTTTCCTAAATTTAGTTTTTTTAATGGTTATATGTCAGTAAGCAAAACTATATACAAAATAGTTTAAATATTCTTATAATCTTATAAATAAACTTCAAAATCAACCTACGAAAATGAGTACATGTAACATTTTTAGCAATGTTATATTATATATTTTATTTACACATCATTTATAAATAATTAATGGTGCCCATGGTAGAAAAATAGTTCTAGATCCACCATTGCTATTAGTACTAACTTTATGTTATGTTCAATAAAAATAATTAGATTCTCTGACATATTTACATATCACCACGATTTGTTTTTTCATAACATCTCCAACAACACTCTGTTTTTTTTTTCTCTAAACTCTATTATAGAACAAAATTCTCTCCAACTCTACTCTATATTTACTCTAAAATAGAGTAAAAGTGAGGATTGCTCTATATTTAGAGAAACTCTATATTTTTACACTAATTCTATCTTAGAGTAAAAAATAAAGCTATACATTGGAGAAAAACTCTATTCTATTTGAAAATTACTCTATTTTAGAGTAGAAAAGAAAATTTTACATTAGAGATGGTCTCAGCTCTGCCATCAGTCATTTTTTAAAATAAAAAATAACATGACTTGAGATTTAATGACTTAATTTCGATACCAGGAGCAAAAGAAAAGAAAAAAACCCTTACTTGTATCCAAAATCTATAGACTAAATTAAAGTCTAACAATAAAAAAAAAAGTCTTATGTTTTGAAACCCCAAAAGTTTTGGTTCGGTTAATTTGCCCATTTTGGACCAAAACAATAACAACTCAGAGTAGACCAAATTAAAATAAGAGAATTTATTTGAATATATGAGAGAAAATATATCAGCACGAAATGCTTAATCTGTCTATAAATTTTGTTTTTTTTATTAACCGGAGAATCACATATCGAAATCGAGACTAGTCTCCCAAGATTTTTTTTTTTATAAATCAGATGTACCTTTGTATGGCCAAAAATGATTAAAATCGTAATGAATAGGTTCGTAACTCTTAAAAAAACATTCAGGGTAAGTGAAAGTAGACACCGTCACTTGGTTTCAACTTGCAACATATGAAAATGCGATTCTACCAAAACGTTTTGTAAAAAACTAATAATCGGTACTTTTAAATATACTCTCTGATATTATCTTGGTTTTCAACGTGAAAGTTTTCAGTTACAAACAAACACTTATAATCATTGTATTATAATGAAAAGGATCGGATCTCAAAGATTTGTTTTCTTTTTTCGACAAAACAAAAGAAAGAAAACATGTTGCCTATGTCCGGACAAGACATCCTCATCCACGACTCGGACGCCGAAGCAGCCAATAAAATGCAAAATTCTTTTATTTCTAAATATACAGGTAATTTGTGCCTTACACGTTAGGGGTCCAATTGCTTTTTTATATTAGAATGTTTTAGTGTTTCTTTTACTTTTAATTTTGTGTGTGTGTTTTTTTTTTTTGAATACTAGAAGGTTATGGGCCAAATCCCGTAATCCTCCCAAATTCGAAACCACAACATGTAATATTAGTTTTGTTCCAAACATCACTCGAACCATAATTAGGTGTGTTTACCTGTTTCTACAACTAGAGTTTATAAACTCCGATTTAGGAAACAAATTTATAAGAAAATAATTATTCTGGTCCAAGGAAAAAATGAAAATCCACCTTTTGTAGTCAACACACGTGCGCATAATCAAAGTCAAAGATATTCTCCAACATTGCCTTGCCTGTGAGCCCATTACGAACTATATAGTTTTCTCTTTATTCAATTGAAACGTAAATTTTTGGTAAGAAATTTTCATTTCTGTAACATTAACCAAACAGAAAAAAAAATCCATAAGAAATACGATCTAAAGACTTATTAAATTATACTTTAGGTGTTGTTCAAAGATAAGTGCAGAAATAACAAAATAATCTATCAAGCCCTTTAACAAAAAAAAAAAAAAAAAAACAAAATAATCTATCACCATCGTTTCAATTATTGTATGTACTATGTAGCCCTTGAGCAAAAACCTCGAACCAAAACGATATTAGTAAATTGGTAGCAATTCAGCTTTTCCAAATTACCTAATCGGGTAGTTTCAAAATAGTAACTTGGTTTCCAATTATGTTCGAATTTTAAACCGAAAAACTGAATTATCCGAGTTTTGCTAACAAATCCTAAATATGAATTATAAGGGTTTAGTTTATTGTTCTATTTTCATTTGGCCACCAAATCCAAGAGCGAAATATAAGAACTTTTTTTGTGTGAATTTTCAGCGATTCTGACCCGAGCTTATGTTATTTTCTCCAACCTGTCCCGGCAATAGTCCGAAATATATACATGTGGTTGTAAACAATTTGTATATACTCAATTTACTTGTATATATTATTGTAAATAATTACTTACAAAAGAAACCAAATGTGGTTACCTGTAAACATGACCACGAATCCAGAAGCTTTAGAATTTCTTTGAATTTAAATAGGATCTAAAAGATGAATTTTCAACTGCCTATGAAAAAATTAAGATCTCAATGGAGTTATATTCTTTTCATTATATATGTGTCGAGGGCCGAATATTAGGTTTCTAATTAGGACCCACATTTGTTTCCCTGCCTATAAATTTCCCGTCAAACACATGCAACAGAAAAACACATAAACACGTTTATGAGATAACACAAAGCGCAAGAACAATCCTTGTTCATTGTTCAACATTTTCAAGCCTATACACACACCGACACACGAAAAAACACGTATATACATAAACACATACATATATGGATCAAGGAGGTCGTGGTGGCGGAGCCGAGCATGGAAAGTACCGGGGAGTTCGGAGACGGCCTTGGGGAAAATACGCAGCGGAGATACGAGATTCGAGGAAGCACGGTGAACGTGTGTGGCTTGGAACGTTCGACACCGCGGAAGAAGCGGCTAGAGCCTATGACCAAGCCGCCTACTCAATGAGAGGCCAGTCCGCAATTCTAAACTTCCCTCATGAGTATAACATGGGGAGTACTGGCGGCTCTTCTTCCACCGCCATGGCTGGATCTTCCTCCTCCTCGGCCTCTGCTTCTTCTTCTTCTAGGCAAGTTTTTGAATTTGAGTATTTGGATGATAGTGTTTTGGAGGAGCTCCTTGAGGAAGGAGAGAAGCCTAAGAATGGCAAGAAGAAGTGAGTGATACATGATCATTTCTAACGAAAGTAACAAAGTATAAGAAATAATTAGTATGTATGAAAAGAAATTATATATTGCAATGATCTTATGATCATGATTCGAGCACGAATCTATTTTTGTAATGAAATCGACCGATTGATGGTCTTAATTATTTTTCGAAAATACATATTTGAAAATAGTGAGATTATCTGAGAGCATCCTTTGATATGTAATCAGATCACGATGATCAATAAAAATATAACATATGCAGTTACTATTCCTTTTAGTGACATATTTTACGTTTCGAGTCTTATTGATCTGTATAAAGCAATAAGAGTTTTTAGCTGGTAGAAAAAACGGTAGACAATATGAAAAAAATTAGGGTACTGCTTCCAATACTACTAGTTCTTATCATTTTTCTGCTTGACAGCTACTAAAATTTTATATTTACCACTCAAACGTTTCATTTTTTTTCCACATATTTGTAAAATAATTAGAAATACAACTAGATTTGGTCATGGATAAAAGTAGAGGAAGTCCCAGCTTGAATTTTTGCTATATTTTTATTATTTTTGGGGCCAATTTTTTGGACAAAAAACATTTTTTAGTAACTAGACAAAAAATAAGTTCATTATTCTCTATATTTATAATTATCTGTAACAATGCAAAACAAGTAGATGACTCCAGTTTTTTTCTTTTCGTAAATTGATATAAAAGTTAGAACTCCAACAACAACAAAAAATTTATCCATTTTATATCAATTTAGGAAAAGAAAAAAACTGGAGTCATCTACTTGTTTTGCATTATTACAGACAATTATGAATATAGAGAATATCAATTTTTGACGTAAAATCAATAACTTGGACCAGTTTGACGTAATAATTATATTAGACTACGCACAAATGATATATATGCTTCGAATGGAGAAAACGGATCAGACGGAGTCAAACGAAACTATTGCAGATCAAGCAGATCTGACGGCTTAAAAAATACGTTTGAATGGTGAAAACATATCAAATGTTGCGGATCAAACATTTGTATAGTGTTAAAATATTTATATAAATTTTATTAACATAATTTAGCATTTTAAGTACAAAATAATAACATAGAATCATATATATGAAAGGAGGCTATATCTCTCCATATGGTCGCCACGTCAGCATTTTAGGCTCTTCTGGAGATGCCACATCAGCTTTCTTTCCATCCAATCAAAACATTTCATTAATATGAGTCAGCTTTTATTTTTTACACATCAGCTTCTAATTATAAATGTCAAATAGGGAAAACACAATAGCCCATGAGGGATGGCCCATATGAATTTGAAAATCTATTTCACAAGTTAATAATATATTTATTATTTAATAATATATTATTTAATTTTACATATTGATTTTTACTAATACTAACTTATTTTGTTATTTTATGTTTTTTTCCATGAAATTATTTTATTGGTTTTATATACTCCAAAGTTTTTTTTTCCTAATTTTTGTAATCTTAACTCAAAATATGAGTGGATAATTAGCTAATGGTTTGAGTAAGTTTTTCTCTTAATTTTTTGATCTATATATGACACTGAGGGTGAAGAGTACGTAAGGTCATCAAATTTTGGAGGTTCTATAATCCCAACATTACCATCTATAAAATTGGTTTAGGAAAGATTGTTTACGGATTGTGTGAGTGATGCATTGTTGAGTATGTTGGTTGAAAATATATTTTAATACTAAGAGTAGTTGTTCATTGTATGCGTAAATGATTAGATAATTAAAAATTATATTTATCAAAATATAACATCAAATAAATCAAAATAGAAAAAAACCGGGAAAAATCGCGGCATAAAGCGGGTGATTAACTAGCAACAAGAACAATCAAAATAATTTGTTATTAACAATTTATAAAACAAACCCACGCGTAGCGTGGGTATTCATCTAGTATTAATAAATATAACAAATTAATTATCTTCTATATTGATTCATAATTTGCCATTTTATATATGATCTAAGTAATTTAAAATCACTTCTTCTTCTTTTTTTATCTTAGTCACTAACTAGAAAGACATGGTTTAACTTTTTTTACATGGACCATGCAATATAATCAACTAGTTATACACAAGGTCATATATTTAAAAAATACTACCGAAATATATTTAGAGAAGGATAATCTAGGTAAATTAAAGGATATCTAAAATATTCACATAATTTATATAATTAACGTATATATTTTTTTACTAATTTTTTGTATATCAATTAATCCATAAGACTTATTTTTCTTACCTATTGGTTCTTTATATGTGGTTGTTCTCAATGCTTAATTTTGACTGATCATCTAGATTATGATCTTAGTTTTAATTCCTTGGGACACCAAAATTATTGTTGAATTGCTTGAAAAAACATAGGTGAGCAAATTGTCCTTGGCCAACGAGAGTTGAAGTTAAGGCACTTTGTGAACAAATTAAACTTGAACAACTTTTTACTTCTACTTTACAAAAAAACATTCGGGCATCCTCTGCAGAGTCTTTTTAATTTTCTTTCATATTATCAAGAATCTTACATTATTTCGGATATATACTTCATTTTTTTCCTTGTTTGTGTTTTGAATTATTGGTTTTGTTTCATCCTCAATTTTTTTCCAGTGTTTTTGTTTGATTGAATCATTTTGTTTATCTTTTGACAATTGTTTATTGGTTTTTCAAATCTTAGAGATGACCAATAATTTGTTTCAATTCTATGAAACAATTTTCCTATCAAGACTTATTTTATTTGGGGCTTCATATCTTTTCTTCAATTTTATCCCTTGTTTATGTGTTTTTAATTATTATTTTTTGTTTCATCAACAATTATTTTTTTTTCCACTATTTGTCATTCATCTTAGGCTATTTTTGAAAAATAAATGCTAGTTGGATCGCCAATTTTTTTTATTTGCTTCAAAATTCTGAAGCAAATCTAATGGACCTTCCGTACATATAATGCATCTCGATTTTTAATGCGATTTGTTTATTAAATGAATTTTGTTTTGGGTCGTTCATATTCGTTTTGTTGTGACCTAGTTACATGTAACTCTCCTTTAAAACATCTTTTTGTGACTACCGTGAAAATGGCGGCTGTTGCGTTGGCTTGCCCTTCTTGAAGAAGATGAGATGATCATTGATATTCAATATGAATGTGATCATTGCTTTTGTGGAAATGTAATTTTCTAGTAGAATTTTTTTTTTGTTTAGTGGTTTTTGATACTTACGTAATTTATGATTATGAATCTGTTAATCAATTTGTTTCTTTCTATATGATTGGATTCATCTCTGCTGAGTAGATGGTGATAGTTACTATTTTTGATCTATGTTTTCAATTGATATTCAATTTTGGATATTGTAAATGTTTTGTCTCAAAATGTGAGATTGAACACAATTAGATATCCTATTGAAGTTGATAACAATCCATATAAAGTTGATACTGTTTATGGTGATATTGTTTATTCTAATAAAGATGACCACAATCCTAATCAAGTTGATACTGTTTATGGTGGTACTATTTGTTAGTAAGTTGATCATACTATTAATGTTTTTGTTGATATTGTTTATGTTGATACTTCTTTGTTAATATTGTTTATTAGTCACGAACTTGAAATGTGCAATAAAATTTATTGATAAAAGGATGATGATTGAAACATAAAATGCTTAATAGAATTAATACTAAATTTGTTAATCTAATTTCAATATTAATTAAATTTCACTGTATTTCCATGTTTATTAGTAAAACAAATTTGTAAGAGGGATTTATTGGTTTCTAATTTACATGGAATTTTGATGACTTTAATAAAATCATAGAAAATAAGCAAATGAAAGATTTTAAACTATTGCTAGAGAGTTTTCAAGAGTTTTCTATAATCTTGTTAATTAGTATTTCATAATCTTGTAAAGTTTTTTCAAACAATCTCTCTATTTTGATGACTTTATTTTGGGGTTGCATTTCTCTATTGGGTGTTCGCTTTGTTGGTTTGGTTGTTTTCGCTTGGGAGGTGATTCGGGGAATCGTCCTGCTGTTTATCGAGCTTGTTGTTGGTCGTATTGCAGGTCTGTTTGTGCAAATCTTTTGGGGACTTAGACTTGTTGTTGGTCGTATTGCTGGTCTGTTTGTGCTACTAATCTCTTGGGGACTTAGAATCATCCTTGCTCGTGCCTTAGATTTCATAGAGATGATTTCTAGTTTGTTTTCAAACTGGGTAGTGAGGACCATCTCTGTTTCTTATGTTGTGCTTTGGGTAAGTCTCGTAACTGGCTTTGTTGCAGCGTTTAAGATCTGTTTTGGTCAACAGAATCTTAAGGATCTTTCATTTCTGTTTAAGCTGTTGTATGCTGCTGCAGTATTGCTTGGCTTTGTTGAGGGTATTTTTATGTCGATTTTGATATATAGATCGAGGAACATAAAACATACTCGTGTAGGAGAAAGAATTCCGCATCAGATTGCCATTCTTAAATCTTTCGTGCAAACTGTAGTTATATATGGTTTGGGATATTTCCAAGAATGGATTGCTGGTTTTCACAATGCATTATGGTGGATCACCTTGGTTTTAGCTTTCTTTTTTTTCATTGTACCATAACCATGGTGTTTCTGCATTTAGGAGAAGATTTTGATATACTTGGCAGTATCCTTGGCGTGACTTTTGGCCTGTCATTTACCTACTTCAAAGACCTTCAGTTTCGGTTTTTTTGCCCTTATGCATGTGCCACTTTTGTTTTGCTGTCTCTTCGCAATATATTGGCTATTACAGCTGCCAAATTTAGTACGTCTCCCTCTGAGATTCCTACGCTTGTGCCTGACGGAATTTCTACACTTGTGCCTGACAGGATGAGGGTTCATGTTCGTCGTGTTGATGAGGTTGCTATTGATATGGAGTTTGCTACTCTTGAGCCAAACCACGGTATTGAGATGATGAGTTCTGACATGCATGGTGAAGACATGGTTTGATGTCCTTCTTAACTCCTCTCTAATAACATAGAAATTTTGTTTCTCTCCTCTCTAATGACATAGACATTTTGTAATATCTAAGTATAAAGGTTTATTGTAGTTTTGACATTTTGACTTAAGCTGCTTCTTGGACAGTATTGAAAATTGTTTTGCTCAAAATGACCGTTTTCAAAACGGTCTTGAAAAGTCTTGAAAACGTATATACTCACTCGTAAGCAACATGATATTTATACAGAAATAAGATATTGTGATGAAATGGAAACACAAGATTTGATTAAACCTCAATATATATTCCTTTGTTATCTTTCTTTTTCTTAACTTTCGAAAGAATCTCGACATGATAAGCTACAATGCCTGATTTAGAGGGCAATTTATTTTAGAATTAAAATAAATTAGTATTTAGAACACCCAAGAGTTTTCTATAATCTTTTTAATTAGTATTTCATAATCTTGTAAAGTTTCTCAAACAATCTTTCTATTTTGATGACTTTTCATGACTTTATTTTGATGACTTTTCAATAACATAATAATTTAATTCATTAACAATCATATTTTCTTTTGTTGTAATTGAATAACACAAAACTTTTAATGATTTTATAAAAGTATTAATCCAATAACTCCATATTTATGAAAATTTTATATTACATTTTACAAATCTTAAATTAATAACACCAAACTTTAACAAACTTTTAAAAAATCTTGACTAAATAACAACAGATTCTACATAACGTTTAAAGTCACTAAAACTCTATTTAAATTACAAACCAATAAAACCCCCTAAGTCAAACTCAAACTTTAAAATAATTACACATATAATATTTCCACGTGTAAATGGTAAGTCAAATCTTGATTAAAAAACAATTTTTTGTAAGTCAAATCTTGAAATAATTACACATATATCATTTTGGTAAGTCAAATCTTCATACAAAGATTACATTTGACCAGAAATGGACTATAAAAGAGGTGAAATGCAATACTTAACTCCCACTAAAGCAAGAGAACATTTTCTTAGAAAATGAATTACATTTCATTTAAAGTTCTCCTATTAGCATCTCTTCTTGTCGTCGTCTTCCGTAAGTATACATATATTACTTACAATATCATTTTCAAAATACCACTAGAATTTTACATATTTCATTACCAATAGTTGAAAGTTGAAACTAATCTTTGTTAATAAAAAGCATTTTAGAGATGAATTGAACCTAAAAAAAGACTAAAATTAAATAAAAGTATACATTCAATATCAGTTGTAGTTTATTTTTAAAATTTTAGTTTCAAAACTTATGTTTAACAAATCTTTTTATATTTTTTTGGTGATCTTAAGGACAAAATCTTGCGGTTGGAGATTTTTGTGTGACAAATGAGGAATGCAGGCAAAACTGCCAATGTAATGCAGCGTATTGCGACATAAGCCGTAATATTTGCGTGTATAGGATACATGTTATGGATACAGTTGGTGTTAGTACTCCCAATCAACCTTGTATTCCAGAACATAAAAGTTGTGGTAGTGGAGCACCTCCACCGCGGCGATTGAAATTATAATGATAAAAGTCTATATATATATGTCTAATAAAAATTCAAAAGTCATTTCTCGAGTAAAATAAAATTTCTTTTAAGAATTTTGATGTGTTAATATTGTTGATGGTCATAAGTATATGAATACTATCTTAACTTAAAAATCAAAGTGTAGTAATATTACATAAATAAAGCATAGAAAAGGAGTAATTTAATAAGATATCAATATAATTGTTTTTTACAATTTACAGTATTTGACAGTTAATCAATACAATAAAAACACTAAGAGTCTCTCCAGGCCTGACACCTCAGTTTCTAAGGTTATTCTCAGGTTGACAAATTATTAAAATCGTTATCCAATGAAAACATTTCGATTAATACAACTCAACATTTCTAAGCCAATAATAATTTTCCTACGTTCCACGTCATGTGGGCTTACAGGGAAGAAGTAGGCTTATTATTTCATGATGCGTTCTCCTCTGACGAAGGGCTTTGATGAAGGTAGTTGAGTGGAGTATCTTGAGCTTTGAGGTTGTCGAAGATGGATTTCATGTAGGGGAGAAGAAGAAACTGATCGATTGCCACGGTTCTTCTATGCCAAGGAATTCTCAAGTAGATATGAAGAAAGGAAGGTCAGAACTGGTTGGTTCACCGTTCGATTTTCATGTCCGGCATGGTGGAGTTTCGTGACGGTGGATTAGGTCGGTTGGCGGCGCTTCTTTTCCGTCAACCTTTCTTTGTCGACATGTGTTCCTCTTTTATTATTGGGCTCTAACATAATGGCTTAATGTTTTAGGAGAGGCTGGGTTGTTGGACTTCAATTCACTTGTAATGTTTGCTCTTATAGACTTAAATCCAAAGTTAGTGTTAGGTTAATGTCCCGAACAAAGAAGAAACAAAGAAGATTAGAAGATTGAGAGAGACTGATAATGTAATTTTCATATTGAGGAAACCCTAGACACTTGGGGATCCGAGTACATTCTCAGAGTAGTAATGTTAAAACGACAACGTATTGAAAACTAAAGAGAAAGGACAAACCCTCTTTCTCAATTAGAGGTTTACTTATACTCGGCCATACTTAACCACTTTCGGTCTTCTTCTTCTTCTCCCACTGCAATGATATGAACATGATTGGATGCAATGATAAGGCGAGATTGCATTGGCGATTAGAGAGAACAGAATGTCTAGAGCTTCGACCTGTCGGAAGTTTGTTGGTTTCGCCAGAATCATCGACGAGAGCTTCGGTTTTTGGTGATTCAACAATACAACGACATCGGAACAGCTCCGGTCTGGTTTCAGATGGGACGAATGAAGACTCTAAATGAATCTAATAAGTACGCTACAGTTTGGTTTAGGGGAATAGTTTACCATTGGTAGTGAAAAATTGGTTAACGACTATACAATATAACGATCAAAGATAACACACAAAAAAAAAACTTAGGCTTAGCTAATTATTGTGATTTAATTGTAAGAAAACAATATCTTAAGAAATAAAATAAAAACATGTTAAATAGTTGGGAGACTCACAAAAATGCCCCTTTTTCAATACCCTTTTTAAAAAATGCCTCATTTGGCTGTCCATTTTTAAAAATACCCCTTTTTATGTACAAAATGACTAAATTACCCTTCTTTTAATAAAAGATATCACAAATATATAAGGAAATATAACAAAATTAGGTCCACAAAATACAAAATATTTTTTGGCGGGAAAAGTGATCCCGCAATTTTTCCCGCCAAAACACTTGTAAAAACTTGTAAAACCTTTAAAATACCTTGTAAAATTTTCCCGTAAAATTTTTCCCGCCAAAAAATTTTCCCGCCAAAAATTTTTTTTGCGGGAAAAGTGATTCCGCAATTTTTTTGGCGTTAAATTTTTGGCGGGAAAAATTTACAAGGTATTTTAAAGGTTTTTTAGAAGATATTTATAAGGTTTTACAATGTATTTTAAAAGGTTTTACAACGTATTTATAAGGTATTTATAAGATATTATAAGATTTTACAAGCTATTTTATAAGGTTTTACAAGTTATAAGGTTTTACAAGTTTTTTATAAGGTTTTACAAGGTATAACTACCTTGTAAAACCTTTTAAAATACTTTGTAAAACCTTACAAAACACTTGTAAATACTCTGTAAAACCTTTAAAATACCTTGTAAATTTTTCCCGCCAAAAATTTTTCCGCCAAAAAAATTTCGCCAAAAAAATTGCGAAATCACTTTTCCCGCAAAAAAAAATTTTTGGCGGGAAAAATTTTTACGGGAAAATTTTACAAGGTATTTTAAAGGTTTTTACAAGTGTTTTGGCGGGAAAATTGCGGGATCACTTTTCCCGCCAAAAAATATTTTGTATTTTGTGGACCTAATTTTGTTTCAAATAAGGGTAAAATGGTCATTAAAAATTAAAAGAGGGCAAACTTAAAAATGGACTCTCAAAGGGGGCATTTTTGAAAAGGGGTATTGAAAAAGGGGCATTTTTAACAATTTCTCTAAATAGTTTTAGTTCGATTCAAATTATGGTTACGTATCATGAATATCTTTAACATAAATAAAATAAAACCATGTTAAATAAAATAAAAACATGTTAAATAAGTTTTAGTTCGATTCAAATTATGGTTACGTATCATGAATATCTTTAACAGAAATAATCTAAGGTTCTTGAAGTATAGTAGTTATTGAAAAATATTTACATATACAATATCACAATATAAAGACAAATGTAATATTTGTAAAAAGTTATACGTATACTAAAAACACAAAATAAAAAATAAATAAATGCAAAGATTGACTATAAAGTACAGTTTTTTTGTAAAAATAAGATATAAAAAGGTATTTATTAATGTATAGATATATAATAGAATAATAAAATAAAAATTACTAAAACATGAACAAATATAAAATTCCAAATTCATGAAACCTTTTAAATTTCTAAATATTATTGCTTATGTTAGAACAAAATTAGTTTACAAACACAGACCCGCAGCGTAGCAACAATTATTTATAGTTTTTTTATGGTCGTTCCCTGTGTCGCTCCGACTTGTAGACGAATATGGCTTATATCTCTTGCCATGAGCTTACAAAACATTGGTGAAAATGCTGGTGTTGCTTTCACATTTTGCGGAGATTTAGTTTTTGAATTGGGATGAAAGAACAAAACTTCCATGGTTTGTTTGAATTGCTATTGTTGTTTTCAATCGTTCTTGTATAAATTTTGCTATAGGTTTCATTTCTTCTTGTAGTCATCCTTATAATGACACTAAAGTGATTAACTTTACAAAATCCAAAGAACAAGCATAATTCGAAGAATATTTTTTTTTAATTAAAAATTATGATATAAAATAAATTATGAAGTTATATTTATAACTAATTATTGTGATTTAATGGTTAAAAACTATTTTTTGAAAATGAAAGACTATGTCAAATATTTTCAGTGGTATTCAAATTATGTTTGTGTACTATGTATATCTTTAATGGAAAAAATCTATTGTTTTTGAATTATAATAGTCGTTGATAAATATATATCTATATTACAATGTATATAATAATAATAAAATTGTAAGAAAATATTTATATTAAATTTCTACCAATCATACTCATACTACAAAATTAAGAGGTCACTTCCCACATGTTTGTGTTTAGGTACCTAATCAATTTCTATGTTTTGAATGAAAGTGATCTCACTCTGGCTAAAACGCTTGATCTACTCTTTTCCAATAATACTTGGTAGATATAAGTTCAGTGAAAAACAAGAAAAATTTGGGATTTCAAGGCTTCCTTATCTTATAATATTTTACATCTTGGGAGGTAAACAAGATTTTATGATTGTCTGTTTAACATAGACTAGGACAATTGCACTGTTGAATAATTGATATAATTTGAGTTGAGCTAGGAAAAGTAACTTTGAACGATGTTTGAAACATATAAAACATATTCACCTTGGTAATAATGAAAGTAAAGTAAATAAAGTAATATCTAATAGCGAGGAAGTATCTGTTTTACATATTTAAAAGGCTTTGTTAGAGTTCTCTCTATGAGTTTAATTACAAAATTTGCAATCTTTATTTTTCTACATCGATATTTATTAGAACTATCTCATTGAAAATAAACGCTATTAACTTTATGATAATTGAGTTTATGAACCACATCCTTAAATGATAAGTCATGCTAATAAATTTACTATGTTTAACTCAATTGTGATTACAAACAATATGATTTAATTTTAAAACGACGTCGTTTTGATCCAACGGAGATTTCTAACGGATTTTTAACAGCGTCAGCGTCGTTCTAACGGAGACTTAACGTGATGCCTAATTTGGCCAGGTCAACGAAAACTTAGCTATTTTCAGACAGGTCAACGTAAACTTTGTGATTAAAGAGACATTTCGAGAGTTCATGCTTTAATCGTCCAAATTTGAAAGTTCGCGCATTTTTCGACATTTTCCCCTTTAATTATTACAAATTATATTTATATTATATAAAAAATATTTTTAAAAGTATTTCGTAGCGTAGCGCGAATTTCGACCAAGTTAATTTAATAAGACAAAAAACACATGGCTAGATTAATTAGAAATATGCCACATTAATTAGATATTTATTTATTTTTAATTCTTTATATTCTTCTATTTATTTATTTTGTTGGTGTCAAATTATTTTTAGTAGGTAAAAACAATATCTAATATACAAATAATAACTTCAATGAAATCTGTGTAAAAAAGCTTAAACACATTTATAAATAAGGGAAATTGTTAATAATGCCACTTTTTCAATGCCACTTTTCAAAAATACCCCTTTTTAAAAACCTTATAAAAAATGCTCTTAAAAATATAAGATTTACCCAAATATGTATGTAATATTATTAAAACATACACAAACTACATTTCTATGTATCTAAAATCTTATAAATACTTTATAAATACCTTATAAATGCATTTTAAATACCTTTAAAAACCTTTAAAATATCTTGTAAAACCTTTGAAAAACCTTTGAAAAACCTTAAAAATCCTTTAAAATAACTTGTAAAACCTTAAAAAACACCTTATAAAACCTTATAAATACTTGGATCGAGTCTTCAAGTAGTAGTTACAATCCATACGTACCTTATAAACCTAATAAAACTTTATAAAAATTTCAGATTTAAAAATGGGCATTTTTGAAAATGGACATCTAAAAAGGGCATTTTTGAAAAGGGGCATGAGAAAAGGGGTATTTTTGCTAATCCCCCTATAAATAAACCAAATGAGTATATTATAACTTAAATTTCATAAAGAGAACCTTTTTTAATTAATTCATTAATTTAATAAGGCAAAAGACACAATGACACATGGCCACGTTAATTAGAAATATGCCACGTCTCCTACATGTTCCGAAGCAAATCACTCTCTATAAGCTTCAAAAGTCAAAACCTTTGAGACCATCACCATCGCATTTCCTCTGTTTCAATGGCTTCTTCCACGACGACCCTTCTTGGCCCACCTTCCATCTCCGGCGATTCAACGATCATCAAACCAGTCACCATCCATTCACCGGAAACCCCTGTTTCCGATGAAAACAGTTTAATCTCCCAAACCGCTACACTAAACCTTGAAGAACCACCACCAATGGGTCTAACGGAGAATTTCTCGCCGACGTTTCTTTCCTCCGGGAACCCATGTCTTGATTTCTTCTTCCACATCGTCCCCGATACATCTCCCGATGATCTGATCAAAAGGTTAGCTATTTCTTGGTCTCACGATCCTTTGACTACGTTGAAACTTGTATGCAATCTCAGAGGAGTTAGAGGAACTGGGAAATCAGACAAAGAAGGGTTTTACACAGCTGCGTTTTGGCTTTTCAAGAATCACCCAAAAACCCTAGCTTTGAATGTCCCTGCTCTTGTTGATTTTGGGTATTTCAAAGATTTGCCTGAGATTCTGTTTCGGATCTTGGAAGGTCAACAGATGGAGAGAGGGAAGAGTCGGGTTTGGAGGAAGAGGGTTCAGAGGAAATTCAAAGGGAAGAGTGAGAAAAGTGAAGAGATTTCCGGTGAAATGGAAGATCGGATTCTGGAAAATGTGGAGGAGATTGGTGGTTCTGTTGATAAGGTAAAGGCTAGGGCTTTACGGAAACAGAGAGAGTTCGAAAAGGCGAAAAAGGCGGTAGAGAGGTATAACTCTGATGCTAATTATAGATTACTGTTTGATCGGATTGCGGATTTGTTTGCGGTTATGTTGAAATCGGATTTGAAGTGTTTGAATTCGAATGAGTTGAATAAGATTGGTTTAGCTTCAAAATGGTGTCCTTCTGTTGATTCTTCGTATGATAAGACTACTTTGATATGTGAGGCGATTGCTAGAAAGATGTTCCCTAGAGATGAGTATGAAGGTATCGAAGAAGCGCATTATGCGTATAGGATTAGAGATAGGTTGAGGAAAGAAGTTCTTGTGCCGTTACATAAAGCGCTTGAGTTTCCGGAGTTGTTCATGAGTGCAAAGGAATGGAATTTGTTGAAGTATAATAGAGTTCCTTCTGTTGCTATGAAGAACTACAAGAAGCTGTTTGAGGAACATGATAGCGAGAGGTTTTCACAGTTTTTGGAGGATGTGAAGTCTGGCAAGAAGAAGATAGCGGCTGGTGCGTTGCTTCCTCATCAGATAATCAAGCAGCTGGAGGATGAGAGTGGGAGTGAAGTTGGCGCGGAAGTTGCGGAGCTTCAATGGGCGAGAATGGTGGATGATCTTGCCAAGAAAGGGAAGCTGAAGAATTCATTGGCAGTTTGTGATGTCTCTGGAAGTATGTCTGGTACACCTATGGAGGTTTGTGTGGCGCTCGGGTTATTGGTTTCGGAACTGAATGAAGAGCCGTGGAAAGGGAAAGTTATCACCTTTAGCGAGAACCCGCAGTTGCACATTGTCACGGGTTCGAGTCTGAGAGAAAAGACTGAGTTTGTCAGGGAAATGGATTGGGGAATGAACACGGATTTCCAGAAAGTGTTTGATCGGATTCTAGAAGTTGCAGTCGAGAACAACTTAACCGATGATCAGATGATCAAGCGGTTGTTTGTGTTCAGCGATATGGAGTTCGATGATGCAATGACAAACAGCCATTCAGAGGTGAGTTACCGACTGAGTGTGGAGGACCGGTTGAAGATAGCGAAGCAACGGTCCAAGGAGAAATGGGAGACAGATTATGAGGTGGTTCAGAGGAAGTATAATGAGAAGGGTTTTCAGAATGTTCCAGAAATGGTATTTTGGAACTTAAGAGACTCATCGGCTACACCCGTGGTGGCTAACCATAAAGGAGTAGCTATGGTTAGCGGGTTTTCGAAGAATCTACTGACTCTGTTTCTTGAGGAAGGTGGGATTGTGCATCCTGAAGATGTCATGTGGTTAGCCATCAAAGGTGAGGAGTATAAGAAGCTTGTTGTTTATGACTGAGATACACACACACAAGGTTTGATGCTTAAACAGTAACACCATCGTTTCTATCAATTTCTTTGAGTTTATATCTAAGAAAAAAAAACTAAGAAGTTTGATAATTTTTATTGTTTTGTTTTTGGTTTGTGGAATTATGTGTGGAATGAATCTTGTTTAACTTTTGTTCTAAATACATATGTATAACTAGATACAGCGAAATTGCTTGATATGATACGAAGAAATCAACAAAACAAGTTTTTAAGAATTACCCTGAATCCAAAAACCTAGTTACTGACTAACTGTGAAGGAGAAAGAACGTTGTTTCGTGTCATTGTTTCTCTGTTTCTAGAAGTCTTTAAACTTGGTGATCAATAATAGGATGCTTGAAGCTAGAAAGAAACATGGAAAGATTGTTCAGTTGACTGAAACAGAGATGAAAGAGCTCAGTTTCGTCTCTAGAGATGTCTTCATGAGACAGCAAAATCTCTTGGAGCTCCTGTCAAAATCTGCGATAGGCTTCTCTCTGTTTTTTTATATCTCTTTTCTGAGTTTGTGTTAAGCATCGAAGTGATTTGTCTCCTACTCGCTTACAAGATCAAATTCCCTGAAAACTTCTTCATTCTCAGGGCTCGATTGGTTCTCCCGCAAACGTTGTGTTTGAAGGCAGTTGCAGTTGCTAGCGTTTAAAACCAATCATAAAGAATGCTTTAAACTGCTCCGGACCGCTCTACACCGTTCGAAATCGATACTTTTCGAAAGCTCTTTCCCGCAAGCGTTTGCGGTTATGGGCAGTAGCGATTGACAACTTTTTTTCTTTATATCAAACCGTATATACATATTAAAAAAATATACATAAACAACAAATAAATTAAAAATATATTATCAAACCCAATATAAACTAACATTAATTTTCAAAACTCTAAAATTTTTTCTCTATCAAAATCATGGAATCAATCCAAACCGAAAATTGCAAGATACGAACGTAAATATTTTAATAATATTATTAATCCGGAAGATCTAAGAATTCAAAACATATATTTTGTTTGTTTTTCATATTATTTTTTGTAAATTTTCATATTACTCGAGGCTGTTTTTTTATGAACCTAATGCATGAAGTAATAAGCATTTAACTATGAAATTTATTTGTTTTTAAATAATTATGTAGAATTTTATATATGGTTTTTATCATTAATTATATTTAAATTGTCATATTTTATCATAATAATATAAATATTTGGTGTTTTTATACTTTATATAATTACAAATTATATTTATTTTGGTCATTTTCGATATAACTATATTTGTTAGTACTTAATTAGTAGTGACTAGTTCATGTAGTTCATGTAGATAATACTTTTTGTTAATCAGAAAAAATTACGCTTGTTTGTAACTTGTAAGAAAAAAAAACTTTGAAATCAGACAAATTCATCTCCTCATACTTTTCTTGCAAGATTAGTGTTGTTAAACATTATCTTCATCAGAAACAAAATCAAACTTATTGTCTACAACTTCCATAGTTCTCGCCATCTTTATCAATCCTTCACCGTATCTCAACCTCTTCTCCTCAATTCCTCCTACTTCTCTTGCCGTCTCCAAACACTTCTCTAACCACAAACAAATTCAATGCATCATGCCAGATGCAATGATTCAAATAAAGTTGGAAGAGAGATCTTAAAGTAATGTAGATAGCATTGTTCGCAATGTTTATATTTTATAGAGAGAAAGGAAATTATATAAAAACTAAAGCAAGTTTATATGCGCTTAATTAGATTCTTTTTTCAAGCTTAATTTATCTCTAAGTTTGGTAAGCGTTCTTCAAGAAGTACCAACCACCGTCACGAGCTATTAAATTTATCGGCCATAGCTCTTTACTTACTTACTCCATTCCATATTCTTATTTAATGACCCTCTTTGCGTTTGCATCCTTCATATCACTCACTTCACGAATCATAAACTTCCATTCATTAAGAAGACAAGGCTTCAAAATCCATTTTGTCAAAAAATTTCGAAAACGGGCCAATGAATGAAAATTTTCCATTCACATCATATGTTTCTCCTTTCCACGCACACATTTTGTTTTTCTGGTCGTTAATATTTACTGATAATTTTTAATTCTCTTTTTTACTTAATTATAGTAGAAGATAATTATTTGTTAGAACTAAAATTTTATTACCTCACATGCATGTTTAACTTTAACCTTGAGTTTTCTAAAACAAATGTTAGTGTTTTTAATATAAAAATAAGCGAAATAATCTTCATTCATGGATCCTTATATATTAATTCGCAAGCTTGAGAATTTTGTAAGGAAACTATCAATCATATTCAAGCATGGTCTGTGGTATAATTCAGCTAAGTTATAGCTTAGAGACATGGATATAAATTAGAGTTTTTGAAGTCTAGTTATATTTTCCGAGTGTGATTGATAAATATCTATTTTCTTTTGCTTATATTCTGCTAATTTTTTGCTTATTTTTCTTTTTTTTTTTTTTTTTTTTTTTTTTTTTTCTTATTTGTTTCAATGTTAAGGTTATCATTAATTAACGTAATGCTATATTTTATCAATTTGGTTTAAGATATTTCCATCATTTTCAGCAGTTCACCATATTTTCCAATACAGCAAGCTCAAAGCCAGATTAATATTTTTTTTTTTTTTTTTTTTAAGCCAGATTAATATTTAATGCCACATTCATCTAATACGTTAAATGATTTATGATGTATTTTTAATTTTTGAGAGATAAATGAGTGAATTAAGTAGACTTACAATTTAACCATTTGTGTTTAGTTTTTAATAAAATCTTGAATCCGTCTAGTAAAATCGTTGTCGTCGATCCTCCTACCATACCACAAAGACAAAAAAAATATAAATATATTAAAAATGTTAACTACAAGGAATGAGTTCACTCATTCGTTTTCAATATGAGATTGTTTTTGGAGTCAATTGTTTTTTAAAACTTTTACACAGTCCCACACAACTTTAGATATTAGAATCCGTTTGATTTTGAATATAATGTCTAGTTCTTACACTTAACCATATCGTGGCCATCAACATCCCACACGGTAAGATTTGACTCCTATTATAGAAATACTAGTAAAATGATTTGAACACTAGATCGGTAACAATTAAAAAAAAACTATTAATTAAGGCACGTAGAAAGTATTATGGAAACTAACTTTAGAAAATATCAGTAATTATTTTTGGTTTTTTTTTTCATAATAACAACTATAAAGAAAGAAAAACAAAGAGTAATAAATGAGAGGAAAAAAAACTTAGAAAATGAGACAAAATCAGCTCAAAACAAATAAAAACATGCTTACAATATATATTAGAATTCATTCTCCGTCAATGGTTACGTTTATGAATTTTTAGCTAATGAGATGATACGATTATTATATGTTAACATTTGTACCGTTAATTATATTTTAAAATTTTATACGCTATATTTATTTAGTTTATTGTACATTTGTTTTTTTTTGTTGATAACATGCTACGAAGAAATAAAGATTACCATAATTAGTATATAAACATAAAAGAAGCAAGTCACATGTTCACGTAAGATGACAAAATCTCTTTTATGTCTCAATTCTCAACCTCAGCTATTTTTAGCAAACCCCATTTTTCAAACCTGTTTTTAACTCTTTACCATGTTGAGGAAGGGCATGATTATAGGTAGTCTCTTAAGAAAATCTTAAGATTATGTTAGCATTTAATTGATTATATTTATTCCCAAAAGTGTCTTTAAGAGCATGATTAAAGGCAAGCTCTTATAAAAATCTTAAGCTTTTCTTAACATTTAATGCAATATAATTTAATCAACTTTGTGCTTTAACGTTAAGAAACGTTCCTTAGCTAAGGAACGTTCCTTAGCTAAGAGCATATATGGACAAAATATTCCATAAATTAAGTTTAAAATATTTATGTTTTCTGTTATTTATGTTATAAATTGTATCTCATGTATGTTTAATTTTTTTAATTTGCAACCATTATTAAATTTTCTATAATTATAAATTTTATTTTTATGTTAATTTTTTTTCTTCTAAGAACCACATGTTAAGAACCTACCATTAATCACTCAAAAATCTTAACTCAAAAATACTATCTCTTACCAATCACTTTTACACATATATTACTTAAATATTGCTAAGAGGTATTTCTAAGATACTACCAATAATCATGCTCTAAGCTAAGAAGTGTTTCTTAGCTAAGGAACAAAAAAAAAATGCTAAGAGGTGGAACAAAAAAAATTATACTTAAATATTCTTAAGAAGTATTATTAAGAGCCCTTGGATAATCATGCTCTTACAGTTCAAGTTCTAATTAATGATAATACACATGTACATACTTTTGTAATTAGACTAATCTAGCTACAACAATTTGTATGCTTAGGATAGTTCTAAGGGAATGATTCAACTTTATATATACTTAGATATGTTTAGGGGTATAGCTCAAAAAAAAAAAGATGTTTCTAAAATATAGTCATCGGTTGTTATTCAATTGTGCACGTAAGGAAGAGTTTTTCAGTGGTCTCCGGAATAACTATATTAATTATTTTCTAAATATATTAGACACATGATTTGTGTAATGGGTTCTAAAATTTATAATCCCTTATATATTAATAGAGAAACACTCTAAAAAAATAAACCTTACTATGATGTGTTATTAACAAAATTGCCACGTTGATGTGTCGCTTTCACAATGATTTGACTCATATTTTAACCCGCGGTACACCGCGGGATGATTTATTTTTTAAAGTTAGTATATATAAAATTTTATAAATTGTATCTCCTTATAAAATATTTATGTTTTATAATTTATAATTATCATCAAGTAACGGTATATCTCGAGTTCACGGAACAATAATAAACTGAGGATTTAACTCCTATTAAAGCGGCATGTTAATGATATTTTAAAATTTTATAAATATTGATTCAAACCCGTTCGACATATAAATCCGTTCCGAAATATAACCTGTCCAATAATTTCTTAACCCGACCCGTGATTTGTTTTCTAAACGTAGTGATTTTAAAATTTAATAATTTTTTATTATATAAAGTTAATAAATTGTATCATTCTCTAAGACATTTATATTTTAATAAATTAAGGATTGAATCTGTATTAAAGCGACATGTTAATGATATTTTAAAATTTTATAAATGTTGATTCAAACTCGTCTACCATATAACCCGTCTTGTAATTTCTTAACCCGTCCCGTAATTTATTTTCTAAAAGTAGTAATTTTAAAAATTTTAACGATTATTTATTATAGATAAAAGTTTGTAAATTGTATCATTTTCAAAGACATTTATATTTTATAGTTTACAATTGTTATTAAGTAACTTTATACCACGGGACAATTTTTGATTTTTTTTTGATTAAATGTGTAATTGATTGATCGAAAAATAAATAGTTATGTACAATGGGAAATTAGAGCTGAATGCAAAACAGAGCAAATATGCCTATTACAACAGCAAACAGAGCAAAAAACAGAGACGAGGATGCTATGGAATTGGTGAAACTTCAAACCATGTTTGAAGGAGATTCCGGAGACGAGGGCGTTGAGTGTAGTCCAAGGAGACAATCCTGTTACGCAATTTTTGATTTTATACAATCTTTTCTAAATGAGACTCATTTGATATGTCTAATATTGGTGGTATTAAAAAAAAAATTAAGGATTTAATCCGTATTGAAGCAGCGGATTAATGATAATTTTTAATCTTTTTATTATTGTTGATTCAAAAACCCGTCCCGCCAACCCGTCCGGCCAAAAAACTCATGTATTTTATTAATGTTGATCTTATTTATGATATGATTCTGAATCATTTTCTAAATATTTTAATCGATGTAGAACGTTGAACACACATTTTCGTCAATTGGATAATATATGTCCGTTTTTAAAATTTCGAATCACAGTATATGCAGAAAAAAAAATTGATTTTTTTTTACTTTATGTATTATATGATGATTCAAAACAGTTAAAAACAAATCAAACAAAGATGATAGGAGAATCATAATTCTAAATTTTAATCAAATCTTCTAAATATCTAAATTACTAAATATGAAATATCCGGTGTATGAGTTGGGTTAAATATTAAAATATAAGCCGACCCAACAAACTTTTTATGACCAAAATTTGGAAACGGGTCGGGTATCCAAATAACGCGGGAGCATTTTTACCCACCCGTCACCAAAATGACTGAAAAATACTAGTATAGATACCACACTAATCAAAACCGAATTTCTAATCAAAATTTTTAAAAACACACAATCTAACAAGGGGATGTTAGCAAAGACAATTAAATGTAACATAGGATACCTTATAATTTTAGTATATAAACATAACAAATCTTATATTTTTTTCTAAACTTCATATACCACAACCTTACATTTTTTTTTCTGTATATGCATAACAAATAACAAATCTTTATTAATTATCTGATAATTAAGCTTAAGTTTAAAATCAAAAAAAACATTTTTTATTTCATAAATCCAGCAAACTAATGCTCTATTTCATAAATCCAGCAAACTAGCCGCTGCTCCTCAAAGGCGATTCCAAAATTTTCTTTTTTGCTTCCCTCCCACTCTTCCTCCGTCGGAAACCATGGGGTCCCCCCCACCGGTATCTGATCCTTGTCCGTCTGCTGATGTACCATTATCGGATCCAATCCCAGTATCTCAAGCCCCTAAGTCTGCCTAGTCTTCTCCCCTTGCTGAAGTCTCATCTTCATAGCCTAAACCAGTTTTTGAACTCGTGAACGGTGTTGCTCGAGTGTCTGTCCCGTCTGGTATTGTTGATGAGAGTGTTCCCCTATGGAGAAATTTCGTGGTTGGTTTTTTTATGGGTGACACGCCCCATGTGGGGACGATTACGCCACTGTAAACCGGATTTGGAACTCTGTTGGTCGAACATCAAGGATTGGTGTTCAATTTTTGAATGCTAATACGGTCTTGTTTCGTATTCATAATGCGCAAACTCGATCTAGGGTGTTGAAAAGACGCTATTGGCATATAACGGATATCCCTTTAGTGGTGAATGAATGGAGTCCAGAGATGATCCAAGAGAGGCCTAATCTCTCTATGATGCCGTTATGGGTGGATCTTAAGGGAGTTCCTGGCCATCTCTTTTCGCACATTGGTCTACGGTTTTTGGCTGACATAACAGGCAACTTTGTTAAGTTGCACCCCAATACAAAGCATTGCATCAGTTTTTGAACACGTGAACGGGGTTGCTCGAGTGTCTGTCCCGTTTGGTATTGTTGATGAGAGTGCTCCCCTATGGAGAAATTCCATGGCTGGTTTTTTATGGGTGACGCGCCCCATGTGTGGACGAATACGCCACTGTAAACCGGATTTGGAACTCTGTTGCTCGAACATCAAGGATTGATGTTCAAATTTTGAATGCTAATACGGTTTGGTTTCGTATTGATAATGCGCAAACTCGATCTAGGATGTTGAAAAGACGCTATTGGCATATAGCGGATATCCCTTTAGTGGTGAATGAATGGAGTCTGGAGATGATCCAAGAGAGGCCTAATCTCTCTGTGATGCCGTTATGGGTGGATCTTAAGGGAGTTCCTGGCCATCTCTTTTCGCACATTGGTCTACGGTTTTTGGCTGACATAACAGGCAACTTTGTTAAGATGCACCCCAATACAGAGCATTGCATCAGATTAGATGTGGCGAGAGTCTTAGTTGAGGTTGATCTCGAGAAACCTTTAACGGAGGAGATATGTGTTGAGGGTGAATCGGGCAGTGCTTTACTGGGACAATCAACTATCCTTGGCTTCCTTCTCGATGCAATGGTTGTCTTGGTTAGAGACAAAAAATCAGAGATTGTACGAAGTCAAAGGCTGTAAATGACTCGATCGAGAAACAGAAAACTCTCTTGGTGAATGATAACATCGCTCACCCTGCAGGTAGTCCTGGATCTGCAGGGGAATCGTTGGAAGTGGTAAAAAGTTTGATGACTGATCTTGATTCACTTAAAGCTTTGCCAGTGGTTGTGTCACAGAGTGAAACTCTGAAAATTCAAGACTTAGTGGTTCAACAAGGTGAAATCGTAGAAATGCAGAGTATAGGGGTAGTTGAGGTTGCTGGTAAAGAGCGGGACTCAGAAGAAGGTTGGTCTGTGGTCGCTCGGCGGGGTAAATCAGTCTGTCCTCGGAAATTACCAGATTATTCGCTTGGCATGAGTAGTGATGCAGGGAAACATAAATAATCTCCAACAGGTTTCAGTGTTCTTGCTGACATTCCAGAAGAAGGTGAGATTGTGGAAACAAGACGGTTTTAGAGGGTACCTCGGATGTGGGTGTGGAAGATTAGGTCCAGGCTGCAAGACGCAAATCCAAGAATGCAAGTAAGGCAATGGGACAACCAAAACATTTGCGGAGGCCAATTCTCAATGTTAAAGACATGATTCAAACGCATCCCCTAATCTCATCGAAGAAAGCTTCCTCTCGGAAGTTCTAATAACGTCGATCTTTGCGTGGAACATGCGTGGGTTCAATAAGCCACGCAAACACAATGTTGTCTGTGAATCGGTTAGAACACATCAGTTTACAGTGGCCTACTTGTTAGAAACACGGGTTCAAGAAGAAAATTGTAAGGCTATCATGGAATCTACTCTTCCAGGGTAGCAGTGGCTTACAAACTATATGCATAATCGTTTGGGAAGAATTTGGGTTTGTTGGTCTGAAGAAGTTGAAGTACACTTAATTCATATGAGTGCACAGTAGGTAACTTTCTGTATTCGTTTTAAATCCTCGGGAGAGTATTTCATCTGTTCTTTTGTTTATGCCTCAAATTTTTCTCCAGAGACCATGAAGGATTATCGTCCGATAGCTTGCTGTAATTTGTTGTATAAAGTGATATCCAAGATCCTTGCCCGACGTCTCCAACAGTTTCTCCCTGATGCTATAGATTTTAGCCAAAGTGCATTTGTTAAGGGACATCTTCTTCTATAAAATGTTCTCTTAGCCACGGAACTTGTCAAAGACTATCACAAGTCTTTAGTCTCTTCTCGCTCTGCTATCACGTTGGACATCTCGAAAGCGTTTGACACATTTCAATGGCCTTTTATCATTGCTACACTACGAGCCATGCATTTTCCGGATCAGTTCATCTATTGGATATCCCAATGTATATCCACTTCCTCCTTCTCTGTTTCAATAAATGGGGAGTTAGAGGGTTTTTTTCTAGCTCCCGGGGGCTGCACCAAGGCTGCTCATTATCTCCGTATCTATACGTGATTGTGAGTAATGTCCTCTCTGGTCTGTTGGCTAAGGCAGTCTCGGATCGCCTTATTGGTGTCCACCCTAAAATGCCAAGCAGTCAACTTGTCGCATCTTAGATTCGCTGATGACATTATGGTCTTCACGGACGGTTCTCCTCAGTCACTCTGGGGAATTCTTGTTGTTTTTGATGACTTTGCCTGTAAGTCAGGATTGAATATAAATGTGATGAAGTCTTCCTTATTTACAGCGGGATGAGGGATGTTACAACTCCAACGAGAAGCTGAAAGAGTTGGTCTTGCGATCTGTGAATTGCCAATACGTTACTTGGGGCTGTCTTTCACTACCAAAGCTTTGTCAAGAACCGACTATGAGCCGCTAATAGAAAAGATCAGGAATAAATTGGCAAGCTGGACCTGTCGCAACCTCTCTTATGCGGGACGGGTCCAACTTATTAAATCAGTCATTGTAAGCATTACAAATTTTTGGAGCTCGGTTTTTTGTTTACGGAAACGGTGTTATCGAGAAATCGAAAGCATGTGTTCGACATATCTCTGGAGTGGCTCCCCAAATGATCATACCAAAGCCAAAGTCGCGTGGGAAGATATTTGTGTGCCTAAAAACGAGGGTGGGCTGGGTATTAGACGGTTGCATGAGGTCTCTCGGGTTTTCAGCCTTAGTCTCATTTGGAAAATTCTGTCAGGTTCGAATTCTTTGTGGGTTGCTTGGGTTAATCACTATCTAATCCGTCCAGGCACTTTTTGGGATGTCAAAAGCACTACATTGAGATCATGGCAGTGGAGAAAACTCTTAAAACTGCGCCCACTAGCTGCTTCGTTTGTTAGTCGTGAAGTTGCATCACTCAAACAATCTTTAAACAATCTTCGTCCTAAACCAATTTTATAGATAATAATGTTGGGATTATAGAAACTTCACGAATTTTATGATGGAGCTCTTTACGTACTTTTCACCTTCTGTGATATATTATATACATAAAAATTTAAGAGAATAACTTATACAAATCATTAGATAATCCACTATACTACTATTTACTCATATTTTGAGTTAAAATTAAAAATAATTAGCAAAAAAACCCCAAGTACGAGAAAAATAATAAAATAATTTCATTAAAAAAATGATACATACTAATAAAATAAAGTTAGTATTAATACATATAAATATGTAAAATTATATAACATGTACAATTAAATAATAAATGTAATATTAACCTATAAAATAAAAATTTAAACCTTACATTTATTATTTAGTGGACACATGACAAATGCTAAAGTGATGATGTGTCACTCATATAGAGAGAGTTAGGCAATTTTCATATTTACTAGATGAATACCCACGCTACGCGTGAGTTTGTTTTGAAAACTGTTTAGAAAAAAATATGTTGAATATTCTTGTTGCTAATTTAACAATTTTTATGGTTAAATATATTTTTGACTTGAAATATCAATTTATACATTTTCATGTATAAATATGCTTATTTATATATCTATGATTTTAATATATTTTCTTTCACTAAATACATACAACAATAATATAGAAATTTTTGATACAATGATATATAATTATGTTACTTGTCTAACTTGATTATAAATAAAAAAAAATTCTTGCTAAATGTACAGTATGTACTCTCCTGATCTAGTACTCCGGCCACATTATGATAGGCTATTAAATATTGGATTGACATAATTTGAACAAGATCTCAAGAATTTTCATAAGAAAATAAAAGAAAACAAAACTTAAAGAGTCATTTAAGTCAACACTTTTAAATCTTCTGTTATTGCATATAGCCATATAAAAAAAATGGTCGTCTCTTGAATTCTTTGGTATGTCTAACGTCTCAAAGACTCATTATTTAAAAAAACATGCATGTCAATGTTATCAACTTACCATAAAACACAAACTAAAAACTTTTTAGTAAAAAGAGAGAAGGCCATATGATAAGTCGTATATGAACCATAAAACGTAATAACGAGAAAAGACTCAAAGTAAAATTACTAAACTAATAAGAGGTTAGGTAGCAAACAACTAAACTACAACACAAATAACTTTTTAATCATTAGTGATCATTGATAAAAAAAAATTTAGTAAAATAAAAAGAGTAAAATAAAGTCGTGCTTGATTTATCAACATAATTTTGTAGTTTTCATTTTATTTTGAATAAATCAACTAAAAGTAGGATTGATGTAGGATTTAATGCAACAAAGAATTTTTATTTTTTTCATTTAGTTTTGATAATTTTTTTTTTATAAATAATGTAGAATGATACATGTCATTTTCTTGTGTAATGATGTGACACTCATATGGAGAGAGTTGACCAACTTTCATATATATGATATGATTTATGTTTTCCATGCAACAAGCAAATAAGATTTTAAAAACTTATGCATACACTTACCATTCTAGCGGTTTGCTTACTTGCACTTTCATCTTTTTATTACCAATTAGACCATATTTACAGTTCTAGATTTGTGCGAACTTTAAGAGCAGCCATAATTTTTGTCAGATACACACTTCATATCAGCACACAGACAAATCATGTCTGGTATAGGTGTTTAGGTTAGAGTTATTTTTGAATCACGGAAGCTAAATTTTTAAATTCTTAGAATACGTTATAATCTCTACCTCTTGTTCGTAAATTTCTATGAGATTCATGTTTCCCTTTGAGTTTTAGTTTGAATTATGGAAGCCTAGAG
Organism: Arabidopsis arenosa; assembly: GCA_905216605.1. Lineage (NCBI taxonomy): Eukaryota > Viridiplantae > Streptophyta > Magnoliopsida > Brassicales > Brassicaceae > Arabidopsis > Arabidopsis arenosa. Next base: position 3,180,362 of record LR999458.1, read on the forward strand.
TCTAGAGAGTTGACAAAATTTAAGGAACTTAAAATTCATTTATGCAACACATTTATTCGGATTGCAATTTTCTAACAAAAAAACAACATTAGAATATAACTTTTAGTTTAAAAAAAAAGAAATTAATGAAATGTTGTAATAAAAAGACAACACTGTAAATAACTGCAAAAATATATTTATTGAGATTTTTATTATTATTAGATTATATATTCATTATATAAATGTCCTAAGATCTAGGTTACTTGGTCTCCAAGCTAACAATTCTTAATCTTTTTGTATTATTATATTTTCTTTTTATAAAGTTGATGTCTTAGGGTTTCTCGTCTACCTATATAAATACTTTACCAATTGATAGACAAAGCTATCCGCTACTTTGATACAAACCCTAGCTTAAAAGAAAAAACCCTTGAGACCATCACCTTCACCAAATCTCTATCTTCAATGGCTTCTTCCACTACGATCCTTCTGGGGCCACCTTCGGTCGCCGCCATCGAGACACCAGTTACTATCAATTCGCCGGAAACCCCTGTTTCCGATGACAACAGTTTGATCTCCAAAACTGCCACACTAAACCTCGAAGAACCACAGATGGGTCTGACGGAAAACTTCTCGCCCACGTTTCTCTCCTCCGGGAACCCATGTCTCGATTTCTTCTTCCATATCGTACCCGACACACCTTCCGATGATCTGATCCTAAGGCTGGCGATTTCTTGGTCTCACGATCCTTTGACTACGTTGAAGCTCCTCTGCAATCTCAGAGGTGTTAGAGGAACTGGGAAATCAGACAAGGAAGGGTTTTACACAGCTGCCTTGTGGCTTTACAAGAATCACCCAAAAACCCTAGCTTTGAATCTCCCTGCTCTTGTTGATTTTGGGTATTTCAAAGATTTGCCTGAGATTCTGTTTCGGATCTTGGAAGGTCAGCAGATGGAGAGAGGAAAGAATCGGGTTTGGAGGAAGAGGATTCAGAGGAAATTCAAAGGGGATAGTGAGAAAAGGACTACTATATCTGGTGAAATGGAAGATCGGCTTCTCGAAACCGCAGAGGAGATTGGTGGCCCTGTTGATAAAATCAAGGCTAGGGCTTTGCGGAAACAGAGAGAGTTCGAAAAGGCGAAAAAGGCGCTAGAGAGGTATAACTCTGATGCTAATTACAGATTACTGTTTGATAGAATTGCGGATTTGTTTGCGGATTTGTTGAAATCGGATTTGAAGTATTTGAATTCGAATGAGTTGAATAAGATTGGTTTAGCTTCGAAATGGTGTCCTTCTGTTGATTCTTCGTATGATAAGACTACTTTGATATGTGAGGCAATTGCTAGAAGGATGTTCCCTAGAGAGGAGTATGAAGGTATCGAAGAAGCGCATTATGCGTATAGGATTAGAGATAGGTTAAGGAAAGAAGTTCTCGTGCCGTTACATAAAGCGCTTGAATTACCAGAGGTGTCTATGAGTGCCAAGGAATGGAATTTGTTGAAGTACAATAGAGTTCCTTCTGTGGCTATGCAGAATTACAGGACGCGCTTTGTGGAACACGATAGCGAGAGGTTTACCGAGTTTTTGGGGGATGTGAAATCCGGGAAGAAGAAGATCGCGGCTGGTGCGTTGCTTCCTCATCAGATAATCAGCCAGCTTGAGAATGATAGTGAAAATGAAGTTGGTGCAGAAGTAGCAGAGCTTCAATGGGCAAGAATGGTGGATGATCTTGCCAAGAAAGGGAAGTTGAAGAATTCATTGGCGATTTGTGATGTCTCGGGAAGCATGGCTGGTACACCTATGAATGTTTGTGTAGCGCTCGGGTTATTGGTTTCAGAACTTAACGAAGAGCCGTGGAAAGGGAAAGTTATCACCTTTAGCGAAAACCCGCAGCTTCATGTAGTCACGGGTTCGAGTCTGAGAGAAAAGACTCAGTTTGTAAGGGAAATGGATTGGGGAATGAACACTGATTTTCAGAAGGTATTTGATCGGATTCTAGAGGTTGCAGTTGAAAATAACTTAACCGATAACCAGATGATCAAGCGGTTGTTTGTGTTCAGCGACATGGAGTTTGATGATGCAAGAGTAGACAGCCATTCGGAAGTGAGTGACTACGAGAGTAACTCCGAGAGTGACTATGAGAGTGTCTCCGAGAGTTTTGAGAAATGGGAGACGGACTATAAAGTTGTTCAGAGAAAGTATAAAGAGAAGGGTTTTCAGAATGTTCCTGAAATTGTATTTTGGAACTTAAGAGACTCGTCAGCTACACCCGTGGCGTCTAAGCAGAAAGGAGTAGCTATGGTTAGCGGGTTTTCGAAGAATCTATTGACTCTGTTTCTTGAGGAAGGTGGGATTGTGAATCCTGAAGATATCATGTGGTTAGCCATTAAAGGTGATGAGTATAAGAAGCTAGCTATTTATGACTGAGATACACATACACAAGCTTATACCTTAAGCAGCTTTTTTTCTTTTTGATGTATGGAATTTTGTGAGGACATGAACGAACCTTGTTTATGTTTTTTTATACCTAAGTCTAATTAGATACAGCTAAGAAAATGAAAATGATTTAGAAGTCATAAGAGGAGGCATCACTCTTCGTTTCCTCCTAACTTTGGAATCTTTCCTTTATAGAAGAAAAGGGCAAAAGCCAAACTAATATTCTCTTTCCTTGTTATTCCTGTGGTGTCCTCTCACATCCGGTAGTTTCATAACGAATATGTTCTTGTCATAGCCAAGTTGCTTGATACTATGCGGACAAATCAACGAACAAGGTTTTGAGACTTGCTCTGAATCCAAAAACATTGATACTGTGATGGAGAAAGAACGTTGTTTCGTGCTCTAGTTACACGCAGAAATATCTTGAATTCGAATCGCGATATACATGATTAGATTCAAGCCTAAAATGCTCAACACAAAAAAAGTGTTTAAACTAGCTAAAATATTTTTTGAACCATAAAAAGACAAAAATAACTAGCTAACATTTTTGGTTATTCTGGTGGAAGTAGACCAATTTGGTAGGTTTTTTTAACACATGGGATTTTGCTGAAAAGGAAGAAGAATATGTTTTTGTAGATAGCCAAGTTGCTTGATATGACGCTAACGAATCCAAAAACATCGATACTAAGAAAAAGAAAGAGCGTTTTTCGCACTCTAATTACCGGCGCAAAGATCTTGAATTTGAATCTTGACGTACCGGGCTGAATTCAATCTTGTGAAGCTTAACAAACACACAAAGAATGTGTTTCTGAATTAGCAAGAATCTGATTATTACATGATTTAGTTGAAGTTAGAACAATGTAGGTAGGTATGAACACATGGGCTTTTGCTAAAAAGTTATGGAGAATATATTCTTCAACGCGGCTTTATAAAGCCCTTCTTCAAATTGACAATTACCATTCTTTTTCTCAAAGAGCAAGCATAAAAGAACATAAAAGCACCAAACTTTTTTAATTTATTTCATATTGTCAATAGCTTCTGTATTATATAAATCTTGTTGGTCTCTTCTCGTTGTTGTTTCGTCTCATTGTTGCTCTGTTTCTTGAGGTTTTATTAATGGATGCTGGTACTTTAAACTCGGTGATCAATAGGTTGCTTGAAGCTAGGGAGAAACCAGGAAAGATTGTTCAATTGTCTGAAACAGAGATTAAACAGCTCTGTTTCGTCTCTAGAGGTATCTTCTTAAGACAGCCAAATCTCTTGGAACTCGAAGCTCCAGTCAAAATCTGTGGTAGGCTTCTCTCTGTTTCTCTCTGACTCTTCTCTGAGATTGTGTTCTTATGTAATCTTTTGGTTAAACAAAAAAAACAGGGGACATTCATGGACAATATCCGGATCTCTTGAGACTATTCGAATACGGCGGTTACCCTCCTCGTTCAAACTACTTGTTCCTTGGAGATTACGTTGATCGCGGCAAGCAAAGCATCGAAACGATTTGTCTTTTACTTGCTTACAAGATCAAATTCCCTGAAAACTTCTTCCTTCTCAGAGGAAACCATGAAAGTGCCTCAATAAATCGCATTTACGGCTTCTATGATGAGTGTAAACGCAGATTCAGTGTCAAGATTTGGCGAATCTTCACCGATTGCTTCAATTGTCTCCCCGTGGCTGCACTCATCGATGATCGGATTCTTTGTATGCATGGTGGGCTCTCACCGGAGCTTCTTAGCTTGAGACAGATTAGGGATATTCGTCGTCCAACAGATGTTCCTGATCGCGGTTTACTCTGTGATCTATTGTGGTCTGATCCTGATAAAGATGTTAGAGGTTGGGGGCCTAACGATCGCGGAGTTTCTTACACTTTCGGATCGGATACAGTTTCTGGGTTTCTCAAAAGACTTGATCTTGACCTAATTTGTAGGGCTCACCAGGTTTGTTTATTGTTCCTTGCACCCAACGAAACCCTTTTTGTGTATGTTTTTTTGACGCAAGCAATGATGTCGTAACAGGTTGTTGAAGACGGATTCGAGTTCTTTGCGAATAAGCAGCTCGTGACGATATTCTCTGCACCGAATTACTGTGGGGAATTTGACAATGCAGGTGCGATGATGAGTGTGGACGATGATTTGACCTGCTCTTTTCAGATCTTAAAACCTAATGACAAGAAATCAAAGTTCAGTTTCGGAAGCAGAGGTGGTGCTAAAACTAGCTTCCCTTATCCTAAAGTCAAGGTATGTGTGGATGATACTTTTGCACCAAAAACAAATGAAATATATAGTAAATGCATAAAAATTTTGCTCTAAATTTTTAATTTGTTTTTACTCCTCAATAATTAAAAAAAAAAAACTATTCACATTGATCGATGAAACTTTGGATTAGTGTTGACTTCACCAAATTAGACCAAACATTAGTCAAAACTAACACTGTGGTATAGTTTAAAGTTAAACTGCTTTGTTTCTCACTAGTTATTTATAGGGACACAGTTTGTGTCATGTCATGTTACAAGGCAAGCTCGCAATCTCTAACCATTTGTTCGAAACATGTTTACTTGCAGTCGATTCTGAGTTCGCAGAATTCGAAAGAATACAACTGATGAAGATTTTGAAATCATGCCAACGTAATTCGATTATATGATGAGAAAGCAAGATGATTTAATTTTGAATTTTGTTTTGTTTTGTGTTGTTTTTTGCTCTTACTTGTGTGTATGTTTTTCATATCTCTATTGTTTGTAAATTTGGTTTGTAACTGTTGGCGATTAGAATTTGATTTTAAAATATAATTTCCTTTGGACCATATATTTTTTTTAAGTTTCTTGAGTAGAAGACATTTGATATTCTTATCTCTTCCATCTTTCAATACTAGAGAGCAAAAGAAATAATACATTTGATTACAAAGTTCACATACCATATAAACAGAGGAAGACATGAGGTTTACAAGATTGGTCGGGCGCAAACTCTCATCGAGCTATGCAGTTAGGGGTGTCAAAATGGGTAACCCGACCCGACCCGACCCAAACCCATATGGGTTCGAGTGTTTAATGGACGGGTTTGACCCAACCCATATATTTATATGGGTTGAATTTACATACCCAAACCCATTATTGTAGAAATCCATTGGTTTAATGGGTTATATGGGTACCCATATATATGTATAATAAAATATATAAATAATAAAAATCCAAAAAAATAACATAAAATTGTAAACCAACAAAAGTTTTTAAATAATAAATTAAAAAAATCTAGATATTATACATATATTTTACTTTTTATTTTTATTTTTAGGTAAAATGTAAACTTTAATAGTTATTTTAGATATTTTACATATATAGTTGTAAAGAAAAGAAGATATTTTACATATATTTATATAAAATTTACATAATATATTAATATAGATATATATAAATTTTACTTTTTAGTTTTGGTTATGAAACCCATGGGTAACCCTTGACCCTAATGGGTTTTACCCATTAAACCCATAACCCTAATAGGATAACCCACTAAAACCCATTTATATATATGGGTAAAAAAATTCTACCCAAACCCATTAAAATCATGGGCGGGTTCGGGTAACCCATGGGTATTAACCCATTTTGACACCCCTAAATGCAGTACTGTCCCAGGTTATTGGTTCACTGTTGCGTTTATTGATATCATGGGAAGATTCGCGGTCCAGCTAATGGGATTCTTCTTCATGAACGTATTTATGTTTGCTATAGCTTTCCCCTACGATCACTGGATCAAACAAGACAACCGCATTGGATTCGTCATTATTTACTTCCTCACTTTCTTCTTCGCAAACTTCGGTCCAATGCAACTACTTTCGTGGTTCCGGCCGAGATCTTCCCAACCAGGCTGAGATCCACTTGTCACGGAATATCAGCCGCGGCAGGAAAGGCAGGAGCTATCGTGGGAGCGTTTGGATTTTTATACGCAGCTCAGTCAAAGGACAAAACCAAGACGGACGCAGGTTATCCACCTGGTATTGGTGTCAAGAACTCGTTGATCATGCTTGGTGTTATCAATTTTGTTGGTATGATCATGACGTTTTTAGTGCCCGAATCTAAAGGCAAGTCTCTTGAGGAGCTTTCAGGCAACAATGTGAATGACGAGACGGCCTCTTCCGCTGTCGCCACCTCCAGAAATAACTGAAGGCATAAAGACTTTTGCCTTAACCAACATTCTGTAGTTATTTCGCCCGTTTGATCGTTGGTGAAATTTGTTGAGTGGACAAATCAGAATGTATCAAAGAGTTGGTCTCTTTTGTTTATAATTCCTTTTCGAAATAAAAATGCAAACCCTTACTTGAAAGAAAAATGTTGAGTTGGTGTTTTCATTTTTTTTTTTTTTTTAACATTTTTGGATCGACAAAGCCCGATCTATAACCAATACCTACTACGCGGGATAACGCGACTTAATGGAGTTGAAATCCAGTGGAAAAGGCGGAGTCAAATAGACTTAACCAGACACATCCCCATATCTTAACAATATATTTAAGGGAAATTTACTAAAGTGACCCATAATTTGTGTTTAATTACTAGAATGGCATACCAAAAATATGGGTTCCAACACCCATTTCATTACAGACCTCATGGTAAGCAGCTTCACATGTGTCTGACTCGTCAATAACATCACAATTGAGCCCCGTTACGTCCGCAAATTCATAAAGAGAAAATCTGATTGGCCTTTGCAATCAAACACCAAATCTCGTGATCGTTGTCGACTCGCAGCTGATTTGAGAGGAAGTAATGAACGGTCTGGGCAGCCCATGTGTATTCAGCATCAGTCAATTTTATAAACACTCCAAGTGTTGATTTCATCAAATCATCCCACACATCCGGACCTAATCCTCTGATCTTCCCAATTTGAGAAAAAATAGCAGCTGTGGTTCATGCTCCTATTTTGCAAAAGAGATTTTCCTTCTTCATACAGTCGAGGAGGGTACTTGAGGATTTGACTAGAAGACGCCATTCCTAATCACAGAAACAAAAAAAAAACGGGAAAAATGTCATTTAATCCCCCAACTTTCAAATTGTGGCCATTTGAGACATCAACTTCATATGTGGCCATTTAAAACATGAACTAGACGTTGACTAACGTTTGAAACATGAAAATTCGTTGACCAGGCCAAAATAGACATGCCGTTATCAGTCGTTAACGGAACGTCTAACGCCCGTTATCCCTCGTTAACGACTCTGTTAGTCAACTTTCAAATTATGGTCATTTTAAACATCAACTTCATATATGGCCATTTAAAACATGAACTAAACGTTGACTAACATTTGAGACATGAGAATTCGTTGACCAGCCCAAAATAGACATGCTATCATCAGTCGCTAAAAGAACCTATAACATCCGTTAACAACTCTGTTAGTACGTCCAAAACGACGTCGTTTTGAGGATACTCGAGAAGAAATCATGATTTTTCCCAAATGAAATCTCCAATCAAAAAGTTTGTTTTAAAGCAGAACCCAAAGACATAGTTTGACATAGAGAGAATCGCAGAGCCAGTAATTGGAAGCAAACATAGGTTTTTCGTTTATATATCTGTTTTTAATCTTAAAATAAATCATGTAACCAAACTTGTAGACCCATCATAGGACTCGATGAAGTTTTTCCGAAATAGGAAATAAAAGGTCACTTTCTAGCTGCAGTTGGAAGAGATAGAGATAATAGGATTGTTTGTCTTGCTTGGGCTATTGTAGAAATAGATTTGAGGATTTGGGGTTTTTATTTGGGAAAAATCCTGTTTTTCTCTCGATTATCCTCAAAACGACGTCGTTTTGGGCATACTAACAGAGTCGTTAACGGATGTTATAGGTTCTTTTAGTGACTGATGAAAGCATGTATATTTTGGCCTGGTCAACGAATTCTCATGTATCAAATGTTAGTCAACGTTTAGTTCATGTTTTAAATGGCCATATATGAAGTTGATGTTTAAAATGGCTACAATTTAAAAGTTGACTAACAGAGTCTTTAACGGGGGATAACGGGCGTTAGACGTTCCATTAGCGACTGATAACGGCATGTCTATTTGGCCTGGTCAACGAATTTCCATGTCTCAAACGTTAGTCAACGTCTAGTTCATGTTTTAAATGGCCATATATGAAGTTGATGTCTCAAATGACCACAATTTGAAAGTTGGAGGATTAAATGACATTTTTCCCAAAAAAAAGCATGATTGTTAAAGCTTTACTTAAAAATCTGTCCCTTAAGAATATGTCACTGAAAAATCTGTCACTGAAAAATCTGTCACAAAATTCCTAAAAATCTGTCACTTAAGAAATGCAGACATTCAATAAATCTCCGATAACAACAGACAAAATAAAAAATCAAAATCAAAACAGAGGCGGGAAGAAAAGTTTGTAAGATTATTGAATCCGCAAAATAGAGGAGAAATAGCAATTTGCATAAAACCAAAACGTGAAAAATCTGTGAGAACTTCAACGAAATCTGTGGTCATGTAAATCGAAAAGGCGCTACAAAAAAAATTCCGACGAAATTAGGTTAAGATTACTGGAAACCAGAAGAACAATGTAGCTACTGAGATGATCAAAATAATCAAAATACGATTTTCAAATCTTCAATCGAAAAAGGAAAAAAATCAAGTTATCAAAATACAAGTTAATACTATTCCGATGAAATAGCCCAAAATCTTATCCAGAAAAATGAACTAAGAAGCAGCAGAAGGAACTGAGGCTCCAGATCTGCAAGAAAAACAAGTTATCATTGTCAAAATCGGATTTCAAAATAATCAATCGAAAAAGGAAAAAAATCACAAACAAGAGCTCAACTTTAAGAGTTTACCTTGCTAGATCAAAACGAATGGCAAAGGAAACTCTACGGCAAAGGAAATCCACCGGAGAAGAAAGCAATTACGGCGAAAGCAATTACGGCGAATCAAACACTCACGGAGACTCGACGGCGAGCGAAACTTTCGACATGCATTTGGACGGAAGATTAGGACTATCGACGGCGCGACGACTTCACACGGAGACTCAACGGCGACGGTGACTTCTTCACCGGAATGACTCGACGGCGACGGATTTCTAGGGTTTTTTTGGGAGAGAAGTGAATAATGAGTGTCTAAATTAAGAGAGTACTGCTTTTGAAACGCTCCCAGGCACTATTATCGAGCCTTTTACTCCGATCTTCTTTCCGACGCCGGTGAGGCTTTTGCTTGCCGGCGTCGGGATATCCTCCTCCCCTTTAAATTCCTTCTTTAATTTTTCTTTGTTATCTTCTGATTTTGGCCAGTTTCTCAATCTTCACGAACCTTTACTCTTGGGACTAGTTTCGACGGTGTGCTACATCTCGGAGACAGAGGAAGAAGGTGGTTCCCGGCGAACCTCCTCCTGCTCTACCCTTTGCTCTCGACATTTGATCCAAAGTCGACCCATGAGAAACCCTAAAAAACCAACGGCGCTTCACTTTCCAAATCTGAGATTAGCCTCATCCTCGGCTTCTCCAGATCTGACTTTTTCGACTTCCCATGAAGCTTCTACTCACCGGAATTTGTCCACGGCAAGAGCTCCACCTCCCCATGCTCATCAGTTGGATCCCCCATGGCTCAGTTACGAGCTATTGGTTTGTTTCTCGTGGCCGGAGACCCTTGGACCGTCGGTGACTGCGCTTCCCCCGGTAAAAACATTGACGGCGCATGGCAAAACCCTAATCTTGTTGGAAATCTTTTTTAATGGGCTCGGCCCACATAATCAACAACATCATCAGGGCCCAACGTTTACTCTATTGGTCTTCATCTTGAAGAGTTGCGGCCCAACAATAAGAGTCTTGAAGCCCACCTACAAGATTATTAGCAAAGCCTTACTCCCATTTGTGCATTGTTCAAATGGCAGCCCAGCTCCTCTAACTACCCAATCCAGGCCCATTTGTCTTATTCTGGCCAGAAAAATATTAAGAACACGACCCTCTTCATTTTTGCCCAGGTTTGATCTAAACTCTCTTTTGTCCTTTCTTAGTCAAACTTTGAGTTGTTTTATGGAAACAATTGATCAAGGACGTCATTTGGAACATAATTCACCATTGTTGCTAGTTTGGTACATATATATTTTGGGAACCCTGCCCTTAAAATCACCTAGGGATATTACCTATGAAGTTTTTAGATCGAAGAAGAACGGCATTATGATCCCGTCTCCAAAGAGCGGTGGTTACCGAAGCTTCTTCAATCCGTTTTCCCTATTTCCTCTGAATATTGATTTCAAACAAGTGCACATCTCCAACTTTAAGGTTATTATTCATGAAATTGAGAGCTTGAGGAAGAACGGCATTATGATCCCGTCTCCAAGGAGCGGTGGTTACCGAAACTTCATCAACTCTTTATCTCCAAACCTACCCGACCATAGAACCGTCATCACCCACTTCCTTGCCGATGAGCAATTCCAGCTCGCCCTCCTCGCGCCGACGAGATCCTCGGACATGGAACCCTCTTCAACGTCACCCCGTCTTTTGACAGTGACCAACTTGTCATCCATCGATTCGCTCGTGGAAGATCACTCGACTAACCGTGACCTCACATGTTTCAGAATGCTTTATAGCTTTTGTCTCAAAGCTCTCATGGAATTTATGTCGTTTCACCTTATCTATCTTGTTATGACATTGGGGATCGTCTCTTTTATCTCTGTTTTAAACTTTGTGATCTTTGAATCACCCCTCCTTGTACTTGGTTTGATTTGAATGAATGAAAACAAGTCTTTGTCCAAAAAAAAAGAATGTCGTTTTTGTTTCCAAACAATAAAAGGCAAAAATGGATTTGTTTTTTGGGAAAAATGTCGGAAAATGCGCGAACTTTCAAATTTGGGACAAAAAAATCATGAACTTTCGAAATGTCATTTAAATCATAAAGTTTAGTTTGACTTTTTATAAAATGGTTAAGTTTTCGTTGACTTGGCCATTTCGGACATGTCGTTAAATTTCCGTTAACGAGACGTTGACGGAGTTAACTTTCCGTTAGAAATCTCCGTTGAATCGAAACGACGTCGGTTTAAAAACAACAAAACGACGTCATTTCAGTGGAAAATAAAATGAATTAACTGCGTCTGTGAAGAATCGAACTTTCCATCGTTTCGATTCAATGGACATTTATAACGGAAAGTTAACCCCATCATCGTCTCGTTAACAGAAATTTAACGAAATGTCCGAAATTGCCAGGTCAACGAAAACTTAACCATTTAATCAAAAGTCAAACTAAACTTTATGATTTAAATGACATTTCGAAAGTTCATGCTTTTTTTGTACCAAATTTGAAAGTTCGCGCATTTTCCGACATTTTTCCCTTTGTTTTTTTTACGATATTAGTTTTATTTATTTATTTGGTTTGATTTAATTTACAATGGCATGATTGTTATTATTGTTACTCAAGAAGGTTAATTAGACTTTTTACCTAAAATATGGGTTAGTCTAATAATCCAAATCAAACGGGTATGAGTCATTCTAGGTAAATCTCAGTATATATATATATATATATATATATCTTACTAATAAAAGATGCTAATTGAGGCCTCTTATGTCATCCACATCAGTTTAGTTGAGAGTGTTTTCGGAGCTACCACATCAGCAAGTTGAGCCACATCAGCTTATTAAAGACTATATTTATACAAGCTGCCACCACGTCAGCAAGCTTTAATTGGATTCCTGCCGTTTCGGCTTTCGCTTCACGCTTCTCTGTTTCTCTTTCTAACATCGTATCGTTTCTTCTTCCCAAATTAAATAACAATCACTAAATACATTGGCAGTGGCAGCGACACCTCTAGATTTCAACGTTTTCAGATGAGAATATGTAGCGAAGTGAAAGTTTGTGTTGAGAATGGATGTAGCTCGCCGTCGAGGAAGACGTCCTCCGGAAAAAGAATGGATCCGGACAATCGAAACCCACGCTTAGTAGCTCTGTCTGTAAATAGAAAATTGGAGACACTCGATTTCATGGTACCACGCTTAAACCCTATTTATTTTACTTTTACTTTTCCTAAACTGTCTTATGGTTTCATAATTCGATGATAATTAGGAAATTGAAACTTTGTTTCTGAGATAGATGGAGGTGCCGACGGGAAAGTTCAAAGCTTCTGGTTGGAAATCAAGCCTCTCCAGATCTCTTGAGTAATATGGCTCATATCACTTTCAATTTCATCTCTTGCTTGGGTCTTAGGTCAATTTCGTTTGTTCATATGTGGTCTATGTTTCTTTCGTTTTTCTTGTTAAAATTTTTTAGATAAAAATTGAAATCCTAAGCAAATATATTCAATGCACTCACGCACATATTTGTGATTTTCTTATTAGGAGAATAAGGACTTGCAAACATGGCAGATTTGAGATTGCTGAACTTTTTTAATCATATATTTTAGTGCATAATCACTTTTTTCCTGGTTTTAATGATAAGCTGCCAATCCCTTAGCAATTATGGTCCGAGTATTGAAGTCGAGGTTGTTTCTTGAAAATCTGAAGGGCAGAGGCACCATACAGTAAGCATGAAGGAGATCCATACTCATTATAAAGAAAACTCAGACACCACAATAACAGAAGTTTGATGAAAAGGGTAGGTTACGTACCTTTTGTAATATTTTCCTTGGATCTCAAAATCGGGTGGAAGTTCCGCTCATGCTAATGGCGGAGATGAGTGACTGGATTTTACCTTGTAGTCTGTTCACTTAATTTGGTTTGCTTTCATTGTTTCATTTGTTTTACATAGGCGTTAATAGTTGAGGATTATGTATATACTACAATAAAGCGTTCCCACTACATGTAAGGCACAATCAATATATATAGTGTTAACTCTAATGTGTGTATAGATGCATATCAGTTTGTAACTGCTACTATGATAAACAAATAGTGAACTACGGGGAGAGCATGGATTTGCATACTCGCTCAGCCATTTTAAGAAACAAAGCAATGACTGGAAAATGTTTGGCAATAAAGAAGATGAGGTGTTTCCACGTGAATTGGGCATTCAAGATTTAGTATGACTGGTCCGATGAGGACATGTTATCTAGGTGTTGGTTAGTTATTATATCTTGACTTCAAGGTCCTATAACTTAAGTCAGTGCTTTCGGAGCAAAAATAACAATGGTAAGAACAAATCTTACAACTTAAGAGTCAATGCAGAAGTGTTTGGTTCTCCAATTTGATTGCACACTTAACTATTTCAATCACTGACTAAATGTAATGTATTTGATTATTGTTTTGAAAGAGTTAATGAAAGTAGATGATTTTGGATCATATAATTAAGTAATGACTGTAAGAAAAAAAATAATATTGAAGGTGTTTGTGACTCTGTTTAACTAATTTTTTTTAATACAAGCACAAAATGCAGCATGGAAGGTGTTTCCAAAATCATAAATGCCTTGATCGTTTCATTTCCCTACATGATTCATAGTTTGTATCATTAAAATAAAATTCTACAACATGGAATTTTAAAAAATTAAAATCTTATCTAAATATTATCATTCACAGTTACTAAAACATTATAATCATTTATATTCTGTAATATTCAAAAATTATACGCAATAAATCAAACATTATAGATATCGATTTTTTTTTGTATACTTTATTTCGCTTAATTTTTCATGTAAATTATTTTACTTGCTAACATAACGGATACATCCATATAAAAACACTATAGAGAAAACTAAAGAGAATATATGCTTAAACCTTAAATAATAAATTACGATAAAGATATAAATTAAAACATACTATATACCGGGCATAGCCCGGACTAACCTCTAGTTTAAACAAAAATCAATCAACGCTCATCCTTCTTTTTGTCGTTATATATATAATAAAATATTCATCAACATAAATTAGCTTAATTACTCCTAATTATTTCGCGAACTATGTAAAATAATTGGAAGTTAGAATCAAACATAAATAGTAGTTGAAAACAAATATATTTAAAAAGGTTTCTTTGACATAGTGGATTACAAGATTTGCACTCAGGGCAGTAAGATTGAAGTATTCCACATCACAAACATTCGCTTTAGTGCATCACACAAAGAGTCATTAAAAATTTGAAAAAGACAAAAAAATCAAACAAACAACAAACAACATTAGATTTTTGATCATTTCTCCACCTCAGTCTCACCGGAGAGCTCTTCGAGGGACTTTCCCTTGGGCTCAGGGACAAGGAAAGTGAAGAGCATACCGACGAAGTTAATGACACCAAGCATGATCAGCGAGTTCTTGACTCCGATGCCCGGTGGGTAACCTGCGTCAGTCTTTTTGGGATCCTGTGATTGAGCAGCGTAAAGGAACCCGAAGGCTCCAACAATGGCTCCAGCCTTACCAGTTGCGGCTGATATTCCATGGCATGTAGACCTTAGCCTGGCTGGGAAGATCTCAGCCGGGACAATGAAGGTGGTTGCATTTGGTCCAAAGTTAGCAAAGAAAAAGGTGAGGGAGTACATAATCACGAATCCGATACGGTTGTCTGGTTTGATCCAGTGGTTGTAAGGGAAGGCAATGGCGAACATAAAGACGGTCATCATGAAGAATCCCATCAGCTGAATGGCAAACCTTCCGATGATATCAATAAATGCGACAGTGAACCAATAACCGGGGACTGTACTGCATAGTGCAATGAGAGTTTGTGCCCTAGCGATCATGAAAACCTCGTGGATTCCGTTCATCGTTGCTGCCTTTGGGATCCATCCAATAGCCGAAAAGATATCCTTTTGGAACAAGTTTTGGCTGTAAAAGGCAATGTCAAGCAAGAACCAAGTTGAGGTACATCCAAGAAGGGGAAGACCATGGCGCCGGGCGAATTCCTTGGAGAACAAGCCATAGTTAAGTCTTGGGTCTTTAACGACTTCTTCTGCCCTCTCTTCCATCTCAAGATCCACTTGTAAAACCTTGGACATATCTTCTGTGGCTTGTTTGATGTTCTTGGCCACCAAAGCGGTGTAACGAGCGGTTTCGGGCATCTTCATACGCCAGTAGTAAGTCAGGGCTGCGGGTAGAGCACCAAACATGACAATGATTCGCCAAATGTAATCAGCTTGAGGAGGCGTTGAGAGAGCCCTGTTGACAGCATAAGTCGGAGCTGGGAATTTGTTGTCGAAAATGGTAGATACCGCAAGTGCAACGAAACCTCCGGCCAAGATACCGACACCTTGCATGGCGAACACGGCCGCTATGAAAGCTCCACGGGTCTTCTTGTTAGCGTATTCGGACATAATGGTGGCTGAAAGAGGGTAGTCACCTCCAATACCGAATCCCAGCCAAAACCTAAACAAAATTGTTTTAAGGTTAAAAATATTTGTGTTATTTAAATAGAGATATCATTTTTAAACCTCATCTTTATACATTTAAATATCCACAGTGAGATTATTATCAAATCATGTGTAAATGTGTAATATATATGAATGATAATTGTACCTGAAGAAGCACAGAGTGGTCATGACACCCTTGGCACTGCTACCTAAGGAGAGACCGGATGCGACGGAGCACACGATCATCATGATTAAAGTGATACCGTACACTTTCTTCCTACCGAGCTTGTCACCGAGCCATCCGAAGAAAAGCTGACCAGCAAGGGTCCCGCAAAGGGCCACACCGTTGACCGCAGCCGCAACGTGAGGGGGAAGAGTGCCAGGCTTTTCTGACAACGGATTGAAGTAGTAGAGCCGGCCAAGGAGCTTAGTCACCAAGGACACGCAAAACAGATCGTATGCGTCTGTAAAGAATCCCATACCGGCGATGACAATCGCCGTGAAATGGTAAAGTTGCGTTTTCGCAACATCGAGTGCCTTAAGCACTCCTAGTTGCTGCTCAGCCATCTCACCTTCGCTTGTCTCTCCTGTTTTCACGTACTAAAAGTTAAATACATAACTTTGTATATATTTATATATTTATGTAATCTGAAGACAATTTGATCCTATATGAAGACACTTTCGGATAGAACTAAAACATGTTACTCTATATTAAGCAAACTATACTGAAAGGTTATATTCGGTATTTTATCAAAAAAAAAAAAAAATTGATATTCGGTATTGAACTTTCGTCTTGTAACTTCTACTTTCTTAGCATATAAATCTTTTTATATGAATAAAAAGCATGCATATATAATCATATAACTTAAGAGTGTGCAAACCATTTTTATTTTTTTTTCGCCCAACAAAAAGGAAAGCGAGTGTAAACATGTTACATTTATATAGATATATATGTGTGACAATTTGGATGAAAGATTAAAAAAAAAAAGAATTTGGATGAAAGTTATAGCTAGTAAACTTGTAACCAATCTCACCGTTGTGTAATGGTGGTGAAGGACGAGGGAAGAGAGAGAATTATTGAGAGAGCAAGAGAGAGAGAGGTGATGGTCGTGATTGTTGTGGTTGAGACGGCGGAAATTTATAGAGGAGATCGGAGAAGAATAGTCTCCGGCATCTTATGGTATATCCACATTTTTATTTTTATTTTATTTTTAGTCACTTTCTTAACTTTTCTTTCTTGCTCTTCTGGGGATTGTATGGTCTGCACATAGTTTTTTTTTTTTTTTTGATAAAATGTTCTCTTCCTTTTAATAATCTATTATTAGTATCAATGACATCTCGATGAAATTATAAACATGGACTCATTCTATGTTTTGTCCAACCAATTAATCAATCCTCGCTCGTCAGTGCTTATTACCTTAAGGGGATAAGTAAGTGCCCATAAATTTTAACTATCACATTAGCGATGTGCGATTTTGTGATGTGCAACTTTATGTGGAATATTTAGTTCATATTCGAGTAAGAACAAATTATGAGACATTACTTTTGATGATTTACTCATCATTCGTCAAATTCTTCGGTGCAAATGGTTCTAAAATATGTCAATCGATTGAAAATATGTCGAAACCAACGTTCTTAGTCGTCATGAAACTTCTGGAATATTTCTGATCGACTTCTTTCTGGCAAAGAGAACTTTAATATTTTGGTAAACTTAATTATATTGTAAAAGTTTAGGTATTTTGATTCTTATATATATGTGTCGATAGTGAATTCTAAATTATTCTTATAATTATGATCAATTGACCGAAACTCATGATTGATTGGTTTGTCTTAATTAGTGCTGGTGTCATATTATTATCCTGATTCAAATAGGGA
Organism: Arabidopsis arenosa; assembly: GCA_905216605.1. NCBI lineage: Eukaryota > Viridiplantae > Streptophyta > Magnoliopsida > Brassicales > Brassicaceae > Arabidopsis > Arabidopsis arenosa. The sequence goes on from LR999458.1 coordinate 3,197,862, forward strand.
AGTATATGTGTGAGTTGTACAAAACTTTTTATTTTTATTTTTACCAGATATCAGTTGACTTTCCTCAAACGAAATATCTATGTTTATTATATTACAATATACTTTCTTACATGTTGACAAAAAAAAAATATACTTTCTTACATTGGAAACAATCTACCAACATGGTATGTTATATGACCTATCACGTATCTCCATACTAAAGTCCACTTTATTATTTTCCTTTTTTTTGAAAGTTACTACTTAGATTAATAAAAATATCATTTTCCATAAAAGTCAGCCATTTATAAAAGCAGAAAAAAACCCCAAATTCTTTTAAAAATAAATGTTGAAATATGTAAAATATAGTATATAGGTTGGATAATTTGAAGCTATGTCCAAATTAGTTAGCTTATGGATTAGCTAGATATTTGAATGTCAAGTAACAAGGCTCCCACTAAAAAATTGATGGCTTGTATTCATACGTATTTAACATTTTTATTCTATGCATCAAAGTATATACTCTACATCATGATTATTTTAAACCAGTTTACAGTTAATGCATAGCGTATACATGGATTTGTGTGTATTTGTATACCTGTAACGGTCACAAAATCATTGTCATTATTATTTGGTATGTTTTATACAGTAGTTGCTGCAAAAGTCAATGCGTGGGAATTGGATAGTGTTGTACGTTTGTATCTCTGTATTTTCAGAGATCCGCTCAATAAAATTAGTTTTTTGATATGTTTATATGAATCTAAGAAATAATTTTAATATATATTATATGTTTTGGAAAATAAGTTTATTTTGGAAATTCTGGCTTTTTTGCTTTTTTTTGTTTTTTTGTTTTTAGTGGTTAAAATGTTGAAACAAAATATAAATTTAGTTTGTTTGGAATAGTTTTAGACAAAACATAAAACATAGAAATTAGAAATGAAAACATCAAAGAAGGTAACATATTCTAGAGAATGGCTGTAAATGAGTGTCAACGGCTGTGATTAGGTCTGAATAACATAAGCAAAGTTGTGAGGTATGTATCCTCTTCTGGGAGGACTCATTCTCCACGATAATAATGGAGCTGAGGGAGAGGGCTCTTTGTATGTAATCTCTAGTTTCGTTCCTTCCATATCAACTAAATACAAGCTTGCAGATCAATCTTAATGATAAGCGGAGTGTTCGGATCAGCCGATCGGGTATATAAAAAAAAAAAAAAAAGAGGTGCCAATGTTTTTTGATGGAAGCATGCATGAGGCAAGGATATCAAAGCCCAGATAACAACAACACATATTAATAATGTCAGAAATCTTAATCAAAACAAAAAAAAACTATTTCGGAAACATATATCATATAATATTTATTTCATTATGGTTTCCGAGTCTTATAAATATTCAATAAATAGATATTATTTCATTCGAATTACATGAGCCGTGTTAAGAGGCGATCAACGGCTTGCTCACATTTATGAACAGACGAGTGTACTTCTTAGCGATAATTGAGTCTCAATGGTCACACCAAAAAAAACAAAAAGTACACGTGAACCATTACAAATATCACGTCACACAAAAAGTAAAATTTAAAAGAAAAAAAATAAATTGAAAGTATGACAACTTAATCATTTCTCAACTTCAGTCTCACCGGAGAGTTCTTCAAGGGACTTGCCCTTGGGCTCAGGAACAAGGAAGGTGAAAAGCATACCGACGAAGTTAATGACACCAAGCATGATCAGTGAGTTCTTGACTCCGATGCCCGGTGGATATCCTGCGTCTGTCTTTTTTGGATCCTGTGATTGAGCAGCATATAGGAACCCAAAGGCTCCAACAATGGCTCCAGCCTTACCTGTCGCGGCTGATATTCCGTGGCATGTAGACCTTAGCCTGGCTGGGAAGATCTCAGCCGGGACAATGAAGGTGGTTGCATTTGGCCCAAAGTTAGCGAAGAAAAAGGTGAGCGAGTACATAATCACGAATCCGATACGGTTGTCCGGTTTGATCCAGTGGTTGTAAGGGAAAGCAATGGCGAACATAAAGACAGTCATCATGAAGAATCCCATCAGCTGGATCGCAAACCTTCCGATGATATCAATAAATGCGACCGTGAACCAGTAACCAGGGACTGTACTGCAGAGTGCAATGAGAGTTTGTGCCCTAGCGATCATGAAAACCTCGTGGATTCCGTTCATCGTTGCTGCCTTTGGGATCCATCCAATAGCCGAAAAGATATCCTTTTGGAATAAGTTTTGGCTGTAGAAGGCAATATCAAGCAAGAACCAAGTTGAGGTACATCCAAGAAGAGGAAGACCATGGCGCCTGGCGAATTCCTTGGAGAACAAGCTATAGTTAAGTCTTGGGTCTTTAACGATATCCTCTGCCCTCTCTTCCATCTCAAGCTCCACTTGTAAGACCTTGGACATATCTTGTGTGGCTTGTTTGATGTTCTTGGCCACCAAAGCGGTGTAACGAGCGGTTTCGGGCATCTTCATACGCCAGTAGTAAGTCAGGGCTGCGGGTAGAGCACCAAACATGACAATGATTCGCCAAATGTAATCAGCTTGAGGAGGCGTTGAGAGAGCCCTGTTGACGGCATAAGTCGGAGCTGGGAATTTGTTGTCGAAAATGGTAGATACCGCAAGTGCAACGAAACCTCCGGCCAATATACCGACACCTTGCATGGCGAACACGGCCGCGATGAAAGCCCCACGGGTCTTCTTGTTAGCGTATTCAGCCATAATGGTGGCTGAAAGAGGGTAGTCACCTCCAATACCGAATCCCAGCCAAAACCTAAACAAAATTGTTTAAAGGTTAAAAATATTTGTGTTATTTAAATAGAGATATCATTTCTAAACCACCCTAATCTTTATACATTATTATCAAATCATGTGTAAATGTGTAATATATATGAATGATAATTGTACCTGAAGAAGCACAGAGTGGTCATGACACCCTTGGCACTGCTACCAAAGGAGAGACCGGATGCGACGGAGCACACGATCATCATGATTAAAGTGATACCGTACACTTTCTTCCTTCCGATTTTGTCACCGAGCCATCCGAAGAAAAGCTGACCAAGAAGGGTCCCGCAAAGAGCCACACCGTTGACCGCAGCCGCAACATGAGGGGGAAGAGTGCCAGGCTTCTCTGACAATGGATTGAAGTAGTAGAGCCGGCCAAGGAGCTTAGTCACTAAGGACACGCAAAACAGATCGTATGCGTCTGTAAAGAATCCCATACCGGCGATAACAATCGCCGTGAAATGGTAAAGTTGCGTTTTCGCAACATCGAGTGCCTTAAGCACTCCTAGTTGCTGTTCAGCCATCTCACCTTTGCTTGTTTTCACGTACTAAAGTTAATATTCGATATTGAACTTTTGTCATATAATCTATTATAAAATTAAACGCTATTACAATTCTAATTTAATACTTTTAAATTTTAACGAATTTTTTTTTTAATATATGTGAACTAACACTTAACATACTCTATTCAGCGAGTGCAAACAATTTTTTTGATTATGTATATATATATCTGAATTTGATAAAGAAATAAACTTGTAATCTTACCGTCACGTTGTGTTAATGTGGCGAATGACGATGTAAGAGGGAGATGTAATGAGAGAGAGAGAGGAGATGGGAGATGTATTTGTGTTGTCAATTGTATGTGGCTGAGACGACGGAAATTTATAGATGAAATCGGAGAAGCATAGTCTCCGGCATCTTATGGTATATCCACATTTTTATTTTTATTTTTAATCATTTGACCATCTCCTTTTTTCTTGCTCTTCTGGATATATTATTAGCTGGACTTTAGTTATGGACCCATTCCATTAATTTTGGTCAATTTCACTCTCTAATAGTCTAATGCTAATATGCTATTACAGGGGATAAGTACCCTTACTTATATACACGACTTTAGTCATGGACCCATTCCAGTTGTGGCCTCCACTATGTTACGATCATCCGCTTACTTATATATATGTCTCTGATCACTACAAAACTATGCTTATGTGGAATCTATATGACAATATGTGACAATAGACAACTGAATACGTAAAATGGAAAAAAAAAAAGATCCGTAAATTCACGTATATATATTTCATTAAAATTAAAATGGTTTAGTTATACAATCGAACGATATTAGAAAACCTATACAAATGTTTTCATAACAAAAAGAAAGTGGAAGCATAGTTTTTCTCAGTTCATTCATCCATTTATTATAAGCAAAAAAGCTATTGGAGAGATGAAATGATGACAATTTTACTACTTTTCTAGATCATTTGTTCGAGAGGAAGGAAGAATGGAAATTGTAAAAGCCAAGGTACCAAGACAGAGAACACTAGAAGCCTTCAAAGGAGGCCGGAGACTTGATCGTCGACGGCAAAAAACGCTAAGCCATTTAACGTTGGAGTTACATACAATTTTCTTCGCAAAAAGAAAAGAAAAAAATCTAAAGGAAAAAATTAAAAGCATGCATTAGAGTTATTCATATTTAACGTTAGAATTACATACACTTTTCATTGTTGCAGATTTTATTATAATCGAATTAAAATTTCTTTCAAGACTTTTTGCTTCTTGCTTTATTGTTTTACAACAATTACAGACAATGATAACAAATTGGATATATGTCTGTTTATCGACGGCATCTTTCTCACTGGCGGTGAATGGTGAACTCGAAGGATTCTTCTCTAGCTCCCGCGGCCTACGACAAGGTTGTTCGCTTTCACCTTATCTCTATGTTATTGTGAATAATGTCCTCTCTTGTATCTTGAACAAGGCTGCTCAAATGGGTCGTTTTGGCTACCAACCCCGCTGCAAAAACATGGGACTTACACACCTTAGCTTTGTTGACGATATACTAGTTTTTACGGATGGAGTTGCATGCAAGTTCTCTTTAGGGTATAACACTACAAAAAAAAGGTCATTTTACATCATTTATTTTATATATTTACATCAGTTATAAATGATGTAAATAAAATTTACATCACTTAAATAAGTGACTCTGAAAGTGGTGATGCAAATAATTTGCATCGATTTATTATTAAGCGATGTTAATATCCAAAATATTTACATCGATTATTGTAATCGATGTTAATATGTATCAATTGCAAAAATTGATGTTAACTTTTACATCAGTTTATTTAAGTGATGTTAGGATTTGTTTCAGTTGAAAAAAATGATGTTAACTTTTACATCAGTTTATTTAAGTGATGTTGATAATGTTTAAAATTTTAAATAATTTCCAAATTATTAAAAGATTAATAATCTTAAATATTTCCCATAATTATTATTTTTTAATTATTAATTTTTTGTAAATGAAAATCGTTTTCAATAATATCTACTAAAATCTTGATAAGATTTTAATTTTTACTAATAATCATTAAAAAAAATTTCATTTACGAAAAATAAAAAAATTTCATGAATACAAATCAATCAATACATACTCAATCATGAGTACTTCGTGAAGATCATTAGCGATTTTACAAAAGAAAAAAAAAATTGATATGAACTTAGATCATGACCACGCTATGAGTTCTTCATGTTGAAGTGGTCTATGAAACAGATTTTACTTCATTCATGCTCTTTTCTTTCCATTGTCTTGAGGATGATCATTACTCCTTCCTTTTCATTGTCTTAAGGTTATTGATCCTTCATCTTCAGATTTTCTAAGTATGAAAACGAAAGTAACAGAGAAAAATAAGAATCACACCCGAGAAAATCAACAATATAAATTATAAAAGAAAAAGAATATTTGCCTTCGAATGATTTAGAAGACTAAGTGAGGAATATGACTATGTGTTGGACATAACTTGATTCACCAAAAGCTGCATTGTTGGCATCGTTCAAACAAAAATTCACGTGGACTTAGAGAAGAAAGAGTTCTATATTCTGGTGACTCCCAACTTTTTTGTTGTTTCTCCCGATTTTGGAAAAGAATTATGACAAAATTAAGATTTATACTAAACGAAAAAGCTCTTTAATTTTATTTATAATCACATAAGATATTATTTTTATTTGAGTAGTTACAGAAATCGTGGGTTTGTTAAGGCGTAGATTGAGTAGTGGAAACAAAGTTTTTTTTCACAAAACAGTTTTTAATACAAAATTGAAAGTAAAAAGAAAATTGTTACGAAAATAAAGAAAAAGAAAACAGTTCATACGTGTATATAGGAAACTAACTAAAAGCCTACGTTTGTGAATATAAAACCCAAATGTAATTGTTTATTTATGGATAAGATAGATTTTTAAGATATAGATTAGTTATTTTTAAAAATATTTGAACGTTTTTTAAACTTGCTATTTAAAAAAAACCTCTGTTGTGAATATTCCCAACATGCCAAATTCTTTCAAATCTTCTTTCGAATGTACATGCTATTATTGTCGAATCTGTGTTAATTACAGTATAATATTATTAATATCAATTTTTATCATTTATATAATTAATGTTAATTTTGTATCATTTTTAAGTGATGTGAACAAAAATGATAAATACATCAATTATTTAACTGATATTAATTAATATCTTTGTATCAATTTTTTGATGTGATGCAAACTAATATAAATTTGTGTCATTTTTTAATTGATGTTAATTATGTATCAATTGTAAGTGATATAAATAAAATTATAAATACATCCGTTTATTTAATTGATATAAATTCATAATTTTGTATCAATATTTTTGAAGTGATGCAAACTAATATAAATTTGTATCATTTTAATTGAAGCGATGTTAAACAATTCAATTTTAACATCAATTATAATAATTGATGTTAACCCACATATTTTTTTTATCATTTATTAATAAATGATTTAATTTAAAATCACTTATTTTCTGATACTATTTAAGTGATACAATCCACGTCTTTTTTTGTAGTGGTATAATGTCAGTGCTTGATGACTTTGGGAGGATCTCAGGGCTGTTTATTAACGCATCTAAATCATCAATCTACACTGCGGGGAGAAACACGAGTGGGATTATTACCGAAGCGGGTGTGTTGGGTCTGCCTCTTGATACATTACCAATTCGTTACCTTGGTCTTCCTCTCACAACAAAGACAATGACACGCCAAGATTATGAACCTCTTGTGGATTGAATCAGGTCACGGTTACTACTGTGGTCATGTAAGCGTCTCTCTTTTGCTGGTCGTTTACAACTTATACAATCTGTCATCACGAGCATTACAAACTTAATTGGTGTTCACGAGCATCACGAGCATCACGAGCATTACAAACTTATACAAGTCTGCAAACTGCATTAGGAGCATTATTACCTGGAGTATAGCCTTGAGGCAAGCTCATATAGATCTCCTCATCAAGTTCACTATGTAGGAAAGCATTAGAGACATCCATCTGTGTCAATTCCCATCCTTCTTTAGTTGCTAAACCCAACATAAGTTTCACACTTGTTAATTTTGCAACAGGTGAAAAAGTTTCATTAAAGTCAACACCCTCCTGTTGAGTGAAACCTTTGGCTACTAATCTAGCCTTATACCTCTCAATGGTACCATCTGAGTTATATTTGATGGTAAATACCCATTTATATCCAACCACATTCTTACCAGGTGGTAAAGAAGTCACAGACCATGTACCATTCTGTTCCATAGCCTGAAGTTCCTCATCAAGAGCACCCTTCCATACTTCAGATGCTATGGCTTGTTTAAATGTTTTAGGCTCAGTTTCAACAGATTATGAAAGGAGGTATGAACAATAATGGGGATTGAATCGATTATATGATTGAACTGAAGAAAGTGGATATGGTGTAGTATGATTAGGTGGTAAAGAAGGAGAAGTTTGAATAAGAGCACAATGGTAATCAGATAAGTAGGTAGGGGTTTTAGTCTGTCGTTTTGATCGTGCAATAGGTAAAGAAATTTGACTATTGTTTGACACCACAGTCTCATTAACCCTAGTCTCCCTATCAGATGATACAGATGCATGAGATGTAGATGTATGAGTAGTAGTCTTAGTACTAGTATTAGGATCAGTAGAAACTGTATGATCAATATGAGCAGGTAATACATTACTATTATGAGTAGAATTATGAGATGTAGATGCATTACTTTTATCAGTCTGAGTAGATAATCCAGTTTCAGTATGATTATCAGTTTCTATATGAACCGGTGAAGGAGATGTGAATGCAGCAGGAAGATCATAATTCTCAGCATGAAGACCATAATTCTCTGATATGTATGGAACATATAATGGAAGGATATTATATGAGAAAAATTCATTGTCATGATGATTTTTATTTTGAAAGGGAAAAACATTTTCATGAAAGACTACATTTCTAGAGATGGAAATAACATTGGTACTCATATCCATAATTTTGTATCCTTCGTATCCTGAGGGATACCCCAAGAAAACACAATATTGTGCTCTTGGAGTAAACTTGTTACGATCTTTTAACAGAGTACTAGCATAAAAAAGACACCCGAATGATTTTAAGAAACTATAATCAGGTGTCCTATTCAATAGCATTTCATATGGTGTTTTATTTTTCAATAATGGGGTAGGAGTTCTATTTATTAAGAATGTAACAGTTAAAATACAATCAGTCTAGTAGTGTATGGAATACTTGACTGAAAAAGAAGAGCCCTAGCCACATTCAAAAGGTGTTGGTGCTTTCTTTCCACGACAGAATTCTGTCGTGGTGTATAGACACAAGAAAAATAATGAATGATGTCATGTTCCTTAACAAATTCAGTAAAAGCTAACTCAGTAGCATTATCACTTCTTATTGATTTGATTTTAGTATTATATTGAGTATGAATCTGTTTAACAATCATAGGGAAAACATTCTTAACTTCTCCTTTATTTCTTAACATGTAAACCCATGTCACTCTAGTACAATCATCAGCCAATATTAAAAAATATATGTAACCATCTACAGACTCAACAGAAAAAGGACCCCATATCTCTAAATGGACTAGATCAAATGGATTTAAAGACATGTTATTATCAAAAGGAAAAGACAATCGTTTTTGCTTAGCTAAAGGACAAATCTGACAATGATCATGACTCGACAAAGTAGACTGAGAAATAGAAAGAGTACCCGATAAAACTTGTAACTTGGCATTTGAAAGGTGTCCAAGGCGTTGATGCCAAAGATTGCCTTCAGCAGTCAAGGATCCACAAAATTCTTTTACCACAGGAGATTTAGCAGGATGTGAGAGGGAGTTTGTATCCAAAATGTATAGATTCTGATGTAGATTACTACTCCCAATCATCAAGCCCTTAGAAAACTTCTGTAAATAACAATAAGTAGGATAGAAATGCGCAGAGCATTGATTATCATGAAGTAAAGTTCTAACACTAATGAGATTAAAATGAAATGTAGGAACATGCAAAACATTATAAAGAATGAGTGAATCAGACAATTCTATAGTGCCAGTATGCCTAATAGGGAGTTTAAGACCATTAGGTAGAGAGACTGTGATTCCAGACACTAGAAAGATTTCTTTAAATTTTGAAAGATCACAACAAACATGACTTGTTGCCCCCACTATCTATTATCCAAGAACCATTAGGAATAGAATAATGAAGAGAAGATAAGCATTGATGATTGAATGTGAGATTATTATTCTCATATCTAAGATTAGTAGAAATGTTGAAAACTTTACCAGAAGAGGATTGAACAGTCATAGCACCATGTTCTGTGATAGAAGATTGATGAATAGGAACTGGTGGCTCTGGAGCAGAGACACTAACATGTGTGCTAACATGTGTACTCAGTATAATATGCACTAACATCAAGTGAACCTTGTTGAATACAACTAAGCCTCTGTTAAATATCATAAACACGAGGCGCATCATCTTGGTTGAAACGAGTCATCAAGTTATTCCATATACTTTCAGCCGTAGACATGAAAAGAAGACTCTGACCTATTTTCTTAGAAACCGAATTCATCAACCATGTGGCTACCATATCGTTGCATCTAGACCAAGAACCTGAATCTCCATGATTAGCAGGAGGTTTAGGAATCGTACCGTCAACAAAACCGAGTTTGTTTCTGACATTTAACGCCATTCGCACTGATCTCCTCCAAGAATGAAATTCAGCACCAGTAGATAGACGATCTGCAACCAATTGTAAACCAACATGATCGGAACTGTGAAGAAAATATGGATTCTCGTATAGATCCATGCTGTACTGATGATTTTGATTCGTAGTATTCGCTGTTGCATCAAGAAATGAAGGACGATGTGAATTTGATCCCATTGTAGCGTAAAGATCAAAGAAAATGGAAGAGATTGTCTCGTATAGAAGATTTCAACAAGAATCGAGAACAATATATAAGGTCAAACGAAAGAAGAAAAAAAACTCATAAATCAATCGCGAACATGAATTGAAGAAACGCGATGATAATGATGCAACAGAAATCGAAGAAGAAATGAATGAGAATTAGCTCTGACGAAGAAGTTCTCACGATCGTGAAGGCTCTGATACCATAACAAACTTCTCAGCTCAAGAACTCGAAAGAGTAAAGTAGGAGAGAGAGTGATTAAGAGAGATGAACTAATTTTCTCATTAATTATGTAAAGTATACAAATGTTGGTTTATATACAAGTAATCACAGCTAACATAAGCCTATTTACTCTGTATGCTAACCTAAGCCTTTAGTATACTCAGCTAACATACACAGAGAGTGAAAATACTCATGATAGACCTAGAACCGGAGTTTTGGAACTCGTAAGTTCGCTGAGCAAAAAGGTTTAATTTATTAAGCTGGATTATTGTCAAAGATTTAGAACCTTGAAATCAACTGAAATTTACCCAGTTTGACTCAAAACTTAGCAAAAATAACTAGAATAACTCTCAATCCAAACGGATAACTAGACTAACCCAAATTTTATGTTAAAAGACTATTTAACCTTTCATTATACCATTTCCTTAAAAAAAAAACCAAATTCGTTTTTTTTTTAAAGTAACCAATTTTTGTTTAATTAAATAAACTGAATAAATAAAAATAACAAATTTAAGAAACAAAAAGCAACAAATCATGATTTAGGTTTTAGTTTCTTAATTTTTTTCATTCTCACAGATTTCCCAGCCATGCCTCTTCTTCTTCGCTTTTTCTACTAAACCCTAGCCATCTCTCTTTGAATAGGCCGCTCCCACAAACAACGACGACGATTTCGATTGAGTTAATTTAAGTGATGTTTGGTTTTCGCAGCCGCTGGGAGACCTCATCTTTGACGATTCCTTTTATCCAATGGTGACTATTCTTCTTCTCCGGCCACACAAACGGCGGCGAGGAGTCTGCCTTTCTCGATTTCATAACAGTTTCTTCTTGGTAACTACCAAACATAATTTTGTCGTGATGAAATCCGACTTCAAATAAAAATTATAAATCTGTCATGATAAAATAAAAATCTGTCATAACACTAAAAATCTGTTGTCACTAAATAGGTCATTCCAGTAATTTATTTTTAATTCAATAAATCTGCTATGAAACACCAGATTTTTGTAAATTAAACATAAATCTGGCATCACATAAAAAAAATCTTTCATAACGTTAAACATATCGGTTGCGACTATATGTCATTCTAGCAATTTTTATTTTTTTTCAACAAATCTGCTATAACATTCCAGATATTTTGTTAACACTAAAATGTCATAACGTAAAACAAATCTATCAACACTAAAAAGTCAAACTAGTAATTATTTTTTCATTAACAAATCTGCTCTATTTTGACAGATATTTTCCCAAAAATATAAGTCAGACGCCACTAGAAACAAAAATCTTCTACATATTATAATAAAACTGTCAAAATTACAAAAGTCTGGGACGTCATCATAAAATAAGTGTGGCAAACGAAAAAAATCTGCTACAAGTTAAATATCTGAGGCGTCATATTCAAATAAGTGTGGCAAACAAAAATCTGCTACACATTATAATAAAACTGTCAAAATTACGAAAGTCTAAGGCGTCATCAAAAAATAAGTGTGGCAAAGGAAAAAAATATGCTACAAGTTAAATATCTGTCGTAACCATATTCAAATAAGTCTGTGGGAAAAAAAAACTGTCGTAGACCATTAAGTCTGTCGTGGAAAATAAATCTGTCACAACGAAGCCCGCAGACTTTTCACGGCAGATTTGTTTCTTCGAAAAAAATTCACCGAGGTTTCCAAAAAAATCAGAGGGTAATATTGACTTTTTTTTTTCCTAACAAATAGACAAGGGGTATTTTGGTCATGAAAATAACTAGATTGACCCATATATTTTATGAGTTATTCTAGTAATTAAACCTTATTTCCGGGTCAAACTAGTTTTTTTCCCAAATCTTCAAATACTGTTAGGCGCTAACTAGACGTTTGGTAAGAGCTTAGCACCTAAATCGATTAATCGGAGTGTAGACATTAATGAAGTTTTTATTGGTTTCAGTAATATTTATTATTTTAAGTACTAATAAAAATAATTTTATAAATTTGGAAACCTAAAAGTGTTAGAATGCTTTTTCCTAATTGGAAATATATAACATTTTCATCTCTCATGTAGATTGTCATGGATGAGTCTCTTAACTCAATAATTCTCTCTTATGTGCAATTGGTAGCTTTCCAATATTTGTTATTTCTTTCTTTTGTTTTATTTAAAGAAACGAAGTAGTATTTAAAGAAGTAGCCTTCACAGACATTTTTAAATATTTGGTTAAGAATGCTCTTGTTAAAATTAAGACATCTTCTATTATTCGATTGAAACTACCAAAAATGTGAGATTATCAAATTTATCCATATAAAGTTTTTCAAAATTCTTCGAAGTTTATACTACAAGAAAACATGTTGTAACCGATGGAATTATTTGTCTGTTAGTCGTCGGGAATCGCCTATACTGACGGATTTCGGACAAAATTATTCTGTTGGTTCTAGAGCGTCGGAAAAAATAATTGTCGGGAATCAGCCGGATATTTTCGATGAGTCACGATCGATTCACGACAGTGATATTTCTGAAAGTAATACGAAGGTATAGACGTCAGAAAATGATGTCGGGCATCCGTTGGATATTGCTTCCGACAATATTCTGATGACTTATATAGACAAGCAAACAGAAGGATTCCCGATGGATTGAAGGAACATATCCCGACGGATTGAAGGAACATATCCCGACGGGTTTCTGATGGGCAAGTAACATTTTTTAGTTTAAAATAATGAAAGATATTAAAATGTCGGAAAATGCGCGAACTTTCAAATTTGGGATAAAAAACATGAACTTTCGAAACGTCATTTATATCATAAAGTTTAGTTTGACTTTTGATAAAATCGTTAAGTTTTGTTGACTTGGCCATTTCGGGCATGTCGTTAAATTTCCGTTAACGAGACGTTGACGAAGTTAACTTTTCGTTAGAAATCTCCGTTTAATTGTATATACTTCCAATCTAACTATAAATATCACATCAATTTCAAGATGGAATAATTATGTTTTATATTTTTCTAATATATATTATACAATAAATACAAATAAATTTAATAAATATATGTATTTTATTATAAATATAATTATTTATAAAGTTAAATTGAATAAAATTCTATGTACATGTATAAATTAATCCTATATTTATATGAGAAGGATTGTATAAATTTTAGGTCATATATTTAATTTTTTATATTCCATATGTTTCAGTTTTTGTTTTTTTTTTTATAATTTAGGAAATCTTTTTAGATAAAATTAAATATTTGAAATTTCGAAATATATATTTATGGTAAATAGATTTAATATTTTTATATTTTTGGTTACTGATTCATTTTTAGTTTTGTTATTTTTAATTAATTGCATATATTTTTAATTAATTGTATATTGTTTTTTAAGTATATATACAATCTGTTTGTTATAATTCCAAAATGTTATCGTAGCTCAATGGTTCATAGGCTCTTATGCGTCCAAGAGGTAAGCTGTTCGATTTTTCATGGACGCAGTTGATTCGTTTTATTTTCTAGTGAAACGATATCGATTTGTTGTTTTTAAAACGACATCGTTTCGATTCAACGGAGATTTCTAACAGAAAGTTAACCCTGTCATCGTCTCGTTAACGGAAATTTAAAGACATGCCCAAAATGGCTAGGTCAACGAAAACTTAATCATTTAATCAAAAGTCAAACTAAACTTTATGATTTAAATGACATTTCGAATGTTCATGTTTTTTTTTGTCCCAAATTTGAAAGTTCGCGCATTTTTCGACATTTTTCCCATTCTTTTTATATATTTTAGGATAAATAATATTTAAAAAAATTTCATTTATTTAATTTAAAATTATAAATTATTAGAAAATTATAATAATTAAGCCAAAAATATATAAAAATTATATAATCCAAGTTGAAATACAAGATTATTATTTTATTTTATTTTGTCAACAACTTTATTAGATTAGGTTAAAATAACCAATTCTGGGGGATTGTTTACATAGGTGATTAGTTGCGGTTGGGTACGAACAGTTCGCGTCAAATTATCTGCTTTTGAATTCGCACGTCGAGAAATCAAAGGTAAAGTGAAAAAATCAAACTCATCCTTGTCGCTTGAGTCTGAAGTACAAGATTATTCAAAAACCAAAAATAAATTCAAATACATAAATTATTTTTTGGAAATGGGAAGCTCGATCAATTATTTGGAGGGGTAGGGAGACGGCTCCTTACTTCCGCCATGAAGGCTTCCATCTCTTTCAATCTTAGAGAGTCGTCACTTTCTCATCTTTGACAATATTCTTCAAAGCCGCAATCTGATCGTGAGAAAAAAAAAAGACGAGGCGGAATGACCAGATTGGCATTGGGTTAAATTTCCTAACCCGAAGGTGCATCCCTTACACTTCGTTGTTTCCTACATGCGAAATGAAGACAATTAGTACGTATATTACAAGAAAACATGTTATTTGCGACTCCTAGAAACATCACAAAAAGTTCGCTATTCGCTAACACCTACTTTGCGACTACTTAACGACGTATTTTTGAAGGGTTTAGACCAAATTCAAACGGTAATAAATGACTATATTAACAGATCTATTTTTTGACAGAATTTTCGACAGAATTTATCAATTTCAATAATCTGTCATAAAGCCATTAGTAAATGTCAATATTATCGTGGGATTCTCGACAGGTTTTACCGACAAATGTCTCCCGTCGGAAATCTGTCGGGAGATTCCATATTTCCGACGGGTTCCGACGATTCTTCCCGTCGTAAATTTGTCGGAATTCCTATTAACTATGTGTTTTCTTTTAGTGATTGTATACCTATTGATAGTTTAGCATTTAAATTAAGTCTTTATTTTTCCATATACTTTAGTTTAACATTAGATATAATGTGTGAATTTAATGAAATGTCATTTTTTATGGACCAAATCATTAGAAGTATAACATGTCTTAAGTTTTGGAGCCAAATCTTTTGGAGCATGTTTAACTTGATGATAGACATAGGGGTTGGAAGGAAGTGGTAAAGTATTCCTTTTAAGGGGTTTCACCGGACAGAGCCTTCTGTACATATTTTTAACTAAAAGTGTTTTTTTTTTTTTTTTGCCAATCATTTTAACTAAAAGTGTTTATGAGAGGGATTTCGAGTATTTTAGACATATGTTTGTTTGCCACAGGATTTGTGCTCATATTTAAATATTTGCTTATTATCTTTGTTGTAAGTGTTTGACAATCGTTCCTTTATCTTTTCTCTTCTCTCTCCTCTATTTTTGATCTAGGGTTTTCAAAGTCGCAGCCGCTTAAGTTTAAGGATCTTCATTGCCGGTGGCTAGGTCAAGGATTGATCGATGGTGTGTGCCTTCTTCTCCGGTGATGTGTGGTGTGGTTGGATCCTCTGCTCGATTCAAGTCGGTGGCTCTTCTCGGCTGTTTTGGGGTGTTTGTTCCCACGTTTTGCTGGTCAAGGACTCCGGCGGTTCTGAGATAGTCTCTCTTGGCTCGGCGGCTTGAGATGTAGCTCTGATTTGCTACAAAATCCAAGATATACTACAGAGATTTTGAATTCCACACAAACGGATTCTTGGGGTTATTGAACTTAGGATTTTTACTGAATTTGAAAGAAATTAGAATTATATTAAAATCTAGTGTTATTCAACTTATTGGTTTTAGAATTCTATTAAATTCTACCGTTATTGAATTTATTGGTTTTAGAATTCTATTAAATTCTATTGTTATTCACTATTAAGATTGTTTTAATGTCAATGTGATTTGATAAGAATTTAACAGAGATGAAAGGAAAAAAAACGTGAAGAAACAAATCCCACCTTTTATGGTGTAATTTGGATAGAATTTTTCAATTGCTATAAAATCTTTTATTTTTCTATTTATTTTAATTCTTTTAAATTCATAAAATTAATTTTCAGTTCTTAAGATTTACGAAACTATTGTTTTTTTTTTTGATAAAATAACCAATTATAGATGAAGCTGACTTTTGATTTTGTCAAGTTAAAAAAATAAAATCGATATTTAAATTTCATAAAATACCAAATCAAACATTTTGACATTTTTTACTATAGATTGTGTTGACTTTCATTAAACAAATTTTTATTGTTTATTATAAACCACCTATGAAAGTAACATATTCTAGAGATGGCTGTAAATGAGTGTTAACGGCTGTGATGAGGTCTGAATAGCATAAGCAAAGTTGTGAGGTATGTATCCTCTTCTGGGAGGACTCATTCTCCACGAGAATAATGGAGCTGAGGGAGAGGGCTCTTTGTATGTAATCTCTAGTTTCGCTCCTTCCATATCAACTAAATACAAGCTTGCAGATCAATCTTAATGATAAGCGGAGTGTTCGGAGACTTGCTTTCCTCGTTAAGAACTTTCAAATTTCAAGAAAATGAAAAAGAAGAAGAGGTGCCAATGTTTTTTGAAGGAAGCATGCATGAGGCAAGGATATCAAAGCCCAAATAACAACAACACATATTAATAATGTCAGAAATCTTAATAAAAAAAAAAACAAAAAACTATTTCGGAAACATATATCATATAATATTTATTTCATTATGGTTTCCGAGTCTTAGAAAAAATGTTATAAATATTCAATAGATAGATATTATTTCATTCAAATTACATGAGCCGTGTTAAGAGGCGATCGACGACTTGTTCACATTTATGGACAGACGAGTTTACTTCTTAGCGGTAATTGAGACTCAATGGTCACACCAAAAAACAAAAAGTAAAATGTAAAGAAGAATAGCAATATATATTGAAAGTAAAAACAACATAATCATTTCTCAACCTCAGTCTCACCGGAGAGCTCTTCAAGGGACTTGCCCTTGGGCTCAGGGACAAGGAAGGTGAAGAGCATACCCACAAAGTTAATGACACCAAGCATGATCAGCGAGTTCTTGACTCCGATGCCCGGTGGGTAACCTGCGTCAGTCTTTTTGGGATCCTGTGATTGAGCAGCGTAAAGGAACCCGAAGGCTCCAACAATGGCTCCAGCCTTACCTGTAGCGGCTGATATTCCGTGGCATGTAGACCTTAGCCTGGCCGGGAAGATCTCAGCTGGGACAATGAAGGTGGTTGCATTTGGTCCAAAGTTAGCAAAGAAAAAGGTGAGGGAGTACATAATCACGAATCCGATACGGTTGTCTGGTTTGATCCAGTGGTTGTAAGGGAAGGCAATGGCGAACATAAAGACAGTCATCATGAAGAATCCCATCAGCTGGATCGCAAACCTTCCGATGATATCAATAAATGCGACCGTAAACCAGTAACCGGGGACTGTACTGCAGAGTGCAATGAGAGTTTGTGCCCTGGCGATCATGAAAACCTCGTGGATTCCGTTCATCGTTGCTGCCTTTGGGATCCATCCAATAGCCGAAAAGATATCCTTTTGGAACAAGTTTTGGCTGTAGAAGGCAATGTCAAGCAAGAACCAAGTTGAGGTACATCCAAGAAGGGGAAGACCATGGCGCCGGGCGAATTCCTTGGAGAACAAGCCATAGTTAAGTCTTGGGTCTTTAACGACTTCTTCTGCCCTCTCTTCCATCTCAAGATCCACTTGTAAAACCTTGGACATATCTTCTGTGGCTTGTTTGATGTTCTTGGCCACCAAAGCGGTGTAACGAGCGGTTTCGGGCATCTTCATACGCCAGTAGTAAGTCAGGGCTGCGGGTAGAGCACCAAACATGACAATGATTCGCCAAATGTAATCAGCTTGAGGAGGCGTTGAGAGAGCCCTGTTGACAGCATAAGTCGGAGCTGGGAATTTGTTGTCGAAAATGGTAGATACCGCAAGTGCAACGAAACCTCCGGCCAAGATACCGACACCTTGCATGGCGAACACGGCCGCTATGAAAGCTCCACGGGTCTTCTTGTTAGCGTATTCGGACATAATGGTGGCTGAAAGAGGGTAGTCACCTCCAATACCGAATCCCAGCCAAAACCTAAACAAAATTGTTTTAAGGTTAAAAATATTTGTGTTATTTAAATAGAGATATCATTTTTAAACCACCCTCATCTTTATACATTTAAATATCCACAGTGAGATTATTATCAAATCATGTGTAAATGTGTAATATATATGAATGATAATTGTACCTGAAGAAGCACAGAGTGGTCATGACACCCTTGGCACTGCTACCTAAGGAGAGACCGGATGCGACGGAGCACACGATCATCATGATTAAAGTGATACCGTACACTTTCTTCCTACCGAGCTTGTCACCGAGCCATCCGAAGAAAAGCTGACCAGCAAGGGTCCCGCAAAGGGCCACACCGTTGACCGCAGCCGCAACGTGAGGGGGAAGAGTGCCAGGCTTCTCTGACAACGGATTGAAGTAGTAGAGCCGGCCAAGGAGCTTAGTCACCAAGGACACGCAAAACAGATCGTATGCGTCTGTAAAGAATCCCATACCGGCGATGACAATCGCCGTGAAATGGTAAAGTTGCGTTTTCGCAACATCGAGTGCCTTAAGCACTCCTAGTTGCTGCTCAGCCATCTCACCTTTGCTTGTCTCTCCTGTTTTCACGTACTAAAGTTAATATTCGATATTGAACTTTTGTCATATAATCTATAATAAAATTAGAATGCTATTACAATTCTAATTTAATACTTTAAAATTTTAACGAAACTTTTTTTAATATATGTTAACTAACACTTAACATACTCTATTCAGCGAGTGCAAACAATTTTTTTGATTATGTATATATATATATATATATCTGAATTTGATGAAGAAATAAACTTGTAATCTTACCGTCACGTTGTGTTAATGTGGCGAAGGACGATGTAAGAGAGAGATGTAATGAGAGAGAGAGGAGATGGGGGATGTATTTGTGTTGTCTGGTGGCTGAGACGACGGAAATTTATAGATGAGATCGGAGAAGCATAGTCTCCGGCATCTTATGGTATATCCACATTTTTATTTTTATTTTTAATCATTTGACCATCTCCTTTTTCTTGCTCTTCTGGATATATTATTAGCTGGACTTTAGTTATGGACCCATTCCATTAATTTTGGTCAATTTTACTCTCTAATAGTCTAATGCTATTACAGGGGATAAGTACCCTTACTTATCCACACGACAAGCGTAGTCCTCCACTATGTTACGATCATCCGCTTACTTATCTCTCTGATCACAACTTTTTAATCCATTGTAACTTTTCAATTCGTGAACATCATGCGAAAGTAAAACGTTACAAAACTATACTAAAGTGGAATCTATATGAAAGTATAGAAAGGCATATATTACCATGCGACAAGATGTGACAATACGTAATTAAAATGGAAAAAAAAAGATCCCTAAATTCATGTATTCATCTTTTTCTCTAGGAATATAAGTATTTCATTAAAATAAAAACGGTTTAGGTGTACCATCGAACGATTAAAAAACCTATACAAATGCTTTCATGACAAAAAAAAAGTGGAAACATAGTTTTTCTCAGTTTATCCATTTATTTATAAGCAAAAAAGCTAATGGATTTAGACGAAATGATTACAATTTTACTGTTCTTTCCAGATTTTTTGTTCGAGAGTAAGGAAGAATGCAAATTGTAAAAGCCAAGGTACCAAGACAGAGAACACTAGAAGCCTTCAAATGAGGGCCAAGATTCAACGGCAAAGAACGCTAAGCCATTTAACGTTGGAGTTACATACAATTTTCATCGCAAAAAGAAAAGAAAAAAAAAACAAATCAAAAGCATGCATTATAGATATTTACGTTGGAATTACATACACTTTTCATTGTTGCTGATTTATTATAATCGAATTAAAAGTTCTTTCAAGATTTTTTGCTTCTTGCTCTATTGTTTACAACAATTAATGAGAATGATAACAAATTAAATAAAGAGAAGTATAGGGAAAAGATCATAGGTCTAAAATATAAAAAAATATCTTTAGTATGCATCCTTAAGGTTATACTTAAGGACCTAGAACCGGATTTTTGAAACTGGTAAGTTCGCTGAGCAAAAAGGTTTAATTTATTAAGCTGGATTATTGTAAAAGATTTACAACCTTGAAATCAATGTTCAAATATTGTTAGGCGCTAACTAGACGTTTGGTAAGAGCTTAGCACCTAAATCGATTAATTGGAGCGTAGACATTAATGAAGTTTTTATTGGTTTCAGTAATATTTCTTATTTTAAGTACTAATAAAAATAATTTTATGAATTTGGAAACCTAAAAGTGTGAGAATGCTTTTTCCTAATTGGAAATATATAAAATTTTCATCTCTCTTATGTAGATTGTCATGGATGAGTCTCTTAACATTCTCTCTTCTTGCAATTGGTAGCTTTCCAATATTTGTTATTTCTTTCTTTTGTTTTATTTCAAGAAACGACGTAGTATTTAAAGAAGTAGCCTTCGCAGACATTTTTAAACATTTGGTTAAGAATGCTCTTGTTAAAATTAAGACATCTTCTATTATTCGATTGAAACTACCAAAAATGTGAGATTATCAAATTTATCCGTATAAAGTTTTTCAAAATTCTTCGAAGTTTATACTACAAGAAAACATGTTGTTACCGATGGAATTATCCGTCAGTTAGTCGTCGGGAATCGCCTATAATGACGAATTTCGGACCAAATTATTTCGTTGGTTCTAGAGCGTCGGAAAAAAAAAATTTCGGGAATCAGCCGGATATTTTCGACGAGTCACGATCGATTCACGACAGTCATATTTCTGAAAGTAATACGACGGTATAGACGTCAGGAAATGACGTCGGGCATCCATTGGTTATTGCTTCCGACAATATTTCGATGACTTATATAGACAAGCAAACAGAAGAATTTCCGACGGATTGAAGGAACATATCCCAACGGGTTTCCGACGGGCACAGAAATTTACCCGACGGATTTCCGATGGGCAAGTAACATTTTTTTGTTTAAAATAATGAAAAATATTATTCTTTTTAATATATTTTAGGATAAAATATATATATATATATATATATATATATATATATATATATATATATATATATATATATATTTAATTTATTTAATTTAAAATTCTAAATTATTAGAAAAATTATAATAATTAAGCCAAAAATATATAAAATTTATATAATCCAAGTTGAAATACAAGATTATTTATTATTTTTTGTCAACAACTTTATTAGATTAGCTTAAAATAGCCGATTTTGGGGGATATTGTTTACATAGGTGATTAGTTGCGGTTAGGTACGAACAGTTCACGCCAAATTATCCGCTTTTAAATTTGCACGTCAAAGATAAAAAGAAAAAATCAGACTCATCCTTGTCGCTTGAGTCTGAAATACAAGATTATTCAAAAACCAAAAATAAATTCAAATACATAAATAATTTTTGGAAATGGGAAGCTCGATCAATTATTTGGAGGGGTAAGGAGACGGCTACTTACTTCCACCATGAAGGCTTCCTTCTTTTTCACTCTTAGAGCGTCGCCACTTTCTCATCTTCGACAATATTCTCCAAAGCCGCAATCTGATCATCTTTTTCTTGTAGGGCTTGTGAGAGGTGAGATCGTGAGAAAAAAAAAGACGAGGCGGAATGACCGGATTGGCATTGGGTTAAATTTTCTAACCCGAAGGTGGGTCCCTTACACTTCATTGTTTCCTACATGCGAAATGAAGACAATTAGTACGTATATTACAAGAAAACATGTTATTTGCGACTCCTAGAAACGTCACAAAAAGGTTGCTAACACCTACTTTGCGACTACTTAACGACGGATTTTTGAAGGGTTTAGACCAAATTCAAACGGTAATAAATGACTATATTAACGGATCTATTTTTGACAGAATTTTTCAACGTCAATAATCTGTCAGAAATCCGTCAGTAAATGTCAATATTATCGAGGGATTCCCGACAGGTATTACCGACAAATGTCTCCCGTCGGAAATCTGTCGGAAGATTCCATATTTCTGACGGCTTCCCGACGGGTTCCGACAATTCTTCCTGTCGTAAATTTGTCAGAATTCCCATTAACTCTGTGTTTTCTTTTAGTGATTATATACCTATTGATAGTTTAGCATTTAAACTAAGTCTTTATTTTTCCATATAATTTAGTTTAACATTAAATATGAGACTTTACCTTTGTAAATAATTATAATGTGTGACTTTAATGAAATGTCATTTTTTATGGACCAAACACGAAATATACATATCCAGGGAATTTATATGGAGGCAAATCTTTTGTGGAGGCAAAACTACAAATCATTAGAAATATAACATGTCTTAAGTTGTGGAGGCAAATCTTTTGGAGCATGTTTAACTTGACGATAGACTTAGGGGTTGGAAGGAAGTGGTAAACTATTCCAAGGGGTTTCACAGGACACACCCCTCGGTACATATTTTTAACTAAAAGTGTTTATGAGAGGGATTTCGAGTATTTTTGACAGATGTTTGTTTGCCACAGGATTTGTGCTCGTATTTAAATATTTGCTTATTATCTTTGTTGTAAGTGTTTGACAATCGTTCCTCTCTCTTCTCTCTCCTCTACTTTTGATCTAGGGTTTTCAAATTCGTAGCCGCTTAAGTTTAAGAATCTTCATCGCCGGTGGCTAGGTCATGGATTGATCGATGGTGTGTGTCTTCTTCTCCAGTGATGTGTGGTGTGGTTGGATCCTCTGCTCGATGCAAGTCGGTGGCTCTTCTTCTCGGCTGTTTGGGGTGTTTGTTCCCACGTTTTGCTGGTCAAGGACTCCGGTGGTTCTGAGATAGTCTCTCTTGGCTCGGCGGGTTGAGATGTACTTGAGATGTAGCTCTGATTTGCTACGAAAGTTAGACTTTGGATCAGTGAGTTCCTCACTTAGCAAAGGGATTAACGGTGGATCCTTCCCTAGACCCTAGATGGCTAGATGTGGGTGTTCCTTGGCTGGATCTGTGTGGTTTTTTGGATTTTTTTAACTGTAAATATTTTAACGAAAAGTTACGATAAAAAGACACAATCTTTTAGAAGTGCTTGCGATAAAAAGACAGAATCGTAAAAAAAAAACCCGTAAATATTTCAATGAAAAGATGCGATAAAAAGACACAACCGAAGAAAAAAAACCGAAAAAAATCGTAAATATTTTAACGAAAAATTGCGATAAAAAGACACAACCCTTCAAAAGTGCATGCGATAAAAAGACAAAACCGTAAAAAAAATAACCGTAAAAAAAATAACAGTAAATTTTTCAACGAAAAGATGCGATTATAAAACACAATAAAAAAAATAACAGTAAATATTTTAACAAAAAGTTGCGATAAAAAGACACCACCGTTCAGAGGTGCAAAAAGCATTTATTGAGATTGCTATTCTTATTAGACGAAAAGTTACGATAAAAAGACACAACCCTTCCTAAGTGCTTGCGATAAAAAAACACAACCGTTAAAAAAACCCAATATATTTCAATGAAAAGATGCGATAAAAAGACACAACCAAAGAAAAAAAAACCGAAAAAAACTGTAAATATTTTAACCAAAAGTTGCGATAAAAAGACACAACCGTTCAAAACTGCATGCGATAAAAAGACACAACCCTAAATTTTTCATCAAAAAAAGATGCGATTAAAAAACACAAAAAAAAATAACAATAAATATTTAACCAAAAATTTACGATAAAAAGATACAACCGTTCAGAAGTGCAAAAGGTAAATATTTTAATAAAAATTTACGATAAAAAGACACAACCGTTCAGAAGTGCAAAAAACATTTATTGAGATTGTTATTATTAGAATATTTATTGTTATTCAATCAATAATAACAAAAAAAGTCATAAAAAGTGAAAGATTGTTTGGGAAACTTTACAAGATTATGAAAAAACTAATCAATAAGATTATAGAAAACTCTCTAGCAAAAATTTAGAATCTTTCATTTATTTACTTTTTATGATTTTGTTAAAGTCATCAAAATTTCTTGTAAAATTGGAACCAATAACACGTCCTAAGTTATTTGAAATGAAATCTGTTTAAAGTTTCATAAGTAAATTATTAGAATCAAAATCCAAGATATACTACATAGATTTTGAATTCCACACAAACGGATTCTTGGGGGTTATTGAACATAGGATTTTTATTGAATTTGAAAGAAATTAGAATTCTATTTAAATCTAGTGTTATTCAATTTATTGGTTTTAGAATTCTATTAAGTTCTACTGTTATTCAAATTATTGGTTTTAGAATTCTATTAAATTCTATTGTTATTCACTATTAAGATTTTTTTAATGTCAATGTGATTTGATTAGAATTTAACAGAGGTGAAAGGAAAAAACGTGAAGAAACAAATCCCACCTTTTATGGTGTGATTTGGATAGGATTTTTCAATTGCTATAAAATCTTTTATTTTTTTTATTATTTTAATTCTTTTAAATTCAGAAAGTTAATTTTCAGTTCTTAAGATTTACCAAACTATTGTTTTTTTTTTTGATAAAATAACCAATTATAGATGAAGCTGACTTTTGATTTTGTCAAGTTAAAAAAAAAAATCAAACAATCGACATAAATACGTTGTGAGGTATTTGTCCTCTTCTGGGAGGACTCTTGTATGTACGTAGTCTCTAGTTAAGAGGCGATCGACGACTTGCTCACATTTATGAACAGACGAGTTTACTACTTAGCGGTAATTGAGACTCAATGGTCACACCAAAAAACAAAAAGTACACGTGAACCATTACAAATATCACGTCACACAAAAAGTAAAATGTAAAAGAAGAATAGCCAAAACCAATAGCAACATAAATTAAAAGTATGACAACTTAATCATTTCTCAACCTCAGTCTCACCGGAGAGCTCTTCAAGGGACTTGCCCTTGGGCTCAGGGACAAGGAAGGTGAAGAGCATACCCACAAAGTTAATGACACCAAGCATGATCAGTGAGTTCTTGACTCCAATGCCCGGTGGGTATCCTGCGTCTGTCTTTTTTGGATCCTGTGATTGAGCAGCATATAGGAACCCGAAGGCTCCAACAATGGCTCCAGCCTTACCTGTCGCGGCTGATATTCCGTGGCATGTAGACCTTAGCCTGGCTGGGAAGATCTCAGCTGGGACAATGAAAGTGGTTGCATTTGGTCCAAAGTTAGCGAAGAAAAAGGTGAGGGAGTACATAATCACGAATCCGATACGGTTGTCCGGTTTGATCCAGTGGTTGTAAGGGAAGGCAATGGCGAACATAAAGACGGTCATCATGAAGAATCCCATCAGCTGAATGGCAAACCTTCCGATGATATCAATAAATGCGACAGTGAACCAATAACCGGGGACTGTACTGCATAGTGCAATGAGAGTTTGTGCCCTAGCGATCATGAAAACCTCGTGGATTCCGTTCATCGTTGCTGCCTTTGGGATCCATCCAATAGCCGAAAAGATATCCTTTTGGAACAAGTTTTGGCTGTAAAAGGCAATGTCAAGCAAGAACCAAGTTGAGGTACATCCAAGAAGGGGAAGACCATGGCGCCGGGCGAATTCCTTGGAGAACAAGCCATAGTTAAGTCTTGGGTCTTTAACGACTTCTTCTGCCCTCTCTTCCATCTCAAGATCCACTTGTAAAACCTTGGACATATCTTCTGTGGCTTGTTTGATGTTCTTGGCCACCAAAGCGGTGTAACGAGCGGTTTCGGGCATCTTCATACGCCAGTAGTAAGTCAGGGCTGCGGGTAGAGCACCAAACATGACAATGATTCGCCAAATGTAATCAGCTTGAGGAGGCGTTGAGAGAGCCCTGTTGACAGCATAAGTCGGAGCTGGGAATTTGTTGTCGAAAATGGTAGATACCGCAAGTGCAACGAAACCTCCGGCCAAGATACCGACACCTTGCATGGCGAACACGGCCGCTATGAAAGCTCCACGGGTCTTCTTGTTAGCGTATTCGGACATAATGGTGGCTGAAAGAGGGTAGTCACCTCCAATACCGAATCCCAGCCAAAACCTAAACAAAATTGTTTTAAGGTTAAAAATATTTGTGTTATTTAAATAGAGATATCATTTTTAAACCACCCTCATCTTTATACATTTAAATATCCACAGTGAGATTATTATCAAATCATGTGTAAATGTGTAATATATATGAATGATAATTGTACCTGAAGAAGCACAGAGTGGTCATGACACCCTTGGCACTGCTACCTAAGGAGAGACCGGATGCGACGGAGCACACGATCATCATGATTAAAGTGATACCGTACACTTTCTTCCTACCGAGCTTGTCACCGAGCCATCCGAAGAAAAGCTGACCAGCAAGGGTCCCGCAAAGGGCCACACCGTTGACCGCAGCCGCAACGTGAGGGGGAAGAGTGCCAGGCTTCTCTGACAACGGATTGAAGTAGTAGAGCCGGCCAAGGAGCTTAGTCACCAAGGACACGCAAAACAGATCGTATGCGTCTGTAAAGAATCCCATACCGGCGATGACAATCGCCGTGAAATGGTAAAGTTGCGTTTTCGCAACATCGAGTGCCTTAAGCACTCCTAGTTGCTGCTCAGCCATCTCACCTTTGCTTGTCTCTCCTGTTTTCACGTACTAAAGTTAATATTCGATATTGAACTTTTGTCATATAATCTATAATAAAATTAGAATGCTATTACAATTCTAATTTAATACTTTAAAATTTTAACGAAACTTTTTTTAATATATGTTAACTAACACTTAACATACTCTATTCAGCGAGTGCAAACAATTTTTTTGATTATGTATATATATATATATATATCTGAATTTGATGAAGAAATAAACTTGTAATCTTACCGTCACGTTGTGTTAATGTGGCGAAGGACGATGTAAGAGAGAGATGTAATGAGAGAGAGAGGAGATGGGGGATGTATTTGTGTTGTCTGGTGGCTGAGACGACGGAAATTTATAGATGAAATCGGAGAAGCATAGTCTCCGGCATCTTATGGTATATCCACATTTTTATTTTTATTTTTAATCATTTGACCATCTCCTTTTTCTTGCTCTTCTGGATATATTATTAGCTGGACTTTAGTTATGGTCAATTAATTTTGGTCAATTTTACTCTCTAATAGTCTAATGCTATTACAGGGGATAAGTACCCTTACTTATCCACACGATCGACAAGCGTAGTCCTGCACTATGTTACGATCATCCGCTTACTTATCTCTCTGATCACAACTTTTTAATCCATTGTAACTTTTTATTCCCAATTTCCCTTGAAGCATTCCTTAATTCGTGAACATCATGCGAAAGTAAAACTCTACAAAACTATACTAAAGTGGAATGTATATGACAAAATAGAAAGGCATATATTAGCATGCGACAAGATGTGACAATAGGCAACTGAATACATAAAATGGAAAAAAAAATCCGTTTTACGTATTCATTTTTTTTCCTAAGAAAATAAATATTTTATTAAAATTAAAACGGTTTAGGTTAACAATGGAACGATTAATAAACCTATACAAAATTTTTCATGGCAACAAAAAAAGTGGAAGCATAGTTTTTCTCAATTTATCCATTTATTTATAAGCTAGAAAGCCAATCGACTTAGACGAAATAATGACAATTTTACTGTTCTTTCTAGATCTTTTGTTCGAAAGTAAGGAAGAATGCAAATTGTAAAAGCCAAGGTACCAAGATAACACTAGAAGCCTTCAAATGAGGCCCGAGATTCAACGGCAAAGAATGCTATGCCATTTAACGTTGGAGTTACATACAATTTTCATCGCAAAATGAAAAGAAAAAAATCTTAAGGAAAAAATTAAAAGCATGCATTAGAGTTATTCATATTTAACGTTAGAATTACATACACTTTTCATTGTTGCAGATTTTTATTATAATCGAATTAAAAGTTCTGTCAAGATTTTTTTTTTTGTTGCTCTCTTGTTTTACAACAATTAAAGACAGTGACAACAAATTAAATGAAGAGAGTATAGGGAAAATATCATAGGTAGATGAAGCTGACTTTTGATTTTGTCAAGTTAAAAAAAATTGGGTTTTCTGCAAAACAATCCTCTAAGTCAATTTCGTTTGCAAGTTTATCCTCCAAGTCTGAATTATGCAAGTCAACCAATCTCAAAAGTCACCTGCAATACAGCCCTCCGTATAGCGATGACGTAGCACTCGATAACTCCGTTTGAAAACATAAAAGATTTTTGCAAAAAAACTCTCTATGTAAATTTTTTTGCAAGACAAGCTTTTATGTCAAATAAATGCAGGTCAAACCACAATCTCAAAAGTCACTTGCAATATAGCCCTTTCGCGTATCGATGACGTGACAATCGATAACTCATAAAATACCAAATCAAACATTTTGACATTTGTTACTATAGATTGTGTTGATTCATTACACAAATTTTTATTGTTTATTATAAACCACCAAATCAAACATTTTGACATTTGTTATCCTATCCACTAATCACTATCATGTTTCCCAATATCTAAAGTCAACTTTCTTCTTTTTTTCTTTTCTTTTTTTTGCTAAAACAAAAGTCAACTTTCTTTCTTTCTTTTTTTCCTGTTTTGAATCTCTAGTTTTTTTTTTTTTTTGATAAACCGTGTGAGTTTCAAATCTTCAGAACCTAATCTCTCTGAGCACCCGAAGTCATCTTTTAGATATTTCGATTTAAAAAACGACCTTTTGTAGTTCGTACTAAAAGAGGTTTGACCCATAGCACAAAAGAACTGACCCCTTATACTAGCACTAGATCACCATCCATTTAGTTAAAATTTTCTAGTTAGATTTTTTAAAATAATACTTTATATAAAAATCAACCTCTCTTCTATAGAAAACAAAAAAAGCCCACAAATATAAAATTTTATTCAAAATCTGTAAATAAAAGTAGCTTTGATATTTATAATGCTATAAATGTTCAAATCAATTTTAATTTGTTAAGCTTATGAATCAGAAATATTTTTAGGTCAAACTAATCCAAGTAACAAGGCTCCCACTAAATATGTTGTTTACATTCTTTCCTGGAAAAAAACGTAATTTACATCTTATTCTGCGGAATAAAGTATATACTTTCATATAAATATTATTGAAAATAACTTAACAGATAATGCATAGCATACATGGATTTGTTAAATAGACATTTGATTTATAGTTGCTGTTGCAAAAGTCAATGCGTGTGTTGTACGGATTGTTAATTTGTTTTATATTGTTCCTGTTGCAAAAGTCAATGCTTATGATGTACGGATTGTTAATTTGTTTTATAGTTCCTATTGCAGAAGTCAATGTTTATGTTGTACGGATTAAGCAACCATAAGTCACATTTCTATTTCAAGATAAAAGTCAGACAAAGAAATATCACTTTCAAGTTTTTTTTTTCTTAAAGAATAAAAACTTGATAGTACAACCAACATATACTACTAGATATATATCAAGGTTGACATTTTAACATTTTAACAGGTTAAAACAATATATTCAAAATTTAATTATTACTGATATAGACAATTAACCAATTAATTTCAGTTCATCTATCATCAATGAGTTGATTTTTCAATTATAGGGGCACAATTAACCCATATTTTCCCCAACAATATTACATTAGCTGGCTTACTAAATGTTGAGGGAGAACATATAGAGATTCTATTATATTAGTCCTCATCAAATTTTAGTTTTAAATAGTGGTAGACCGTAGACTTAGAATTATTTTTTACCATGCATAATATGATATAGATACATAGAAAATATGTATCGTTAAGATACAAATACGTAATATAACTAAAAGTAATTATAAAAGAGAATAGAAAAAGTGGAGAGGCATAAGGGTTTGAACCCCAAAGATCTATATATATCCAGTCCCAATAGTTTAATGATGCACATGAATCATCAAGTTTTTAGGAGAATATACCACAACTACGAAGTTATATTCCCTCTATTTTATAATATAAAATATTTTTGTAACGCCCCAAAGATTAAAAAAATATTTAAAACATTACTAAAAATAATATAATAAAAATACTAAAATTTTAATAATATATTAAGTTTAAAATCTCATAAAATTTCGAATTTTGGAAACAAAATAATTAAACGTAGAAAAATCTACCATGTCTCGCTCTACGACAGATAAAACTTACAAAACATTCAAATGGAGATTGAGTATGACCCTAACATTAGAAAATAGATGCGAGCCAAGGTGAGAAGAAAAGTTCCAAAAGCTCACCAAAAGTTCTCCAATTCCAAAAGGGATGTTGCGGCTAGATTTTTTGGGGTTCAAAACAACAAAAAAAAACTACCATAAGTTGCCACTATTTTTCTAAACCTCGGTTAGAACACTTCTATCGCTTATAAACTCAGTTTTTTTTTTTTTTTTTTTTGTCAACGCTTATAAACTCTGTTGGATATCTCAGAAATATAATAATATTACTTTTATATAATTTAATTATTTAACTTGAACTAATCAACTAAAGGCAGCTGTAGAGATGGTATATGGTAAATTTTTCCAGCGAGATAAGTGTTCTCTCTTATTTTAATGGGGTGTCTTCCAGTAGAGATGTTCCAACAACATAGTGTAAAATGTATTGTACTGGGTCTACAAAATTTTAGCCAAATGTTTGTCATATTTTAAGGTCCATTTTTAAAAATTTACAAAAATTTAGGGCCTTTAAGTAAATTAAATTAGGACTATTTTAGAAAATGCACAGGGTCCATCATATTAACGAGCCGGGCTTGCCTTTACGTAATGTTTTAACTTTAAAAGTTAAAAGTATTCTTCAACATATTACTAAAACTTAAAAAGTCGGAATAATCGAATGATGCTCCCATAAGATGGGAACATGGTATGCACTATGCACACATCAATATTCAATTATATCAATGAGGATAAACGTGGAACCAACCAATCAAATGCACTATGCACACATGACACATCAATTCTGTAAATTATAAGCTACTCCATTTTTTTAGCAAATTTTATGAGTTAGTTTATTTATCAAAAAAATCTACTAATAAACATTGTATCAATTAATTGAAATGCTTTTTTCTAATGATAGTTATTATATATTTCTCCACTAAAAATTCAAATTTCTTTTTTGTGGCTTTGTTATACCCAGTACATTTGTTACAAATTACAATATATGAAATAGATTACATACTACAAATTATCAACACCGGAACATGCGTGTGTGTGTGTGTATATATAATTAGCTGTGAAGATTAAAACTACCAAATTCAAATTCATAAAGCTAAAAATAGTTATCCAAATATATAAAATAATTTAGGGTTCAGGAAATAGACTATCTACAACATCATGTATATCAATTTAATTTAATTTAAATCAACCAAACATTTAATTAACGTATATAGTACTTGTAAAAACTTGTTTTATTATTTGTTAATTAAATTAAATTTATGAAAATACACTAAAATCAAAACAGTTTAAAATGTAAGGGATTGAGAAATGACGGCACCTCAACATAATAACCGAATTGCCTCCATGCAACACAAAAAGAACTATATACCCCCTGTTAAAAGGAGAACTATATACCTCATCAAAATTGTTGATATATAATCTAAATGCAAACACATCAACTAGTTACTATATTTTGGTTGTTATAAGTTGCTTAAAACATTTATTAATTACGTAGAAAATAAAGATAACTTTTTGTATTTCGGTTACATAATGACCAAAATTTACAAATAGTTACTATTAATTGTATTTCGTATCATGTCAATCGAGCATGTGACCTCTTGAATTTCCCCATGATACCTTTCCGATCTATTGACCTCTGGTGAAGTTAAGAAAACTTGATTCAAATAAAATTAATGTTTTGATTGCTATAAATTTTCGGAAAAAATTTAAATATTTATTTTGACATTACAATTTTTTTTTGTGAATCATGTTAGGTAAAAAGAATTCGAAAATTTCACTTGTTTAAACAATTTTCGTAAATTTAACTTTTTGATTAATGATCTCAGTTATTACAGTAAATTAAACAGATTTCAAGAATTTTAAACTATCCGCATGAAAATGATGCATGTTCAAAAGTTTAGAATTTACAAAATATAACGACTTTGAAGATTAAGTTAAATATGATACAATATTACGTCAGTTGAACACATCACAAATATTGTTTGATAAAAAAAAAAAAATCTTACTATGAATTTAGCAAATGATAGAATATATAAGATATTGTATTTTCTACGGGCATGTAGGTAAGTATTGTTAATCCAGTGTCGTTAGATCACCTAAAAAATAAACACCAAAGGCAATACTACATGTTTTGGTTTTCTGTTTGAGGAAATATACGAGTCTAGGTGTAGAAGGTCTTCATCAACAAATAATTAAGTATTTAACTTTTTTAATTACAATTTGTTAATTAAAATATAGGAGATACATAGAACAAATGAGTATATACCTGAAGACAAACAAAATAAAATTACAAGAGAGAATATACCGTACATCACCTTCTAAAATATGCCGCATATCACCTTCTATAAATTCCCAACATTTATGTTCTCATACCACCAGTACAATCTCTTCAAGCTTCTAACTAAACGAGAAGGTGAGAATAAAGATTTGTATGCAACGTTACCTATTTATAAACATCAGCGTATATAATCTTGTGTTTAGTTATTTAACATGTTGTCTCTTAATTAGGCACATACGTTTCTCTTTTTCTCTTTTGTCTTTCTTGAAGACGTTAAAACCTTAATAAAGAGTCAAAGTAGTTTTTTCTCCCATATATCCGACAGGAGGATCAGAATGTCTTCGCATTACATTCAACATAAAACAAAATTAAGTATTAACTAATAGTGCATGAATGCAGGAGAGACAAGCAAAGGTGAGATGGCTGAACAGCAACTAGGAGTGCTTAAGGCACTCGACGTTGCGAAAACGCAACTTTACCATTTCACGGCGATTGTCATCGCCGGTATGGGATTCTTTACAGACGCATACGATCTGTTTTGCGTGTCCTTAGTGACTAAGCTCCTTGGCCGGCTCTACTACTTCAATCCGTTGTCAGAGAAGCCTGGCACTCTTCCCCCTCACGTTGCGGCTGCGGTCAACGGTGTGGCCCTTTGCGGGACCCTTGCTGGTCAGCTTTTCTTCGGATGGCTCGGTGACAAGCTCGGAAGAAAGAAAGTGTACGGTATCACTTTAATCATGATGATCGTGTGCTCTGTCGCTTCCGGTCTCTCCTTAGGTAAAAGTGCCAAGGGTGTCATGACCACTCTGTGCTTCTTCAGGTACAATTATCATTCATATATATTACACATGATATATGATAATATAATCTCATTGTGGAACATTAGGCTCGTTTAGAAATGATATCTCCATTTAAAAAACACAATATTAACCTTAAAACAATTTTGTTTAGGTTTTGGCTGGGATTCGGTATTGGAGGTGACTACCCTCTTTCTGCCACAATCATGTCTGAATACGCTAACAAGAAGACCCGTGGGGCTTTCATAGCGGCCGTGTTCGCCATGCAAGGTGTCGGTATCTTGGCCGGAGGTTTCGTTGCACTTGCGGTATCTACCATTTTCGACAACAAATTCCCAGCTCCGACTTATGCTGTCAACAGGGCTCTCTCAACGCCTCCTCAAGCTGATTACATTTGGCGAATTATTGTCATGTTTGGTGCTCTACCCGCAGCCCTGACTTACTACTGGCGTATGAAGATGCCCGAAACCGCTCGTTACACCGCTTTGGTGGCCAAGAACATCAAACAAGCCACAGAAGATATGTCCAAGGTTTTACAAGTGGATCTTGAGATGGAAGAGAGGGCAGAAGAAGTCGTTAAAGACCCAAGACTTAACTATGGCTTGTTCTCCAAGGAATTCGCCCGGCGCCATGGTCTTCCCCTTCTTGGATGTACCTCAACTTGGTTCTTGCTTGACATTGCCTTCTACAGCCAAAACTTGTTCCAAAAGGATATCTTTTCGGCTATTGGATGGATCCCAAAGGCAGCAACGATGAACGGAATCCACGAGGTTTTCATGATCGCCAGGGCACAAACTCTCATTGCACTCTGCAGTACAGTCCCCGGTTACTGGTTCACCGTCGCATTTATTGATATCATCGGAAGGTTTGCGATCCAGCTGATGGGATTCTTTATGATGACCGTCTTTATGTTCGCCATTGCCTTCCCTTACAACCACTGGATCAAACCGGACAACCGTATCGGATTCGTGATTATGTACTCACTCACCTTTTTCTTCGCTAACTTTGGGCCAAATGCAACCACCTTCATTGTCCCGGCTGAGATCTTCCCAGCCAGGCTAAGGTCTACATGCCACGGAATATCAGCCGCGACAGGTAAGGCTGGAGCCATTGTTGGAGCCTTTGGGTTCCTATATGCTGCTCAATCACAGGATCCAAAAAAGACAGACGCAGGATATCCACCGGGCATCGGAGTCAAGAACTCACTGATCATGCTTGGTGTCATTAACTTCGTCGGTATGCTTTTCACCTTCCTTGTTCCTGAGCCCAAGGGCAAGTCCCTTGAAGAACTCTCCGGTGAGACTGAGGTTGAGAAATGATTACGCCGTCATATTTTCAAAGTTTTAATTGGTTCCGATTAATTAAATCTTCTTTTACAATTTATTTTCTTTACTTTGCGATGCGTGATGTGATATTTGTAATTGTAATGGTGCACCTCTACTTTTATTTTTTTGCGTGAAAAAATGTGATCAGTCACTTGGTGATGATCATTATTATATTTTGATTATTGAATTGCTTATATTTCTCTACAACACGCTACTTTATACATGTCTACCTCTTGTATGACAACTAAACATACATATATAAACCGTTTGAAATATTAATTTGTACATAGATAAACGAAGTCTCCACGTAACTGCCTTCTTAATTATCATAGTTTACAAGTGCAACTATCTAAAACAAACTTATTTGATTTAATTGCAACTAAGTCCAATAAAGCATATTCACACACACTAATTATATATTTGGTGTGAGTTGGATGGATTGATAATATATCCTTACTATCGATATATAATTGCAACTAAGTCCAATAAAGCATGGACTTGTCGTATTAAATTGAATATATCTGCCTATGTTCTCCGAATATCCTATGTTTTGCGAATATGCTTTATTTTAATAATGATTTTGACTTTTGCCAAATGATAATTAATCTTCATGACCATATGTATCCAGATTGTAACTCCTCAAAGTCAACTATGAGAGTTGAATGATTCGACTAAAAAATAAAGGAAACTAAAGAAATTTGAAAAGTTGAAAACCTTTCGACTTGTTTGGCATTAAAACTCTGAGTTTTTAAATATGTATTTTTCAAAATAAATGAAGAAAGATAAATCAATAAAGCATATATAGAATTTATAATTTTGCATTTTTATGGAGTATTTCAAAAAATTAATTGCAAAGTTGCAAAATTAACTGGTTAATGGTTACAAGTAATTCCATTAAGGTCTGGAATTTAATCTAACGGGACAAACTTCAATCGTCTTTAACTTACTTCTATGTTTGGGAACTTAAATGGCAAGCATACTTTTCATTATGCTTCTGTTTCTCCATATCATTCTGGCTCCAGATAATAACGGTTCTAAATTCTTGCTATTTTATATTTCTACACTGATAAAATTATAGAAGATAAACAAAAAACATAGAAACAAAAACTAACCAAACTTAATAAAGCATCTTATGGAATTGTGGAGTGAAAGCTATAATTAATCATGATTTTGTGATACATGTATTTTTGTTTTCCACAATTATGTGTATATAATCTTGTAACATATATATACATATTTATATGGTTGGTCTTGTTTTATATTATAAATATTGGTCTTATTTATTTGTAAAATGTGTATAGCTTTTTTTGTACACTATATACATCTCTTTTGGCACCTCCTATAACATGGCCCATATTGGATGTAAAAAAAGTTACTTGCTAAAAACAATTCATAGGAAAATACATCTTCGTCGAGTTTATAATTTACGATTTAATAACTAATTTGATGATATCGATGTTGACCAAAAAAAAATATTTTATTAATTAATGTAATAACTTGAAAACTTAATAAACTCAAAAACTTCATATTTAAAATTTGACAAAAAATAATCTAAAATTGAAAAATATAAACAATTAGCACATAACATAAATCCAGAAAGTATATTGATCCATATATATCATGATATGATATGGCTAATTTTGTAAATGTATTACACTGGTATAAAATACGTCCAATTTTATATAATAAGATAATAACCAAATAATTTGTTTTGCGGCTATCCAAAATATCAAATGGATTACTTGCAAATTAAATAATCAAACAGAAGCAGGCAATCACGTTGCTCACATCTCTTTCCCTATTTAGAAAACCATTTCTTTTATTTTATTTCATGTGCTTCTCCTTCTTCTTCTCTATAAATTGCCACCATTATTGTTCATTTCTAATCACCTACATAGCTTCTTCTTTCTCTTAGTCTCTCCTCTAACTCCCAATAGAAGTTCTTAATCTCCTTCACAGCTGATTAAGGTAAATATGACTTGCCTTCGTCGAATTTGTTTTATGCCTTATCATGTTTAAGCCTATAAAGATTTTGGCCATAACATATAACTTTTTGCGGTTTTGTTTTTTTTTCATTCATGCATATATATACACACCAGAACTAATGAAATGAAATTTCTGATTCTTTGTCTTGTTTCGTCATAGAGAAAGGCCATGGCTGAACAACAACTAGGAGTGCTCAAGGCACTCGATGTTGCGAAGACGCAACTTTACCATTTCACGGCGATTGTCATCGCCGGTATGGGATTCTTTACAGACGCATACGATCTTTTTTGCGTGTCCTTGGTGACCAAGCTTCTTGGTCGCCTCTACTACTTCAATCCGTTGTCAGAGAAGCCTGGCTCCCTTCCCCCTCACGTTGCTGCTGCGGTCAACGGTGTGGCTCTATGCGGGACCCTTGCTGGCCAGCTCTTCTTCGGATGGCTCGGTGACAAGCTCGGAAGGAAGAAAGTGTATGGACTCACTTTGATCATGATGATCGTGTGTTCCATCGCTTCCGGTCTCTCCTTCGGTCACCAAGCCAAGGGTGTCATGACCACTCTTTGCTTCTTCAGGTACAATTCATTTATGATATCCACACACACATGGTTTATCAATAGTGACTGCAACTTTATATTAAGAACTAAATTTCAAATGATTATTATATATAGGTTTTGGCTGGGATTCGGTATTGGAGGTGATTACCCTCTTTCAGCCACCATCATGTCTGAATATGCTAACAAGAAGACCCGTGGTGCTTTCATCGCGGCTGTGTTCGCCATGCAAGGTGTCGGTATCTTGGCCGGAGGTTTCGTAGCACTTGCCGTATCTTCCATTTTCGACAAGAAGTTCCCATCACCGACGTATAAGGTAAACAGGGCTCTCTCAACCCCTCCAGAAGCTGATTACATCTGGCGAATCATCGTCATGTTTGGTGCTATACCCGCAGCCTTGACTTTTTACTGGCGTATGAAGATGCCCGAAACCGCACGTTACACCGCTTTGGTGGCCAAGAACATCAAACAAGCCACACAAGACATGTCCAAGGTTTTACAAGTGGAGCTTGAGATGGAAGAGAGGGCAGAGGAAATCGTTAAAGACCCAAGACTTAACTATGGCTTGTTCTCCAAGGAATTCCTTAGACGCCACGGTCTTCCCCTCCTTGGATGTACTACCACTTGGTTTTTGCTTGACATTGCTTTCTACAGCCAGAACTTGTTCCAAAAGGATATCTTCTCGGCAATCGGATGGATCCCAAAGGCAGACACCATGAATGCCATTCATGAGGTTTTCAAGATTGCTAGGGCTCAGACTCTCATCGCACTCTGCAGTACTGTTCCAGGTTACTGGTTCACGGTCGCATTTATTGATATCATCGGAAGGTTTGCGATCCAGCTAATGGGATTCTTCATGATGACTGTCTTTATGTTCGCCATTGCCTTCCCTTACAACCACTGGATCAAACCAGACAACCGTATCGGATTCGTGATTATGTACTCGCTCACCTTTTTCTTCGCTAACTTTGGACCAAATGCAACTACCTTCATTGTCCCGGCTGAGATCTTCCCAGCCAGGCTAAGGTCTACATGCCACGGAATATCAGCCGCAACTGGTAAGGCTGGAGCCATTGTTGGAGCCTTCGGGTTCCTATATGCTGCTCAATCACAGGATCCCAAAAAGACAGACGCAGGTTACCCACCGGGCATTGGAGTCAAGAACTCGCTGATCATGCTTGGTGTCATTAACTTCGTCGGTATGCTCTTCACTTTCCTTGTGCCTGAGCCCAAGGGTAAGTCCCTCGAAGAGCTCTCCGGTGAGACTGAGGTTGAGAAATGATTACGGTGATACTAGTTACTGATTTTGTAACGATGAAACTGTTGTATTTCTATTTTTAATTTTTATTATCTGGTGTGCGATGTTTGGTTTTGTTTTTCTTTTGTTTGTTCGCTGACGTTGAAGTTATAATGATGTTATAAGATATTTCTATCCTGCATATCTAATATCTATGTTTTATTTTCGTTGCTCTGCGCTGTGGTGTTGCTATGTTTTGTACCGATCGATCTGAACTTTTGTCTTTAGGCTTTTTCCTTTTCCATGTAACTCTTCTTTAGTTATAACTAGATAACCGCACACACGATGCGTGGGTTATTGTATATTTTTCTTTCTTAAACAAATTAATGAAATACCTTATAAGCAAGCAAACAACATACACAAACATATAGGAGATGAATGGATGGTTAACAAAGTTTATATATATTTGAAAGGAGTTTCCTGTATTTTGTTACGTGATATACTATTAATCACAAACATAAAAATAAATAATTCGAATTTAGTTATTAACAATATTAATTAAGAATTAAATATTCAATTATATGAGAATATGAGATTGTATAAATAGAAACAGAAAATTAATTAAATTCAAATTCAACTTACAAAGTAATATGATTTCTTTCGGGTCATTTTTTATTTATTCGGTTTTGTTTCTCTAAATAATGTTGTTTGATTAATTTAATGAATTGAACGATTACTTTTAGTTTGTTACGTTTTGATTCAATTATTCTTAGTGTTACATTCAAGTTTTTAACTAAAAAAACAGTTAGTTTATATGACCTCTAACAATGTTACATTTTAAGTAATGTATGAGACAAAACACATGAATTATAGAGGATCACAATGGTGTGTGCGATATCTTTGTGCAAAGATAGAGGATCAATTGAAACTTGGACACAAATTAAACTATAAAATGTTAGAAAGTCCCTAAAAATCATCGTATATCAAGTAAAAAATATAATGCTTGATGTAGATGAAAGAACACAAATCATCCATTAATTTTTATAGCAATGAGAGTTATATGACGCAATATTTTATATTTTCTCTATATATGTACAAAGAGAAACTATATTTTTATCACACTAACTATTTATAACATAAGAGTTAGTACTACATTTTGTGGAATTAATTGTGATATTTGTTTTTAATCTATACTATTAATTGGGAAGCACTCAAACATAAATAACCTTATAAAGTGTAAAGTATTACAAAAATGCCATTGGTTTTAGTTTTTAAATAAATTCATTAAAGATACAATAGTAATCACAAAATAATATATTTAAATAAAAAATAATAAAATTCTTTAAAGTAATTATTAGTTTCCAAAAAATTAAACTCACTTTCTCTCTCTTATTAATTATGGACGAAAATTTAAATTTTTTTTCTAAGAAATTGTTAACCAATGAGAATTGAAAAACTAAGATTTGATATCCAACTAAAATTTTATCTAAACCAATCCTAATAAACTATTCTATATCAAAAATAAAAAGAAAAATAATACCATTTTAATTCAAAATTAAAAACACTATAGTTTAAAAAATTTTGTCGATGGAGAATTTTAAGATTGAATTTTAAATTTCGTAAAAAAATTAAATACAAATATTTAAGACTCAGTTTTGTTATAATATTTTCACAAATTTTGAAATATAAAACAAAATTTTATTTTATAATTTCTAAAAAAACGATATTGGGCATTTATTTAGAGCAAGTTTCGGAAATCTCTAAACAATAGATTGTACATATTAATTTCGAAAAATT
The DNA here is from genome assembly GCA_905216605.1 of Arabidopsis arenosa. NCBI lineage: Eukaryota > Viridiplantae > Streptophyta > Magnoliopsida > Brassicales > Brassicaceae > Arabidopsis > Arabidopsis arenosa. Next base: position 3,238,204 of record LR999458.1, read on the forward strand.
TTGTGTTTTCTTTTTTTTCTTCTCAACCGGATCTTCCTTAAACCAATCCATAATATATTGCACACAGTTTTCGAAATAATATGAACTAATTATATATGTTGCATTCAAAACAAATTATGCAGCAATAGCATATCCCTTTTATAGATATATCTCAAATTTTAATTTTACTCCAAAAAATCGAATTAATTATGATTAAACAATGAAAAGAAATATATGCAAAATTTAGCTAGAAACATTATCTAATTTGTTAAAATATATTTATAACTTTAACAGCATACATATTAATCCGCAAAACTCACAGTATATATTGTAATATTGTATGGTATTTACAGGTAAGCAAACAAGAATTTGGAACATAATTTTAATGGAATAAAATGGAAATAGAATTTACGAGACGGAAGGGAAACATATATTAAAAATCAAACTAAATACCCAACTGGTATGAGTTCGGGTTATGAACACTATATAAAATAAATTTGTTTACACACATAACCATGTACATACGTTTTCAGTTACACATACTCTATTTATGACAGATATGGGACCGTAATATTTTTATTTTACGTGTACGTGACAGGTTATGGGATAAAGAATTTATGACAGATACCGGACGGGATATGTTTCATGTTCCAAAATAGTTACGCCTTGCTAATATACATGAAATAACCCAAACTAAAACCGAATTCATATCCTATTTAACATATGTAATCAAACTGTTAGAACTATTTTGATTAGTTAAGAAAATAAAAATGTAACACCATTTAACTTTTGCAACTAAATTAGTTCGGATCTTAAAATATAATTATGCATTAACGCAACTGAATTTTTTGTTCATTACTCTAACTTTATAATATTTATATTATTAGGAAGTTCACTAATACAACAAAATATTTTATATTTTTAAAATCTATATAACAATTTCTATAAAAATATTTCTATACATACGTGGATCCAGATCTAATAAACTAAAATATATATCATAAAACAAAAAATAATTCTATATTGAATTAAATTTTGTTAAAAAAAATTAAAATTTGAAACCCCGCACGTACGTGCGGGTCATGATCTAGTTAGTCTTATCCTAAAATCATGCATTTTAGTATGAAATTCTGATAACCACATGTTACACAACTGTGTTTTTAAATGATGATATTTTTTAAAATTCATATTGTTTACAATTAACTTATAATATATATATTTATAAAAAAATTCCATCAATACATTGAACGCAACCAATATGAATAGAGTGAAACCCGTCTTTTATATAATTTTTCCAATTATATACATTAAAAGCATTACTTTTACTATAAAAGTTAATTATTATAGAAATTACAGAAAAATGTAAAAATGAAAAAATAAATTGACAAAACAAAAATATTGGACTTTAATAAAAAATTACTGAATTAAAAACATAAATAATTATTAGTATGTGGGTTACAAATATGAAAAACATAGCATTTATGAATAAATTTAATTGAAGAATTAATTGTGATATTTATTTGTATCCAAAAGGCATGCATTTTAGTATGGGATTCTAATAACCACGTTACAAAATTTTGTTTTTAAATGATGATATTTTATTGAAATTCATATTTTTTATAGGCAAGTAATATATTTATAATTGTTTCCAATAATTTCATTGAAAGTAACCAATTATAAGAAGAGTATAATTTAAAGCATTACTATTACTCAAAAAGTAAATAATATTGAAATTACCGAGAAATATAAACATTAATTTAAAAACATGAAAAAACAAAAAGATTGGACTTTATTAAGAAAATCATTGAATTAAAAACATAAATAATTATTAGTATGTGGGTTACAAATCTGAAAATATAGAAAATAATCTATTGTAAATTACTATTAGAAATTTATTTTCCACAATATTGGTGTCAAATAAGATTACTAAAAATTATTGAATTAACAACATTAATAATTATTAGTATGGGGGTTACAAATCTGAAAATACATAAAATAATTTATTTTAAATTATTATATGAAATCTATTTTCCACAATATTGGTGTCAAATAAGATTATTGGTTTCATTATGGTAAATTAATGTGAATACTTAAACACTTTAATAATAATAAAGGTTAAAAAGAAATATAGTTGTCATATTTGAATTTTATTCTCTACATTTTATTGGTCTTAAAAAGTATGGAGGAAAAGAACTAAAATTTAAAATAGTGAAAAATAAATTAATGGAAAAATATTTATTGAGTTCAATAAATATAGGTTGCAGTATTAAGAGATGAAAAATATGACACAAGTCAAGCATTTGAAGCGCCAAATGTCAAAATATTAAAGCAACTTTAGAAAAAACTTTTTCATATTATATAAGATTCGACTCCTTGATTGGTTACAGAATTAAAAAAAATGTATTTACATATGAATAAAGTGTTTACTCTTTAGACTTCTCTTCGTACACCTTAAGTCATTAATAAATAAACGGAAAATATGATTTCTGTAATCCCGAATATTGTCGCCGGATATAGGCCATGCCTGAACAGTACCTATCTTTTCAGTTATTTCCGTTGTTGGCTTTTGTAAGTTATCCACAATATAATATAAAGTCTACGAATTGTAAAAACAAGCATAATTCACCAAAATCATTTTTTCATGCAAATGCCAAATCTTAAATATATATATATATATACCAAATCTTGTAATCCGGTGTAAACCATTTCCCATTCCTGTGATTCCAACTTAAGATACATGTATTATTTTAACATTCTGATTTATAGAACATGGACATTAATGTAGTTTGTGCTTGTAAGCTTCGTGATGTTTGACATGTTGATGTTGAGGACAATGGTTGTGGTGAGTAAGATTGCATCGGTGCAATTGTTTGTTTGCTCAGCCATGGTGCGCGATGAAGGTTAAGTGTACGGTCTCATTTTGATGATGATGATCTTGTGCTCTGTCGCTTCTGGTCTCTCCTTTGGCCACGAAGCCAAGGGTGTCATGACCACCCTTTGCTTCTTTAGGTACAATTTTCATCCAACTATAATATTATTATATACACACATATAGTTAACCGATAATCTCATAGCGTATGCAAGTTTTAAAAATTAGTCACGCTTCAAACTGATATAGATATTTTTCTTAAAGAAAATATTTAATATATATAAACCATTTTGTAGATTTGTGGCTGGGATTTGGTATTGGAGGTGACTACCCTCTTTCTGCCATGTCTGAATACGCAAACAAGAAGACCCGTGGGGCTTTCATCGCGGCTGTCTTTGCCATGCAAGGTGTCGGAATCTTGGCTGGAGGTTTCGTGGCACTCGCAGTGTCTTCTATATTCGACAAAAAGTTCCCAGCTCCAACATATGCAGTCGACAGGGTTCTCTCAACGCCTCCTCAAGTTGATTACATTTGGCGAATCATCGTCATGTTTGGTGCTTTACCCGCAGCTTTGACTTACTACTGGCGTATGAAGATGCCCGAAACAGCTCGTTACACCGCTTTGGTGGCCAAGAACATCAAACAAGCCACAGCAGACATGTCCAAGGTCTTACATACAGATCTTGAGGTTGAGGAGAGGGCCGAGGATTATGTCAAAGACCCCAAACAAACCTATGGCTTGTTCTCCAAGGAATTCCTTAGACGCCATGGGCTTCATCTCCTTGGAACTACCTCCACTTGGTTTCTGCTTGACATCGCCTTCTACAGCCAAAACTTGTTCCAGAAGGATATTTTCTCGGCCATCGGATGGATCCCAAAGGCGGCCACCATGCATGAACGCCACCCATGAGGTTTTCAGGATTGCTAGGGCTCAGACTCTTATCGCCCTTTGCAGTACTGTCCCAGGCTACTGGTTCACAGTTGCCTTTATTGATATCATTGGAAGGTTTGTGATCCAGCTAATGGGATTTTTCATGATGACCGTGTTTATGTTTGCCATTGCCTTCCCTTACCACCACTGGACCAAACCAGAAAACCGTATCGGATTCGTGGTTATGTACGCTTTCACTTTCTTCTTCGCCAATTTTGGTCCAAATGCAACCACTTTTATTGTCCCGGCTGAGATATTCCCGGCTAGGCTAAGGTCAACATGTCATGGAATATCAGCCGCGGCTGGTAAGGCTGGAGCCATCGTTGGAGCGTTCGGGTTCCTATATGCAGCTCAATCTCAAGACAAGGCCAAGGTCGATGCCGGATACCCACCAGGTATCGGAGTTAAGAACTCACTGATCGTGCTTGGTGTTCTTAACTTCATCGGTATGCTCTTCACCTTCCTTGTCCCAGAGCCAAAGGGCAAGTCCCTCGAAGAACTCTCTGGTGAGGCTGAAGTTAGCCATGACGAGAAATAGTTATTTATTTTGTGACAATGAAACTATTGTAATTTTCTATTTTAATTTTGTTATTTGGAGTGGGATGTTTGGATTTGTTTTCATTTCACTTAAAGTCATGATGTTATAAGAATATTTATGATATCATTTAAATCTTGTTGAATATTTCGAAATCGACTCACTGTTCTGGAAAAAAGCTTATTCACTCCAAAAGCAAGGTTAAAATTAGCTTTAGTCGTTTACTTATATTAATCTATTAGAAAACTAATGAATTTCATTCAAAGTTTAGAGCTCTATCAAAACAGAGCAACACACTAGCTTAGAGCAACGAAAATAAAACACAAGAATTTGACTAGTACACCATCAGGCCCGGCCCGAAACAGAAGCCCAACAAGCAAGGGCTTCTGGCAGCAGATTTTTTATGTAATTTTAGGGGCATCAAATTTGAGAATGTCCTTTAGTGTAGTTGTAAAGTGCTGTGCCATTATCCATCAAAGCAGGGTTTGAATCCCTTCAATTTTTTTTCCCAAAATCGATTTTTTTTTATTCTTTTTCAAAAAAAAAATTTTTAAACGTTTCCCTTTCCATTTGTTAAATTAATTAAAATTAAATAATTATTTATTAAACAAATTAACTACATGAACCTAATTTTTTCTAGGGTTAATTACGGGCCAGGCCCAAGTTCTATGTTTTTCTTTCAGGTTTTGACAAAGTGGGGAAAAGCTTTCACGGTTTGACAATTATGTCAATTTCAGACGAAAATGCCCTTCTAGCGGAACCGGTGTACAGCGACAGCGAACGAAATCGTCAGGCGCGTTGGTTACGTACACAGTATCTCGTTAGCTATAGTAAATTAGTTTTTTAATATTTCCGTCGGGTGTACAGTGAACGGCGAACGAATAAAACAAATAAAATATGGTGTCACAAATGGTTTAAATGCTGAAAAAGTTGAGACATGACTCATTCCAACTATAATCAATGCAAACTCATCATTACATCTTATTTTAATCCTCTTAAATCATAAATTCGTACACTGTTTAGATTTTGTAAAGAGAAATAAGAAAAAACATAAACTTCCCCTAAATATCTATGAAGGAATGAGATTGTGGCCATTTTGATCTTGTTGTTTAACAAAGTTTGCAGGCGAGAAAGCAGTGACCGTGGTTAGTAATGAAGTTGTAAATATAAATTTTAGTTATTACATACACTTTCAATGAAAACAAAATTGATTTGGATACAAAACTTCAGGAATTTGATTTATTCCTGTCTTGATTCTATATTTGTTCTGTAGTAAATGTTAAATGAGGAGATTCAATGTGCATTAAGTGTGTAGTTGCAAAGTCTTTTTTTAGTTGGAGTTATAAAAGTTGTTCTCAGTTACATTTAATGGGGTTCTCCTGAATTTATGATGCAGGATGTTAATGGAGATTGCAGTATTTATTATGGTTGGTGATTGGATAGTAACAGAAGGAAAATGGAAATTTGAACATGAGAAAGGAAGTTATGGTCGGTGTGTACGTGTTAGGGAAAACATGACGTACACAGATTTGGCAAGTACATTATGTGAGGTTTTCAATTTGAAGTACAAAGAATGGCAGCCAATAATTAGTTACTGGATGCCGGGAAATATGTCAATTATGATACAACGTACACGTCCTCCTATCTACATTGACAATCAAATGAGCTTGGATACATTCTTCCTAATTCGTGTTGGGGATCAAGTGTCAACTTGTTTGTGTCTTTCAGTAGAACTGTAGATGCCACTAATGCGGATGTAGATGAGCAAACTGACGTACATGATGAAAAAACAAATGAAGATGCAGAGGATGAGGAGAACGAAGAGGTGGATGGGAAAGAATTGAATGACAGCGACGAAAACATTGAAAAAGATGACGATGTCAATGGTGGCTATAGTGCGGGAAGTACTCTCGACCCTACTATAGACGGCAGTGAAGGTAGTGGTGAAGATTACAATTTCAACAAGTAGAATGATTTGATTGTAGAAGAATATGGAGTTGGCCATGTTGAGGAGGACGTCTGTGACATTCCACCGACCGTGGAACCGGCAGGGGAATTCAGTCGTCTATTGGCAGAGTGTACGACCACAAGTCAACGTGTATGTATAGGAGAAACCAGTGCGAATTTGGGTGACACTCAGCTAACTATGAATTCAACCCGGACGTGTCAACATGGATTACTCCAATGTACGTACACTAGAGAATGTGTACGAGACACATGATGCGAAGGTGAATTTGTTACGTATACGGATACCGATGTTAATGGTAGAGACGAAGTCAATGGAGAGATTGGTGTGGATTTGGATATCGGAGGTTTAGAAACTAGTGTCTTAAATGAAACTGATCTCCGTATACAACCCTCGGTTAAGTCTTACGAAGTGTATAATGGATTTTCTTTATTACATAGTGGAGAGTCGGAGATTCTCGATAATGATGCTGCTCCAGTCTTTGATGATTTAGCCAAAGTTCGATGTGATTCTACAGAAGTTGAAATTAGTACGACTGGTGAGACATTGTATGTGGGTAGTGTGTTTATGAACAGGCAAGTCATACAACAAACTATGGCTTATCTTGCACTCAAAGTTTGCTTTTGCTACAAGCAAACTCGGTCTGATCGTAGAAGATTGGAGATGGCTTATGTGGATGATAATTGTCGGTGGCATTTGTCTGCAAAGGTTGTCAAGAATTCAGAATGTTTCAAAATCACAAGTACATCCATTGAAGACTATGTACGTAAACATGTAATACTGTGTACTTGAGAAACGAGGTAGTGATCATGACAGAGAGAATGGTGTTATTACCACCATGTGTAGGGTCTTGCCAGGAGATAAGTAAAACTATCACAAACAAGTGAGCTTGGAACATTCTTTTTATTCATAGTAGCGATCTAAGTGTAAATTGTATCGTTTTTTCCAACCCGTTAAAGAAAGTGTGAATAGTGTGTGCATGATGGATAACCTTACTGATGAAACTAACCATGGGTCGGAGGTGAAAACAATGAAGAAGTAGATGAGGAAGAAAAAATAGAGGGCAATAAAGAGGATGAAAAGAAAGAAGATGAGGATGACGAAGAGAAGAAAGAGGACGATAAAGATGACGACTATGAACAATAGTAAAGGTAATGACGAAAATTACATTACAACAAGTGGACTGCTTTTTTTTGTTGAGAAATATGGGATAGGATATGTCAGGAATGTTGGTGACACTCAACTTACTGTGGGGCTAGCATAAAAATTCAGTTGATTATTAGAAACATGTACGTATACTAATTAAGGTGTACGTGATTTATAAAGCATCATTGGTTTACGTAATTAAAGTTGATTATTCGACACATGTACGTATACTACTTCACATGTACGTAATTAACGTACAATATTAACACGTCCACATAATCAAAGCAACGTACACTGTAAATTGTATATACGTACACAAAAGAAATTCGCTGAAGGGTATAATTGTAATTGTGCAGTCATCTTCCACATGAGTATCTACTTCTGCAACCCTAAATATGCAGCCGTCATTAATCTTTATCTCAGAATCTCATTTTTTTAACGTTTTGAATGTTTTTTACATACAAATCTTGTAAATCTAGTATATTTTAAGTTTGAAAAACTAAAGAGTTTGAGTTTTGTTTCATTGTTCGATGGTTACGTTAAGTCAATTACGTCGGAAGAACAATTGCTTTCTAACCATTCTCTATCATTTTTTCCAATTCGCTGGAAATCTCTTAATCTATTTAACTTTAATCTCTGTACTTGATAATGAAGCAAAATCAATGACTCTCTAGAAATTAACCTCTTCGCCGAATAATCAGTAACTTGCTCTTCGGCGGATATTAGACTTGAATGAGATGTCTCAAATCAAGTTGCAGAACAATTGAAACGGAGATTTCGAAAGACGAAGATGGATGAATGAATTTCGAACAGAAATTTGACTTCTCTCTCTCTCTCTCTGTCTCTCTCTCTCGTTCTTCTTCTTTGTTTTCTTTGTATTTTTTTTTAATTAATTTAAAACCAAACAGCAAACCAAATGAAAAGAAACTAAACCAGGAGCTACTGTGCTGTTTGATTTCTTTCATTAGGGGTATTTTGGTCAGAATCTGGTTAAATTGTCAAATCCTGAGAACTGAATCTCAGTTTGTCAAAACGTGAGACAAATATTCAAAACTGTCCCTTTTGTGAAAATTTCTTTTTTTTCTACCCGTGACGATTTTCTATTCTTCCTCTTTGTCACCATCAAAACCCTATAAAAAAATTCCAGCTTCTTCTCCATCTTAATCTAATAATCAAGGAGGATTATCTTTCGCCATGAAGAAAACTGATGTTTCTGTTATTTTTTGCTTGGTTACAATTTTTTCTGTTCAACTCTTATAAACAAATTAAGTTTCATGGTATTTTATTTTGCGAAAAAAAAAATTTTTGGGGCATCATTTTTGAATTTGCTTTAAGCATCAAATATCCTCGGGCCGGCACTGTACACCATAATAAAAGCTCAAAAAGATTCCAGTCCTATGTCACTATCAAGAAGGAGATTGTGGATTCTGTTCGAGCTTCTATACATGATTCTTGTAGCTGGAAATAGGTCAGGACATTCTTAGTTTCGGGTCAGTATATGGTTTAACTTCTTTGAGTTTGAGGTTTTTAGGTTTTAGAAAACATGTCCGAAACGCCGAATGATTAAAATGTGATTTTATTTTGGTATGGGTACGGTTGATTTTGAATAGAAAACTGTTACAAATATATAAACTTAATTATATTATGACCTTTTGGGGTATATAAATACAATTTATCAATTTTGGATTTTTTTTAATTTTTGTTTAATTTTGGTATTTTTAATGTTCACGTACGTAGTTATAGATAAATATAGTTTCTTTTTTTTTTTGTGCATAAAAATTCTATAATATTATTACTAAGAAGGAATATTCTCAGTAACAAATTTGCAATCTTTTACCATCGGATAGAATCAACCAAAAATTCCCAACAATTATCAACATATTAAAATACTAAAACTCTTAAAAAGAGTTACATTCTCGAATTAATCTCAATTTTTCACTTTGATTTTATCAAACACACAAAAAAAAAAGAAAAAAAAATTCTATTCCTTTTCCCAATAGAATATGCTATTGTTGTTCTCTCATCTCTATATATAAAGCTATAAAACCCTAACACCCTAACAATCAAATCAACAATCGTCAGCTGAAAAAAAAAAAAAAAGTCTTTCCATATCTAATCACTTGTTTTGTTAATTAATCACTTCCTTGAGAAGAGTCTTGTTCGTGAAACTGTAGTTCAGGATCTTCTCCACCGCTTCCACTGAATCCATCTCCGGCGAAAGTTGAAGGCGGCGTTGAAGAGAAGAGCTTAGGTTACACTAAAGCAGGTTCAGTCCTAAATTTTAATAAATTTTTTATATGGGAATTTGTTTGCAACTAATATCAGATGTTTCATCACGGAAACTAATTTGTTCGATGGATCATGAATTTTGCATGCTATAAAACAATATGACATGATCTTTCTGTGTTTTTATCTTTTTTATCGCAATATTTTTGGTCAGTTTAAGTTACGCATCCCCAATTTTTTTTTTGAAAGATGTTGATAGATTTTATTTCCTAAAACTTATATTACTACTAGTTTCAATTTTTTATCAAACTAGACTTGCTACGTTTTTGTTACACCAACTTTCTCTATATATATTGTAACAATTCTTTCCACTTTGTTTTGTTTTTCAGAGTTAAGAGAACAAAAAATTTCGCCATGTCTAACAAAGAACAAGGAAGTATCTTGAAAGCTCTTGACGTTGCAAAGACTCAATGGTACCACGTCACGGCGGTGGTAGTCTCCGGTATGGGTTTCTTCACAGACTCTTACGATCTCTTCGTGATATCTCTTATCACGAAGCTCCTTGGCCGGATCTACTATCAAGTTCCTGGCTCCTCCTCGCCCGGAAGCCTCCCTGACGGTATCTCTGCCGCCGTGAGCGGTGTGGCCTTCGCGGGAACGTTACTCGGACAGATTTTCTTCGGGTGTCTTGGTGACAAGCTTGGACGTAAGAGAGTCTATGGTTTGACACTCTTGATCATGACCATATGCTCCATTGGTTCTGGTCTTTCCCTTGGAAGAGACCCGAAAACTGTCATGGTAACTCTCTGCTTCTTCCGCTTCTGGCTTGGTTTTGGCATTGGTGGTGACTATCCTCTCTCCGCTACGATCATGTCCGAGTATGCCAATAAACGTACTCGCGGAGCGTTCATAGCAGCGGTTTTCGGTATGCAAGGAGTTGGGATCCTTGCTGCAGGAGCTGTTTCGTTACTTGTCTCGGCTGTTTTCGAGAGTAAGTTTCCGTCTCGGGCCTATATATTGGACGGTGCAGCCTCCACTGTCCCACAGGCGGATTACGTGTGGAGGATCATCCTCATGGTTGGCGCCTTACCAGCTCTCTTGACTTACTACTGGCGGATGAAGATGCCTGAAACCGCTCGTTACACCGCTCTAGTCGCCAAGAACGCGGAACAAGCAGCTTCGGATATGACTAAGGTTCTCAACGTAGACATTGAAGCCTCTTCCGCAAAGAATGATCAAGCTAGGGTTTCCTCAGACGAGTTTGGCTTGTTCTCCATGAAATTCCTTCGCCGTCACGGACTCCACTTATTCGGAACAGCCTCCACATGGTTCCTCCTCGACATTGCTTTCTACAGCCAAAACTTGTTCCAGAAGGATATCTTCACCACCATCGGTTGGTTACCTTCGGCTAAAACCATGAACGCAATCCAAGAGCTCTTCATGATCGCTAGGGCTCAAACCATAATCGCTTGTTGCAGTACCGTTCCGGGTTACATTTTCACTATATTCTTGATCGATTATATGGGACGGAAAAAGATTCAGGTCATGGGATTCGCTATGATGACCGTTTTCATGTTGAGTTTAGCCATACCGTACCATCATTGGACCTTACCGGCTAACCGGATTGGTTTCGTGGTTCTCTACTCTTTCACCTTTTTCTTCTCCAATTTTGGACCTAACGCAACTACTTTCATTGTCCCGGCTGAGATTTTTCCGGCGCGGATAAGGTCGACTTGTCACGGTATCTCAGCGGCGTCGGGTAAAGCCGGTGCGATGGTCGGTTCTTTTGGGTTTTCTGCTTTGGTTAAAGCTTTGGGTATGAGTACCACGTTATACATCATGGGAGCAATCAATCTTGCTGGCTTGTTAATCACGTTAGGTACAATTCCGGAGCCTAATGGGATATCGCTTGAAGAGCTTTCCGGCGAAACTGAACCGGAAAAAATCCAGGAGAAGATTGTTGTTGTTTAGATTTTTTTTCTTGTTTTCTTTCTTAATTATCGCATTTTGTTAGGATCTTTTTTTTTTGTGTTTTGAAAGATTTTTAGATTATATTGTTGCACTCTGAGTTTCCTACTTTTTTTTATTACGTTTAGAATCTGAGATCCAAAATATAACAACAAACATATAGTATGAGAATTTTTTTTTTTCAAATTAAAAATCCTTTGTTGAGCTTATTCTATGGGAAGAAGAATCTTTAATATCTAGCAAATTGTTTCCTTCGCACATTAACGAACAAGATTGTTCTGGTATCGAATAGAAGCTCATGTTCCTGTTCTATCTCTTAACCGCGACCTGAGGAAGAAGAAGAAGAAGAGTCGGGTTTCAATTCAATCTCTTGGAACCGTTATGATGAACCGCCGATGGAACCTGTTGATCACTGGAGGTCTTCTTTTCCGTTAACGGTCATGTGGGTATGTTAGTAGCTTTGTGCACGTAGTCTGTTGTACTTTGGTTCGAGGCACGGCCACTGGCAGGTTTACATAGGGGAATTGCCAACCTCGTGGGATTAGTCCTTGGGCCTAGGAAGCCTTTGGGAGACCCGCGGTTATTAAAAAAAAAAAAAAAAAAAAAAAAAAAAAAAAAAAAAAAAGAAGAAAGTACCTGAACTTTTGTTTTTGTACAATGTTTGGTAGGTTATGCACTTCCAAAGTTTGCTCAGCTGACAGTTACCTCGTATTATGCATCTTCAAGTGCTTCACATTATGGATTTTTCTATGCTCACCCGCCGTATCGAAGAAGCTCATCTCTCTCGAACTCAGAAAGAAGAGGTAAAATGAAGTCATTCACAGATAAACGAGAATCTATTCCACTCCTCTAGCTGAGCCAGCTTATTTCACGATCTCTTTGGTTTTTCGGTTACCTTTTCAAGTCACATTCTTGAGAACCACATCTATAATGTTAATTCCTCAACATAGTTATACCAAATATATAAAGTCTTTTAGTTCCTCTCCATCTTCAGTTTTTGGTTTCTGTTGCCGTCTTCATAACTGCTTCTTTTCCCTGTTACATGGTATTTGATTCTTGAATATATTATAGTGTTTATACAGTATCCTCCTAATCCATTTTACAAGCAGTCATGGAACTACATGAACCATGTCTTCTCAGTGGCTACCTTTCCATATGAATCTTTAACGGAACTATCCACCACAATTTTCTTCCGGTGCAACACCGATCATGATCTGCGCTTCCCGTGTTCTGAATATTGCTTATGTGAGAAGTTCCCGGGCTGTGTCTAAGTCTACTAATGGGTTTAGCATAATTGCTACCCAATTCATCACCCAAGGCTCTTAGCACGGATACAGGAGCGTCCCACGTATACTGAATCCGTTCTGTAGGTAATCTTGCTATCTCCGGGATCCATTGTCTCATGTAATCACCGTCCGGATCAAATTTAACTCCTTGTAACTTACATCAAAACCCAAAAATATTTACAAAACCTTACAAGCTTTTTAATTTTGACATTAGTATTGGATTGTTTTGGTTACCACATGATTACCTAATCGATCGAACTCGTGACCAATCCAATATCTGTTAATGTTAGCACGGCTCTGGTGACCATCAAGTAAGCTACCGTTATAATAATGCCAACCGAGAATGTCACATTACGTAAAACTCTACCAATAAATTCGAGTTGTTGCGTCTCCCGTTACATAAGAAAAAACCAGAAACCAAAAGAGATCAATCAATTATCAATATGATTGTTTATATGGTCAGCAAATCAGCACTGACACATCGAAAATTAGGAAAACTAAACCTCAAGCTCAAGAGGTTTATTAAAAGTTCTTTATAGCAAACTTTTTTATTCAAAACAAAGCTCTCACTGATTAAACCGGCTGAGAAAAACCGATTTAAGAGAGGCATGAGTAAGCGAGGTCCTTCTCTTCCTTCAACTCCTCTGCTGTCAAATCCATCTTCTTCCTTGATACTTCATCGATCGGTAAACCTGTGAACAAACAACACACATACATCAGAACAATCTCAAAAATAACATCACTAGTTCTATGAGCTAATCATCGCAGCGAGAACCAGCTTTGCACACTTAGCATTAGAGGTGGATTGGATTCTCTTGAGAACATTGTGTTTTACCTTGAACAATAGTCCACTCTCCACTACGGCAGGTTACGGGGAAAGAGTAGATAAGTCCAGCTGGAACATTGTAGGATCCATCTGAGTATACTCCCATTGAAACAAATGTGCCCTGAGAAATCAAATCGAAGAACTTATCAGTTTTATTTAGTACACAAAAAAAACCAATTGATTCGATATTAAACAATAGTTATGACCAACCTCGGGTGTTCCAACGACCCAATCACGGATATGATCACAAGCAGAGCTAGCTGCAGAGAGTGCACTAGACAGTTTCCTGGCCTTGATAATGGCAGCTCCACGTTGTTGAACGGTGGAAATGAACTCTCCATTCAACCTACAACATTAATCTCTAACAAATTTGAGTACCGTATAGACAGAAAACAAGATTGAGATATTATAAGGGGTTTTAAAAGATTTATACCACTCGTCATTCTTGACTAGCTCACGCACTGGCTTCTCTCCAGAGGAAGTCTTAACGGTAGCGTGGTTGACATCTGGGTATTGGGTTGATGAGTGGTTTCCCCAGATAATCACGTTCTTGACATCAGACACTGGTACGCTTAACCTCTCAGAGACTTGTCCCAATGCCCTGTTGTGGTCAAGCCTGGTCAAGCAAGTAATGTTCTTCTCTGGGATTGATGGTGCAAATTCCTTCAGGATCAATGCATTGGTGTTTGCAGGGTTTGCAACAACCAGAACCTACAAAATGCAGAGATAGCAAATATGAAATATCTCTTACAACAAAATAAGAGATTAACTTGCTTCATTTCTGCATAACGGCTATACGAAACGATTAAAGGATTTATAACCTTGCAGTTTGGTGCGGCATGCTTCTCCAAGGCAGCAGCTTGAGACTTGTAAATGGAAACGTTCTTCGACATAACATCCTTCCTTTCCATTCCTTCCTTCCTCGGGAAACCGCCAACCATGACAGCAACATTAACACCAGTACACCCTTCAACAGCATCAGTTGTAGCAACCACACCTATCACCGGAAAAAAACGAAAACATCATATACAATCCAAAGGTGCACAAATTCACAGTAAAACATGTTCGACAAAACTTCGATAACCCAAAATTACCTTTCAGGAGAGGGAAAGCAGCATCGATCAACTCCATTTTCACACCGTTCAAAGCTTCTGCTGCCGGAGGGATATCAAGCATGTGGAGGATCACAGGCTGGTCTGCACCAAGCATTATTCCCCTTGCAATCATAGGAACAAGAGCATATCCAATTTGTCCTGCACAATAACATAACCACACACTTAAACATAATCTACACAAAACTACATATCAATCGCAATACAAAGCTTGCAAAATCATGATCAAAACCAACCCAAAGTAACAAAAATCCTTCATACAATTCATCCAAAACACACTTAACATTGATCTAAACACAAAACTACAAATCAATCGCAAAACCAAGCTTACAAAATCAGAACAAATTTAGATCCAATTCATTTCTCTCATCAGATCTCATTATAGGAATCTAAACAACGATTCAACGATCGAGTAAAATTTTTCGGATTATCAAAACTTCTTGCTATATAAAGATCTGACGATACGAATCAATAACAAGAGAGAGCAGAAACAAGATCGGAGAAATATGAAGATTACCTGCAGCTCCGGTAACAAGAACACGAACTGGTTCCTTCGCCATCTGAATCGAGATCGGAAAATTATCGCCGGTGAGAAAAATAGAAGAGAGCGTGATTGATGATCAGTGAGAGAGCGTGAAGGTGTGAAGCAGACCTGTGTTTATTTATTGGTGGTGGTGAGAGCTCAGATCCATGGATTGATGCCCACGTCATAGAATTATCATTTTGGAAATTTATAATGGGCCGAGCCATTGATAAAAGAAGCCCAATAAATTCAGCCCATATTTAGTGTTTAGGCGAGTTTATCATGCCGATTAATTTGGTAAAGCCCTATTTGATGGATGCTCAATGTGTACTTTTTCTTGTTTAATATGTTTTTATTTTCCAAGTTGTGTCTGAATATTTAAAAGCAAAGTTCTCTAGCTGTCTTTGTAGAAAATGCATGTCATTATAGGTTTGACACTGTTATAGAAGAAAAGGTCTAAACAGAAAAAAATGATAAAATAATTTTGGAAGTAGGAATTTGAGAAATCCGAAGATGTAATATTTGATTATTATTTTTATTCTGTATAATGCATATTGTGCTTGCATCTACAAAAAAAAAGGGGAAAAATGTTCTTTTGCAGTTTTTTTCCATCGAAATTCGATTCTATAAAATTGGGTTATTCCATATACTAAATTGTTATAGATCGGTTCAATCGATCCAATAATAAAAAAGATTGTTATTACCGTGAAAATCAATAAAACAAATTTAACAATTTAGTGAATATATAGATGATATAAAATGTAGTATTAAACTTTGGTTGGCTTTAATACTCGTCTAGTCGTTTGATATAGCGTTTATCCGACGGTTCATCCGAAAGATCCGTGACAAAAATATTTACAAAAATATATACATCATTTGCGGAGAAAGCTAAGTTCCACTTTTTTGTTATCATCATAAATATTAATGTCTATAGTAATAGATTGTTGTGCGGAAAATCTTTGTGGTAAACTTTGTGAGCTTCAATAGTATCGGAACAAGATTTGTTTGGTTTTAGCAATGCATTATCCTGATTACATGTTTTAGATCGAACATTGTGTCTTTCTGTAATTTTCTTTTGTTTTTTTCGTGTTTTATAACCACTCTAAATCTACTATCAATATTACTTCAATAACAAAAAAATAAAGCTACAGAACAATAAAATCCAACTAATTTTATGTTATCAATCAACATCTTTTTTATATGGTGTGACGTAGGTTACTCCATAAATGAAGAAATATAGCAAATTTGGAGGAAAAAAAAAGCAAATTAGTTAAGCAAAAAAAAAAAAAACAAAAGTGAAAAATTAGGGATAAGGAAAGAAAATCTCTCATCTTCAAGGCCGTCTCGTCAGATTTCTTTTTCATTTTTCTTTTAACGTTTGGTTTCGTCTGTAATTCGTTATCTTCCTTAAGAAAAAGAAAACAGATTTTTTTTCAGAAAAAAAAAAAAAAATACTGAATCAAGCTGTCTCATAACAGTCTTTATAGATCAGACGATAATCGAATCCAAAGACCCATTTTTTTTTGTTTCGGTCTGATTTCGTCTCTCTTTGTTCTTTTCATCTTTTTTTGTTTTGTCTCTTCCGTTTCATTTTGTGTTTCTTCAAAACCTGATCTGAAAACTTTTTGTCAGAAAAAAAAATGTCAGAGTTTCGATGACGATGTTGGTCAATGGGTGAATTTTAGTTTGTGTTAAAGCAGAAGTTCAATTAGATTACTTGGTGAATCGATTTTAGGTCAAAACAGTTTTGATTCGATTCAGATATTTGAAGGGTTCTGATCTTTGAATTGGATCGGGCTTTTAGAGAGTCAGGGAACAAGAATTGAGATCTGGGTCAACTTTGGTGTTTAAGAGATTGAAGAAAGGAGGAAACTTTTTTGATTTGGAAACGATGGATCGTGTGGTTGGTGGCAAGTATAAGCTTGGACGTAAACTTGGAAGTGGTTCATTTGGTGAACTTTTTCTAGGTATTTGCTTTTTTCTTTATTCATGTCTTTTTGGTAATTCCAAGTTTTGGTTTTGTAATAACTCTTTTTGATTGTGTTGATTCAGGGGTTAATGTACAAACTGGTGAAGAAGTTGCTGTGAAGCTTGTAAGTCTCAACATTTTGACCATTACTCTTTTAAATTCAGTAATGTGTTAACTTATTCTTGATCACCAAAATTTGTAGGAACCTGCGAGGGCTAGACATCCTCAACTTCATTATGAATCAAAGCTCTATATGCTTCTTCAAGGAGGAAGTAAGTTATCGTCTTTCGTCGGTTTAAACCTTCGGTTATCGTTCTTTTATTAATCTTTATGCTTGTGTTATTGAAGCTGGTATTCCGCATCTAAAATGGTATGGGGTAGAGGGTGAATTCAACTGTATGGTGATTGATCTTTTGGGTCCGAGCATGGAGGATTTATTTAATTATTGTAGTCGGAGGTTTAATCTAAAGACGGTTCTAATGCTCGCAGATCAGATGGTATGGATATATTATCTTCCTATCTTCTGATATATTTGAGTTATTGCATTGCTCATATTTTGATTGCTTCAGATAAATAGAGTTGAGTATATGCATGTCCGGGGATTTCTTCATCGTGACATAAAGCCAGATAACTTTTTGATGGGTCTTGGACGCAAAGCGAACCAGGTGAGTAGTTATGGTAATATACTTGTTTGGTCTTTTGTTACTACCTTATGAATTCTACTATATGTTTGCATCTTTTCTCTGATATGTCATCTTTGTTATTGTGTAGGTGTATATCATTGACTATGGACTTGCAAAAAAGTATAGAGATCTTCAAACTCATAGGCACATTCCCTACAGGTACACATTCTTGTTAATGAAATATTGGTAAATATATTCCCTTTGCACCTTTCACACTTGCTAATCGAGAGTTACTTATTAGGGAAAACAAGAATCTTACTGGAACAGCTCGATATGCAAGTGTTAACACTCATCTTGGAATTGGTGAGTATTGTTTGCTTGTTATGTTTATACGAGCTTTTTCTTCTTTCATTTTCACATAAAAAACTTGACTATTTGTATGTCCATCAAACTAAATTGAAATCTTTTAAACAGAGCAAAGTAGGAGGGACGATCTTGAATCTCTTGGTTACGTGCTTATGTATTTTCTTCGAGGAAGGTATAAAATATAAATACATCTTTACTTCACCCAAAATTATTTTAGAGTTTTCTTCCATTTGTCCCTTACCCTCAGTCTCTCTTGCTAGTCTTCCTTGGCAAGGTCTTCGTGCAGGTACCAAAAAGCAGAAGTACGACAAGATCAGCGAAAAGAAAAGGCTTACACCCGTAGAGGTACTAATCCATTTTTCAACTATATCTGGAAACCTGTATAGAAACTGCCATAATTATTTTCTTAAAGCTAGGTTTAAATGTTTTCATAGATACAATTTAAATGTCCACTGGCAGGTTCTCTGTAAATCCTTCCCACCTGAGTTCACATCGTACTTTCTCTATGTACGATCATTGCGGTTTGAAGACAAACCAGATTATCCATACCTAAAGAGGCTTTTCAGGGATCTCTTCATTCGAGAAGGTTGGAAAAAGTCTCGATTTTTCCTTATTTTCTTTTAGTTTATGCTTGAAGATTTTCACATTAAAAACTCAAAATTCTGTTTTTAATGTTATATATTTGCAGGTTATCAGTTTGACTATGTATTTGATTGGACAATCTTGAAGTATCCACAGTTTAGTTCCGGCTCCAGCTCTAGCTCCAAACCAAGAGTAAGCGACATATATTTTTTTGGAATCTTCCATCATCTTAAAAATTCTTTAGAACATATTATCAAATTCTCACGTTTGTCTCTGTGTTCCAACAGTCAAGCCTGAGACCAGCTATGAATCCTCCAGTACCAACTGCTGAAAGACCAGATAAACCTTCAGGTAAGCCTTAAACTGTATAACCCATATCTTCAGTAACAACTCTTAGGTTCAACACTTGCCTAAGTTTCCGTGTATCTTTTCGTGGTTGCTTCGGCTTCTTCGCTTCGTTGAACAGTTTCCCTATTTGGTTACTTGCGCTGCTAAAACGTCAGGTGCTTTGTAGCTACCTAGGAGTCGATTAGTTTCTGTTTTTTTCTTTTTCTTCATTTTCTAAGAGAAAGGTTCAGCAGTTTTGTAGGAATATCTAAGTGTGCGTCTAGGCCTATTCGTCTGTTGATTTTCTTATAACTGACTTGGTCACAAAAGCATCGTGTTTGCTACTCAAAGTTTGGTGTTTGAACAAAACCGGACATAGTAAACCAAATTTGTGTCTGTATACAGCTGGAGCTGGGCAAGACAGTCGCGATAGATTCTCAGGTGCTTTAGAGGCATATGCTAGAAGAAATGGCTCAGGAAGCGGTGTGGTTCAAGCTGATCGATCTAGACCAAGAACCTCAGAGAATGTATTAGCATCATCAAAGGATACAACTCCAGTGAGTCATCTAAATACATGAAAACTTTTCTATATTGGCTATTCAAATCCTTTCTTAAACTCGTTTTTGATCAAAACCAGCAAAACTATGAGAGAGTCGAAAGACCAATCTCTTCAACAAGACACGCAAGTTCGTCAAGAAAAGCTGTTGTCTCAAGCGTACGAGCCACTTCTTCAGCTGATTTCACAGAGAACCGCTCGAGCAGAGTTGTCCCAAACAATGGCCGTTCCTCAACTGCTCAGAGGACTCAGCTTATCCCTGACCCAACCACTAGACCATCGTCTTCTTCTTTTGCCCGAGCTGCGCCGTCGAGGACTGCGCGTGACATCACGCTCCAGAGCTTTGAGCTACTCACCATAGGGAATGGAAAGAGGAAGTGAGAGGCTGGCTTTATTGGTGAGTGAGTTGGAGGAAACTACGACATTTTTATGGATGGATACTTTGTTTTTATTTCACGAAATTATCGGTTTCCTAATTTAAGGAATAAATCGAACATCATTTGATTACAAATTATATGTGATAAGTATATGGTTTTAACTTGTTAAGCTCTTCACTAAATTCCATGTGTTTATCTTGTAATAATAATTCAAATGTCGTCTGACAAAAATAAAAATAAAACTAGATGTCATTAGTCCCAATAAAAGTTATGCAAAATTGGGTCTCGAACCCCAAATTTTTTTTTAACTGAAACAAGTGTCCGAATATAGGCCTGGGCAAATAAACCGAACCGAATGTACCGAACCGAAAATTTGAAAATAACCGAACGAATACTAAATTTTATAACCAAAAGAACCGTAACCGAATCGATACCAAACCGAAATATCCCGGGTAACCGAAAATACTCGAAATATAATTATATTCTTAATAATATTAATTATTGATAGACTAAATAATCAAAAATACTTTAAAATATATAAAAATACTCGAAAATAACCAAAACATATCCAAAAATATCCGAAAATACCCAATAACCGAAATATCCGAAAATATTTAAAGCAAAATAACCGAATGGATACTAAATTTTAAAACCAAAAGAACTGGAACCGAACCGAACCCGAACCGAAATTTTAAAATACCCAAATGGATACTAAATTTTAGAACCGAAAGAACCGAAGCCGAATAGACCGAACCGATAACCGATCGGATAACCGAACGCCCGTGACTATCCGAATATAACATATAGTAAAACTTCTATAAACTAATAATGTCAGGACCGAATAATTCTATTAATTTATAGAAATATTAATTTATCGATAAATTAAGAATAATTAATTTATAGAGATGGTACTAATTTTATAATTCTTAAAAGAATTCTATCTAAAAAGCACTTTTTCTTTATAATTAATATCTTTCTATAACCAATTACAAGTAGAAAATCAAATATTAAGTTTAAAAAACAACACAAACTTTTTTCTATGTAGTAAAAATTATGAACAGTTCTTGGGTTCACCCCTAGGGATGAACCTCTCTTGTTCACACCCCCTTTTAACTAGCCAATCAAAATTTACCATTTAATCTAATCAAATAAACTAAACCAACTAATATTATCTAAATAAAAATAATAATTCATTAAGAACCCTTAAATTGAATGAATTGTAAAATCTAAACCCTAATCATTCTTTTATAAATCCAAACCGACATCTAATTTCACAAACTCATGAAAGTATTAGCTCGTTATATTATATAAGGCAATTCTCAAACATATAACACTTAAATTTTGGTTTTCCAAAAAAGCCACTTAAGTTTTAACATTCCTAAAATACCATCAAATTTTCATATATCAAAACTAAACCTTAAACCATATCCCCTCGAAACTATACCCTATATCTAAAATAGCCAATTCAAACCTAAAATTTTAAATTCTCAACATTTGAAAATCAATTTTTGTGTGTTTGTGGTATTTTTAGAAACCAAACTTTTGGTGATATTTTTGGAACATTAAACTAATAGTAGTATTTTCGGAAACAAAACTTGAAAGTGTAGTATTTTTAGGAGTTTCTTTAATTTTACATCTCTGTGAATATGTCATATTATATTGAAAACAACTTGTTCAAATAATTATAGTCTTAAACAATTAAACTGGTATTTATCGACTTTAAAAAAAAATGGTATTTACGGATCAATAGATAAAACAATGTGTTCATGCGTAGATTTTCAAGTATATTTTGAAGTATCTTCGTCTTTAGGTTTGGTATATTACAAAATATATTTAAAATCATACTTATATTGATTCTGATATTGGAGATTTGGATCTTTGGTTGGATTCTTCAGTGAGAATAATTCTCGTTTGGTGGAATTTTTAACACAAATTATATATATATATGCGTCATACACTTCCTCCATTTTTGCGGTTTTTTTAAATATGGACATTTCAGGTACTCGTTCATATTCGGGTCGTTTCCACTAAGATCGAAGATCCATTAAAAGTATTTCTCAAAAACGGTTTGGTTCGATACTTTTTCAGGTTTTGGTCGGTTCATGTATTTGAATGGAAAATCAGTCAAGAACACAATTCTTATCGGGTAAAGTTTAGATTCTGTATTTTTACCCAAATGTACCAAAATCTATATTAAAATATCCAAAAATTAGGCTAAATATATATATAAAAAAAACAATAAAACATTTGTTACTTTTTACCCAAATGTACCTTAGAAACCCGAATTACCAAAACATATTTAATGTAATCGAATTTATAATTGTACGTTTGGATTTGAGTTATTACAAGTATATGTATAACCAATATTTTTAAATATATGCTTGTATTTCGGATACTTTTGAGTATCAATGGGTATAGTTTTCATTATCGGCTCCTCAAATATAGAGGTTTTAAGACCCATTCGGGTATTTCTAAAAATCAGTTCGGGTTTGGTACATCCAAATTTCGGGTCCGTCTTGAATATTCGGTTCTAGTTATTTTTCCCATGACTAGCGACAACCATAATTTTCTATCATTCCAAAAATTTCACAAATATTTGATGAATCCGACTATAGGAGGTTCAACACTTCCTTGTTGACTATATGATCTTGCTAAGGTTTTGACTTCACCTGAAGGTATTTATGTTTACATAAAGATTATGCATGATAAATATTTATCAGTTCATGTGCCCTCTTACGAATGCTACCATACTATTTTACATATAATTGGACATTTACCTTCATCCTTTTGAGGTGTAACTAAAAATCAACTGGTACTTCTTTAACGTTTACATCCACTATTGGTTTATCCATCTCTTCAAATTTAATTAATTTGTCAACTACGGATCGGAACGGATCCCGGATCCCGGATCCCGGATAATTGGTCTCATGGCTAGCTACAAGTACAAAGTGATCCGAGTTAAGCGTCTATAGTACATGTGAATTGCTATGAATTTTGATAATATATGTACCATCAAGGGTCATATTAGGGAGTTTAATGACTTGGATAGTTGTATTGTATTTTTGGAAGTGAAGGCTACATTTGCAAAAAAAAAAAAAAATAGAAAGTTTAAGGAATTTTTGCAATATATTAGTATGACTACTATTACCAAATAATGTGTCAATGTGCTTGATAATTAAATTTTCAACTGTATAAATATTATGGATGTGAGAAAGTAAGTTTTCTATGTTTAGGAATTAGATCTTGTTTATATTATGCATCAAATATTCTTGATGAGCTTTATTTACTGATCTTTTTTGATATGCATTTCATATTATTATTAGGCTTACTTTACATATCTTTTTAGATACACATCTTATTTTATTTTTGAGTTTATCTTAGCAAACTGTCTATATACAAATTTAATTTTATCATGGGACTCTTTCCGAGATATTTCGATGTCATTTAAAGTTATTTTTGGGATTATACACTTAAATTTACTATGAACTAGAGAGAAACATTACATAAATAAGAAACATTATATGTTTAGGAATGAGTATTTATGCATATAATATTTTTGATGGGCTTGTTTTTATGATATGCATTGCATATTGTTATAGGGCTTACTTACAAATCTTTCTAGGTACGCATCTGATTTTATTATTGAGTTTATCTTAATGAATTGTCCAGATACAAATTTTATTTTTATTAAGGTTCAAAACGTTCTAGGCTCGGCGGTGGACGAACATCTATCGCCTAGTTGTATACGGAGATTCCTATGCGGGTCTAGACGGATGATAATTTTTATATGTTTTTACAAAACCAATATATAGTTTAGTTTTAAATAAAATGTAATAATAATATATTAAAGTTTTAAGTGTCTAACTATATACATATATATATATATATATATATATATATATTTATTTTAAATATATAAAACTGATTTCATTGGATAAATTAAATATTAACATATAATCTCTTAAAGATGTAAAAATTGGATAAATATATAGCGTCTAAAAATTATATTTCAAAAAGAAATCAAATTATTGATTAATTCAAATAAATAAAATCAACATACATTAAAATTATAATTTTACAAAAAATATGTTTAAGAAAATTTAAAATCTGCCAAAATTTGCATGACATAGGCAAACATACTATTAGACTCCTGAATTATATAAATTCTCAAAAATGATTGCATAATATAAAATCAAAACGCTCAACCACGTTTTAGAACATTGATTTTATGATGGCCTCTTTCGGAGATTTTCATATATCATTTTAATTAGGTATTATTGGAATTATAAACTTACACCATATCTTAGGATATAATATTAATTCAAAAGAGAAATATTATAAATGAGATAAACCTCATATAAAATTGACAACAAATCCTCGTCTTGAAACCCCCATATTGCTCTGATTAAACTTTTTTTTTAATTCATTAAAAGGGAAAAAGAGAGAATTTTATTTTTCTCTAAAGCTTTAATTCAAGATCCATGGGGTCCTCCTCGTCATCTTCTATAACAATAGTCTCCGGCCACTCTCGCTTCAACTGCTCGATAAGCGGTAAAATGCACACTTCATCCTCTGTTGAAATATCTTCCTCTATGATATCTAGTAGCAGTTGCGGCTGAAGTTGAGGTTGCGGCTGTGGACGAGGCTGAGGTTGAGGCTGCATTCGAAGCGATTGCGATTTCAATTTTGGTTGCACATGATGACCAACAATAAAATTGGTATTATTGTTATTAGTCATGGACACCATTTGAGAATTTGGTTTCTCAGTCGGAACAGTCGCAGGATAATACACGTTTTGGAACCTCATTGGTTGATTGTTAAAATAATTATGGCAATTATTTTGAAAAGAAGTAGTTTGACCAAAATCAGGGTTTAAGTCTCGATTGGTGAGAAGAAAGGATAAAGAATGTTCTCTCCTTGAAAGAGTAACAGCAGAATCCATTTCATTGGTGTGAAATGAGTTGAGGTGTGAGAAAAGTTCTTGATGGGTGAAAAAGATTCCTCCGCACGTAAAACAATGATATTCATTATCATGTTTCATAAACTGCATGTTTTTCATACAATTTGTATTCTAATATGCGGAGAAATCGATAGAAAGATATTGTGAATAAAGGAAGAGCTATCCCTATATATAGATGGGAGTGAGTAGAACATATAGGTAATTATGTAAAGATCTTAATATCAAATAAAAAATGTAAAATAATAAATATTAAATTTTATGGTAAGAACTAAAGTTGCTTTCCAAATTTGAAAAGTTAATTTTCAATTTTTTGACGCGTGTTGGTGCATATATTTATAAATTTATGTTAAAAAAGTTAGACCTAAATATACAAGATTTTATAGTACAACTTTAAAACACAATAAATTGGGTAAGACTAACAAATGAAAAAAAATATTTGACAATTGAAAACATTTAAAGCTAGTTATTAGGTTTTTTTGGGAAGTAAATGATGAAATAATATATGGAAAATATTTAAGCTAGTTATTAGCATATTTGTGTTGACTAAAAAATGTAAAAGAATAAAAAAATTATTCACCGTAATAGCACAATAATATATTAAGTTTAAATTTTGGTGGGAGAAGCCACTTGCTAAGAGCATTGTCCCAACATATTTTATTTTTTTTATTTTGTTACAATTTGCAAATTTAAATTTTGGTAACAAAAAACAAATTTAAAGTTCTGATCGCCATTGTCCTTGGGAGTCGACAACAATGTGTTTTTATCTATTTTCACGATGATTTTCATTGGATTTTAATGGCAATTAATACGTTAGAACTTGTTTAAAGAAAATTTTCTACTATTTGTTATTGGTGAGGTTGCATTTCAAGTCTTTTAGATTAAAAAAATGCGAAAAGATGCAAATCATGCCTTTTACAACAGTGAGACATTTCTAAAATATCAGAAGTTTAACATAAAATTAATGATTTTAAAAACAAATTTATATCCTCTTTTTCATCTTTAAAAGGTTTTTTTGGAATTAACAAATAAACAAACAAACTTATATCATCTTCTTGCATTTTGAACCGCCTAATTCGCATTCAAAGCAAGTAAGTCGGTCTACCACATTAGATGGGAACATTTAGTATATCTTTTTGTATGATTTTTTTTTTTGTTTTCGTTGCTTTTAACAAAGAGACTCGTTAAGTATCTAATTGGTAATACATATGTGGAATTGTTAACAAAGCTTAAGTTATAAAAGTTTGAAGACACAAAATAATGTTGCACTTGCATTGGAATGGCCTTTATACATGTTGTGGCAATGGGTTTTGAAGCTGATGATATGATTCCTATAATATCTTACGCCAAAACTTTTGGAGCCGCGTTTGATGTGAGAAGATTATACGCTACACCAATTTTTTCCATTTCTTTGCAACCAACAATCTCATATCCACGAAAGATTTCCAGGAAATAATATTTTCATAGACTTAGTTCTCATGTTTTAGCTTCAAAAATGTTATAGAGATGCATATTTGAAATTCATGAACTTGTGGAAAAGCACGGAAATGGCCAGTGGGTTGAAATGAAAACAACAAATGTAGTGTCAACACAACCAAACATCTCTGCAATGATTATGTTCGCAAATGATGCTAATATGCATGGGACACATGGAAGTGGTAAGAAAGATATTCAACATATCCTTCACCCGAGTCTACCAAAGACATAAATTTCACGTTCCATTAAATCCGGATTCTCAAACGTTATGAAACTTGTTATCGAAGCTGATTGTCTTGATACAAGTTGTTGTGAATTCGGGTGAATATTATGAGAAAACATAAAAGATAAAAGATTGTTCTTTATACCTTTTGCTTTTTCAGGTCTAGACGTTGGCTAATAAACGAGAAAACCGAACAAAATGAATCGACAATTTTGGTTTATGGTTTCAAATCGGTTTTGCCACGAAATCGATCTGAGAGACTTGCAAACTTATTCGGTTTTTGGGTTTGTTGATTTAGCACCTCTTAACCAAATGGTTATTTGTTTTTTGTTCTTCATCAGTCTATCTTCTTTTTCTTCCACATCTGCGTCTATGTGTTACGAGAAAGAAAAATTGTGACGACCGCATTGAAATAAGGGTTAGAACCCAGAACAAAAATAAACATGTGACTAGATCACGTGATTGATTAGTTACTTTTTGCTTCAACATTTAGAGAGAAAATTGTTTAAATGCAAACCGTGCATGCTAGAGGTGATGGAGACGAAGTTTAAAGATTCGGAAGTTACATGAAAATGTAACATTAATGAAGTTATCGGAAAAGACATACTTTAGTGTTGTTATAAAGTCGTTAAAGCCTTGTTGGCTACGATTGGAGGATAACTATTGCATGATTATGATCTTACGAGCGAAGTATACTATTGCATGAATACGGTTTGATTGTTCATGGAATCCCCATGTTATATTTATGGACCGTCTATATGGATAGATCGGTACAGAGGTGTTACAAAAGGTTGGTTCTCAAAAATTGATGTGGTGTTAAGGTATCACCCGGTCCATATAGCAAAGCATGATGTTTTGGAAGACGGCCTTCCGTACCCACTATGGAAGCTTCGAGTTCGTGGTCATGCCATTTGGGTTGTAACTAACACCTTGGCACAATCATGGAGTTCATGAATGATGTATTTTGAGAGTACGTACACATGTTTGTGAATTATATGTATAGACGACATCTTGGATTATTCTCGAAATTGAGAAGAGCATGTTGAGCACTTAAGGACTGTGTTCGAGTAGCTAAGGGGACACAACCTTGTTGCGAAGTTGAGTAAATATACTTTCTAGCAAAGAGAAATAGATTTCATGGGTCACGTTATCTCGTAGAAAAGGTAAAGTTGGACCCCAAAAAAATCACGATTACTGATTGGCTTAGGCTCAAGAGTGCTAATAAGATCTATAATATTCTTTGTCTAGCTAGTTACTACTAGATGCTTGTAAAAGGACATGCAAGCTTGGCCAAACCCCTCAAATAGTTAATGGAAAAAGATATCTTGTATGATTAGTTCGAGAAGTGCGAGGAGAGCTTTTAGACTCTAAGAGGACGATTAGTGTAGATGCTGATGTTGGTACTTCCAAAGGTCAAAATACCATATGTTGCCTACATTAATGTCTTGATGACATTTTGTGTCGAGGGAAAGTCCCCCTCAAAGGAACGATAGAGAAGGAACCTCTCTATGACATACAAAGGAACATGTCAAATAGTGTAATGAAACAGGAAGGAACTCGTAGCAACATGCAACAAAAGTAAAAAGAAGCCCATAACATCAAGTCGTGTAAGTGGGAAGTGGCTCATAACATCAAGTGATGCATACGGGAAGGAAACCGCTTAGGCATGCATTAAACGAGGGACATAAACCCCGATGCAGCAAGTGCACACAAGGGATAGAAACCTAGAAGTAGATTCAAGGTGACCAAGGACAGGGTAAGAAACCCCTAGGATTCACAGAAGAAAATGAGAAGGAGGCCCATAGGAGGTGAGCCAATTGGGAATCACAATATTCATAAGAAA
Source organism: Arabidopsis arenosa (assembly GCA_905216605.1). Taxonomy (NCBI): domain Eukaryota; kingdom Viridiplantae; phylum Streptophyta; class Magnoliopsida; order Brassicales; family Brassicaceae; genus Arabidopsis; species Arabidopsis arenosa. The sequence goes on from LR999458.1 coordinate 3,266,870, forward strand.
CCATCAGAGTTTTAGACATCACATTGCATCAACTTGCTAGAAAATAAAGTCACTTGTCTGTTAGTCATGTCCACGTCGACCTAAGTAAAGATGAAGAAGCTGAAACTTCTTGTAATTGTGACATAATTTACTAAAGCTTTGTAAGGATTGGTGTGTAGAGCAAAAATGATCTCGTTCAAGTTTTGGAAGGCTTTGAGTGAAATGGTACAAAATATTTCATTCAATTTTGAGAGCTTAATGAGATCTCCTTAGCATGGATGCTACAACCACCATGGGACCAATCTTGGTATGTTAACTAAAGTAAAAATGACACACTTTAGATAGCTAGTCTAAGCTCATTAGAATGCCTTAATATTAGAGGAGTAAGGATACCTCCTCTTACCAAGATTATAGGACTACCTACAATGGAACCCAAGTGGGGATGAGACACAATTTCTCATAGAAACATTTGATGGTGTTAGAAGAACCCTTGGAAGAGTAGTGAACCAGTCAGGGAATACCTTCGAATCTCTCATGTAGGATGGTAAAGATAACATAACGATAATGATACTCCTGAGACCAAAAGCTCTCTAAGGATGCGAGTGTTTGGGTGGGGGGGGGGGGGGGGGGGGGAATTAGAAGCTTTTTAACGTGAAGAAGAGCGATGTGCAAGAAGAATACATTTGATACTAACGAAGAAAACCGAACCAAAGAAACAGACAATTTAAGTTTTCGGCTTCAAATCAGTTTTCGCCTCTAAATCGATCAAAGAGAGTTGCAAAACTCATTCAGTTTTCAGATTTTGGTACCTCTAAACCAAACGGTTATTTGGTTTTTGTTCTTCATCACTCTATATTATATTTTTTCCACATCTGCGCCTATGTGTTATGCGATTGAAGAATTGTGACGACCGCATTAAATTAGGCTATAATATCATGGTTTTTACCGATTTTACCCATGATATAAGTATTGTTTTAAGAGTCTTTTTATTATTCATATAGTCTTTTTGAGTCTTTTAAGGTCTTTACATGATTGTGATGCATTTGGAGATAATGGAGCGTTTTGGAGCGAAACCAAAGAAAATGAGCTGAAGAAACGAATCTGGAATCAGATCAAGGTGTGAGTGTCGATCGGCACCCCGTGAGTGTCGATCGGCACCCCGTTGGTGTCGTTCAACATCTTAGTCGGCCTTGTGAAGTCTTGACAACTTAACAAGTTTTGAAGAATTACAGAAATGCCCAGAAGTCTTTCCTATTTGCCATAATTTGAGAAAAGCTTTGTTTTGAGAATTCAAAACCATGTAGAGAGAAGATCCTTCTAATCTTTAATCTCTTCTTGATTTCTTTTATACTTTCTATTCAAAACATGTTTTATGTTTCTATAATCATGCATGAGTATTCTACTTGTTAGGTTAAGGGATTCTCAATAGAGATTTAGATGAATTGTTAGATCTGATCAATTGTTAGGATGAAGCTATAGAGTTCTTCATCTAGGATTGTTCTTAATACCTATTCTAGAACACCTAACTAGAATTTGATCTTAGAATTAATTAGTACGAGAGTGTGATTTTCCCTAAACTATCTTAGGTGAGCAAAAGTCCCTATTCTCCAAGAGATTTGGATTAGGTATTTTTGTGAACAAATCAAACCTAATCTTAATGCTTGTTTAGAAGAAGTATTCACAACGAGAGTTGGGATCCTAGATTGTAGACATAGTTAATGAAAATAAGCGAGAGTTGATTGATTTAATTTCGTGATTTGAGTTCTATAACGGTTCATAATTAATACCTAACAACAGTTGATTGATCTGCAATTCTAATATTTCCCATCTGATTTACAACCAATTTAATTGTTGTTCGTTATTTTAGATGTACTGTAATTTGTTTAGTTTGAATTTAAGACTATTGATCTTCTGTGTGAACAAAAGAACTTTGTGAAACTCGACCCTTAAGTGCTACAACGATCTCTTATTTGAGAGAGTAGTCTTAAGGCAATTTGACCAGTATCACTATCGTTTACATAGCGCTTTCATAAATGATGTGCTTGTCGGAGCTATAATAGGGTGACCATGTACATGTGAGTAGATCACGTGATTAACTGTAAAAGTTTAACATGTGGGCCTTGTGGCATTGGTTGTATTAACTTTTAATTGAGTGAGAGCGATTAGTTACTTTTGTTCTTCAACGTTTTGTAAAGACATTAAAACAAATGTCTATTTTACAAAATAGAACATGACCCACTTATTAAACCAACTTTAAAATTTTAATAATAGAGAGAAAAACCCAAGATCTAAATGTGTTTCTCCATTTGCAGCTGCACAAAGCCTTTCTCTTGTTAGATGTCTCTTTTTCATTATTCGGATTAAATTTAGTTAGTTTAGTTTTTTGTTTGAGTATGATGGTTGTAAGCCTTAAACTTTTCCATGATCGACTTATTCATCCTTTGGTTTTCTCGGTCTGTTTTATTTTCCAATGAAGATTAGCCTAAAAGACTCGATTTGGTAATGTTTCAGATATTTTGTGTAACATCCTGAATTCAACCCGCCAAATCTGACCTTTTTGTTTTTGGAAAGATAACCCTAAACCTAGGAAAAACCCTAAAACCTATAAAAGCCCACTAAATCTATTAAATTTATTAAGCCCACTAAGCCAAACCCTAAACCTAGATTAATGAGAAGGTATAAATAAGGATCTTAGGATCTTTTTCCCCTCATAATGTTGTGCCTCCTAAACCTATAGAGAAAAAGAGAGAAAAATGATAGATCGTAAGAGAGAAAGAGAAAAAGAAGTTATTAGTGAGATCATGGCCAGATCTGAACAGTCTTTAGAGATGATGCCAACAGAGAGGTACACAAACGCCGATTTGGATGAAACTCGGTGAGTAAGTTCCCAACCAATAGATCTAGATACCCATAGAAGGGTTTTGTAAATTTTTCATTATTTTAAGATTTATATATATTTTCCCACACCACTTGCTATGTAGTGCAAATCTGAATATAATTTGACTTGTTGTGTTGTTTGATCCCCCAATCTAGATCCGTTTTGGATGAGGCTCTGCAGAGGTGTTGTGGACTCATGGATCTAAGTCCTGGTCAAAGGATATCTTATTTGGAAGTCAGGATCACAATAGGCAAGCCGTTGAAGTTGGAGTAGCAAACCAGTTCCACGAAAGGTGTTGTCTTCCTCATCTTTAGGCCAAGGTGAGGACGTGACTTGTGGATCTATAGTTTTTCTTAGGTATCTTGCTTGTGTTATGTAGATCTAGACTACTTAAGTAATATGTGATTGATTGGGACTATGTGTTCGGCTGAGATTATGTGATGATTTTGTGATTGTCTATTGTGTGAGAACCTAGAAAAGATGCTAGGTTGTTAAAATTTTGACCCCTACTATGACTCATCTCAGTTACTCAATCACATGACATGCTACAAACAGAATCAGAGGAAAAATCTAAGGAGAAGTGACAGGTTTATAGAGATAAGGATAAGTTGAGATAGTTGAACTTAAGGAGATAGTGTTATAGGAGGGGCTTTCATTGTGGATTTTAGTATTTTAATAAAGACTTCTTCTTTCTAAGTTTATGATTTCAAACTAAGATTTCAGTTAACATTAGTTAAAATTTGTAAGACGTATTTATGAAGATTATTTTCAAAAACTATTAATAAGCATTTAATGAATAAGTATTTTAGGATTTCTACATGTTATTTTGGACAATAGATTGGGGTGTCACATTTTGTACTTGTTAATTAGTTGCATTTGAGAGTTGTGATGGCCGGAAATATGCTTTAAACCACCAATAGTAATTTGGTTTATACTGTTTGTTTCTCATTATGCTTGCCAAAAAAGTCTCTTGTTTTGCTTTGGGTTGTCTATGTTGTGGTCTTATTAGGTTCTAATTAATTGGAAACTTTTATTGGTTAATTCGGAATTGAATTTAAACCCTATAAATGAACCAAAAATAAATCGAGTTCCGAACGTATTAGATCGATTAAACAGAATGCCTAGAGTTAGTTTTTTATACTAATCCGATGTCAACGTTACAAACCCTAAGTCTTCTTATATAAGCCTATAAAAACCCGATAAAATAAGAAAATAACTTTTTAAAAATCTTATTATGATGTACTGGGGCCAGGGGTTGTGTCTCCACACCCTCCCAAACCCTAATGCATAAACGGCCTTTAACCTGTCTTATAAAGCTTTACAAAGTCTAACCTTATAAACGTTTTGCTTATAAAACCTTATAATTAAAAATTAATTTATTATATAATAACACACAATAATGTATCAAAGAACTTTATAGGTAAATTTTAAATTGTACAAAAATTATGGATGGCAACGAGTAAATTTTATATGTTAAGGTATAAGATCTCTTTCTATTATGCATTAAATATTATTGAATCTTTCTACATACATATATCATTTTATTATTGCGAACTTTCCAAATACACATTTAACTTTATGTTAGGAGTCTTTCTTAGAGTTTTATATTTAATTTTAAGTTATTGTTGGGATTATAAACTTAAATTTATTTTAATCCAAAGAACACCATATCTAGGAATATAATACTAACACAAAAGATAAACATTACGTAAATTAGATAGAACCAACTTAAAGATAAGATCTAGCTATACCAAATTCACGCCTTAAAACCCTATTTTATTCTATTTAATTGTTTCTCTTATTAATTAAAAGGATAAAAGAGGGAATATTATTAATATTTAAAATTTTAATTCAAGATCTATGCAATCCTCCTCCTCGTTTTCTATGAAAATAGTCTCCGACCATTCTAGCTACATCTGTTCAATGAGCGGTAAAATGCATATTTCATCTTTTGTTGACATATCTTCCTCCATGATATGCGATTACAATTGCGACAGAGGTAGATGTTGCGGTTGTGGATGAGGCTGAGGTTGAGCTTGTAACTTAAGCGATTGTGATTCCGATTGTAGTTTCACGTGATGACCAACAATAAAATTTGTATTATTGTTATTAGTCATGGGAACAATTTATGAATTTGGTGTCTCAATCACAGAATTCACATGGTAATACGCGTTTTGAAATCTCACTAGTTGATTGTTAGATTAAGTATGTTAATTATTTTAGAAAACATTAGTTTGACCAAAATGAGGTTTTAAGTCTGGATTGGGACGAAGAAAGGATATGGAATGTTCTCTCCTTCAAAGAGTGACATCGGCATCCTTTTCTTTGGTGTGAAATGATTGGAGGTGTGAGAAAAGTTCTTGATATATTAGAAAAAATTTTCCGCACGTAAAATATTGATATTCATCATCAGCTTTCACAAACTGCATGTATTTTTAAGTATGATGAATATTTTTATATGAAGAAAAAGAGATAGAAAGATAATGTGAAATAGGCAAAAAAAAAGATCTCATATATATATGAAAGCTATGTGTAGGACATATTGGTAATTCCGTAAATATTTTACATATCAAATTAAGAAAATTTTAAAATATCAAATAGTAAATTTGATGTTAGTAAGATAGATTTCTTTCTATGGTCAAAAGAAAAAATTAAACTTTTTTTCTGCGTGTTTAAGTGAATTTTTTTTCGATATTTGTACACAAATATTTATAAATATATATGCATAAATATATTAAAATTAAATATATTCACTCAACACTAGTAAAAATATATATATATTTTTGAAGCATAGAAAGAAATTTATCTTACTACATAAATTAATATTTAATATATTTAACTTTTTCCTAATTTGATATATTTATATGTATGCAATTACCCAAATGTTCAACACACATAATAGCTTCCATCTTTATATAGGCTCTCTATTTGCCTATTGCATTTTATTTTTCTATCTCTTTATCGTCAAAATAGAATATCAATCGTAAAAGATGTGGTTTGTTAAACCATATCATGGATTTCAATGGTTTATGTGCGGAGAAACCTGTCTAACTAATTGAGTACTTTTCTCACACCTTGAATTATTTCACACCAATTAAATGGATGCCACTATAACTATTTCAAGGAGAGAACATTTATCATTTCTTTGTATCATTCCCAACTTAATCTCTGATTTTGGTCAAACTTTTGCTTTTAAAAACAATTATCATAATTAATTTTACACTCAACAATGAGATTTTAAAACACTTTTTATCCCGCGACTGAAGTGGTTGATGGATTATCCCAATGATGCACATAGTTAATAACAATAATACGAATTTTATTGTCGGTCATCACGTGCAACAACAATTGGAATCATAATCACTTCAGTTGAAGCTGACGCCTCAACCTCATATCATGGAGGAAAATATTTCAATAGAGGATGAAGTGTGTATTTTACAATTCATCAAGCAGTTGGAGCGAAATTGGCCGGAAACTATTTTCATAGAAGACGACGTGGAGGATTCTATGGATCTTAAATTAAATTTTTAAATTTAATAGTATTCCTTGTTTTGCCCTTTTTAATAAATAAGAAAAACTAATAGTTAGAACCATATAAGATTGCAAGACTAGGATTTGTTGTATTTATCCTTTCTCTTTTGAGTTAATATTATATTCTAAGATATGGTGTTTTCTTTGATTCAAATAAGTGTTAAGTTTATAATTTCAATGATAACTTAAATTGATGTATGAACATCTCTAAATTAATCCACAATAAAATTGTATACTATGTGGTTTTAAATAATTCGGGCATCTAATAGGTTCCAAACATAATTTTACGTAGCCTAGACAGACAACCATGCTGATTTTAAACAGAATTTTAAATATTTTTAGTTATTTTATATATTTTTTGGAAAATTATAATTTTAATGTATATTGATATTAGTTATTTTATATAATATGTATTTTGATTTTATAAGTATCAAAAAATGTATACATTTGAAATATAATGTCTAAAACGATTGTCACACAAGACTATATAACCTATACAAATTATACATCTTATAAACACATTAGGTAATAAACAATTTTTCTAAGTTTAATATTTACTAATACACAACTTATACAACTAAATCTACTAATTAACACGTATATATACATTACAACAATTAATCTAATTCGGTTTTTGTCTCATCCTGTCCGTTATCAATTTAAAATTCAAAATTTGTTTATATCGACAATTCATGAATATATATATATATATAACGTAACGAAAATAAACGAGAATTATGTTCACCTCTACACCTAATACTAACATTAGATACTTTCATGAACAATTTTTTGTTTTTCTTAAGAATATTTAAAAGATACAATTTAACTTTTATAACCATGATTCTGCATTACTTTCTAGATCATTTCTATACACTTTAACTCAATGAAAAATAACTATCTCGTGCTATAGCACGGGTTAGTACCTAGTAATACATTAATAGTATCATATACTTTAGTATTGCAAAATCTAATAATACTTATAAACGAAGTAGTAAGTAATTTTTTTTCGTAGTAAAGTGACTCGTAGATCATAAGTCATAACGATAACAGAAATCGATGATATTCAATAGAGTAACCGAGAATTACAAATTAACGACTCCAAGTGTACCTTTTGAGCTTATAGAAGAATGTTTCAAAACCTGAAATGGACAGTAATTATTGGGCTTAATCTAGGCTAAATAGAATTGCTTGACGTGTTATATTAACGTAACCTCAGTTACAATTATGAGAGATAGAAATACCCTTTCTTTGGTAACCCTTTTTAAAAATACCCCATTTTCTAACCATTTTCATTTATGCCCTCTTTCAATTTTTAATGACCATTTTACCCCTAATTGAAAAAACTAAAGTCAACAATAAGACAAAAGTGGATTTTCCTGCCAAAAATCTATTCGACAAAATTTTCCCGTCAAAAATTCTCCCAAAAAATTTTCCGCCAAAAAAAAAGTGATCACTTAAGTTTTAGCGGGAAACGTGATCCCGGAAATGTTTGCGGGATATGGATTTACAACGGTTTTAAAAAGATTTTATAAGGGTTTAAAAAAAATTACAAGGGTTTTAAAAGATTTACAAGGGTTTTTAAAAGGGTTTAAAAGGATATACAAATATTTTAAAAGGGTTTTAAAAAGATTAATAAGAGGTTTTAATGTATTTTAAAAGGATTTAAAAAGATTTACAAGGGTTTTAAAAAGATTTTGTAAGGGTTTTAAAAGGTTTTAAAGGGTTTACAAGGCTTTTGAGATATTTACCATGGTTTTTAATGGGTTTTAAAAAGATTTATAAGTGTTTTGAAAGGGTTTTAAAAATATTAATAAGGGGTTTTAAAGGATTTAAAAAGATTTACAAAGGTTTTAAGAGGATTTTATAAGGGGTTTTAAAGGGTTTACAAGGGTTTTAAAAATATGTACAAGGATTTTAAAAGTGTTTTGAAAAAATTTATGAGGGAATTAAAGGATTTTAAAATAATTTAAAAAGATTTACAAGGGTTTTAAAATAATTTTATAAGGGTTTAAAAGAATTTAAAATGTTTACAAGGGTTTTAAAAGACTTACAATGGTTTTAAAATGATTTGTTTAAATAATTTTTTTTGTAAAGTAACTAAATTGTTTAAAAAACCATATACGTATATTTACACACAAAAATGTTTGTTTGACATGTGATTTTAAGAAAATAAAGATAAAGATGATTTTCATATATGGAATCAAGAGCGTTTGGTAATAAGAATAGTATAATTTAAAAAACGAAAAATAAAATTGTTGATAAAAATTGTGGACTTGCCACATAAACACTCAAAACCATCTATTAAATGTGGGTAGAAACTTTTATATAATTTTAAAATAAAAACCTATTAAAAGTTTTTATGTGGCAAGTCCACAATTTATATGTATTTATATGTATAGTACAATTAAGTTTTTATAAATATACCTAAATAAGTTATATATATATATATATATATATATATATATATATATATATATATGTATAACTTGTGGGTCTACGGCTTTACTGTTGCTTGTCTCCCTCGCAATATGTGTCAACAGCCTTGTTAGTGCACTATCCCACACGGCCCTTGTCTCCGCGCTATTCTAATAGTTATCCGATATCTCTTCCGAAGTCAGACCCCCAAATCTAAGTGGCTCGAGTATGAATTAACGTTTCTCTATTTCCCTCCTTTACTACCTTCACGCGGAGATTTACCTCTTCTAGATCTGCTCTTATAGCCATGAAAAGTGTCATGTCTTCATCATCTAGAATATATATCGGGTTTTCTCTTTTCCCGTCTGGTCCCATCATCCACTGAAGTCACTGATAGGTTAGTTCAATATCGTTATTCTCCCGAAGCCCCAACCGATCTTTTACCGCGGTAACAGCCTGCTCATACCCATCTCTCTCTCTCTCTTTCAAACGTACCGCCATGGTAAACCCCTCTAAAGCTAAGACATGTTCGTAGAAACCAATTTCATCTTTTTTCCACTCCCCTCGAACCAAACGCACAACCATTGCCATTCTGTACTTGAAAAAAATACATTCATAACTGTTTTAATACCGATTATCATTTTCATTATAACATAAACTCAACATAACAATTTATGCATTTGCTTCTTTAATTCTTTGGGTCTCTTAAATGCATAGGAGATCAAACAAATAACTTTTCGGCTGTTCGTCGCCATATTAAATGCTAAAACGTTCTCTGCTTTTTAATGGTTATTATGTTTGTTCTGCTAGGCAACGACGATATAGCAGTAATAAATAGCTGAACCCATATATTTTCTATACCGGCAACCCAAGATATTAGTGCCATAATGATTTTGTTGTGCTAAATCTTTATTTTTCCTATGTCGCTGGCATAATCTTACATAATCTTTGGAGCAGTTTTGTCTCGCATTTAATGTTGATATTTAGCAAACAATTCTCTCGACTCTAGCACATGTGAGGGGTGTTTTCGTCATTCATCAAACCTGCAGAAGATACACATTTAATTATTGCTTTATTGTTCCCAGATCTTGCATTATCAGTTCCTCTATGGTTTAATATTTATTTCACCCTAAGTAGTATAAGAATAGTGTAATAAGGTGTTTGGAATAGTAATAAAAAAAATTGTGAAAAATATGGTCTTGTCACATAAGCATTAATTTTTTTTTTTTATATTTAGAATATTGGTCATTTTTTTATTGGTAATTATTGAGAAAATGATAATGGTGATGAAAAGCATATTATAAAACTTAGTATTTATAATAGAGAACTTTGTTAATTTTTAGGTCATATAGAAATTTATTTTTTGTACTAAAATTTCATATGCATTTTTAAAAAACAAAATCATTAAATTTTTAAAATTTCGAAATACTTAAATTAGGAAATAATGGAGGAATTTAAAATTATCAATATATGGTAACTATAAATATTATAAAATATTTATGTCTGTTTAGTTAAAGGTATGAAATATGATAAAAAAAAAAAATTGTGTTTGGTTAATGTGATAGTAGAGTTAAAAAAAATAAAAATGAAAATGCTAAAAAAATTTGTGGGCTTGGCCACATCAGCAACAAAAACTCTCTTTTAATATATAGAGGCTATCTATAATTTATTATAAGCCAAAATGGACGACGATCGAAAACAGTTTTCTTCAAGCCAACACCGGTGATGCTGCAATTCCGACCGGCGCTGGCCTCTCCGGCATCGGTTGGTCCCCTGTTTACCTAGTTTCTGTTTCTTTATTCTCTTATTGTTGTTAGTTTTTTTTTTTTTTAATAAATCGAGATTGTTAGCAACGATGATGAGATCGTGTTCTTCATCGTGCCGGAATGGTGTCTTGCTGTTTTTCAGTGGATCTCTTGTGGTTTCTTGTGTTGTTACACTATTCCTATGTTGGCTCATGTTCTCTAAATGTATGTTGAGTCACCGGTGGTTTCGAATCAATTACTGTCTTTCCATGTCTGGCGATTTCGCCGTGAATTTTCCGGCTTGTTGGCCGTGTGTTCAGTCATACTAACATCTGATGTTAGTTATGTGATAGTTCCCGGGCATCAGTAAAAACTACTATGGGTGTTCCGAAGTTTAACACAAATCCCTTCGGATTTGATATGTAACCATCATCGGCACGGAAACCACCATAGAAACAATATGTTGAGGAGGAGTTGGAGGCCAATAGGAGGAGAATTAGAAGATGGTTTATACCATATCAACTAAAATGGGTTTTAAATACGACCAAGATCAATGATATATCCTTTTACATGAGAGTTTCGATCAGTTCGAAGGTTTTGCGATGTAACAAATGGATCAATGCCTATGATTTTCGTATGCGTTACCGGTATTTCATCATTAAAATGAAGATGATTCCCAAGCAAGAAAGTCACACAAAATGGTCGGAAATAATGAAGAAGATTAAATATTTGACTAAGAAAGCGGCACGTAATTTGTTTTATCGTTTCTTCGTTACACAAACTACTGGTTGTATCTATAATTTCATTAATAATCTTTTTTTTTTTATATTAATAATCTTGTATACTCTAATTTATATATAGAGGATATATGTAAACTCTTTTCGTCATGATTGAACAACTAATAATAAAGTTATTATTTTTTTTTTGGTAGGCATAATAAAGTTATTTTTTAGTTAAGGTGTTGTTGAAAAAAAATATATATAGAGGATAACTAATGTTACCGTTGACGTTGAGAGATTACGAAAAAAGTCACCAAAAAGAAGCTATCGAGCCGATAACGACATACACATTATGTTCGTGACTCACACGGTCACACACACCAGTGGTCACATCCCAATTTCCGATTTTACCCCTGAATGTTTCGTGATATTACCATTTTAGTCCTCACACACTTCCTCGAAAAATTCGCTCTCACTCTTCCAGCTGGAATCCAAAGCAGACAATGAAGACAAAGCTTCTCTCTCTCTCTCTCTCTCTCTCTCTCTCTCTCTCTCTCTTCATCTCTCACTGATTTAATTTGGAATTTCTGCAATTTGTGTGTTTCTTCGGATGATTTCTTCTTAATCTGAAAAAAGTTTTGAAGATCTTTCAATTATTTTTAGCGATGAAATCATCGACTCGGCTTGACTCAGTTGCTTTTCAGCTCACTCCCACTCGAACCCGGTAAGTAAAATTTCGTGTAAACTCTTGTTTTTGTGAGCTTTAGAGAAGTATAATATGGTAATTGATCCAAAATGGTAAACCTTTGTGTGAAATTGTTCTGTGGAAGTCGAAAGATTGCATTTTGGGTTCATTGATGAGATACAAGATTGTTAAAGTGTTAAACTTTGTGTGACTTGTTTGAGAAATTGGGTTCTATGGAAGTCGAAAGGTTGCATTTTTATGTTTATTGAGAAGATCAATAGTTGTTAAAGTGTTAAACTTTGTGTTTCTTTTTTGGGAAATTGGTTCTATGGAAGTTGAAAGTTTGCAGTTTTTATGTTCTTTGATAAGATCAAAACTCTGTGAAAGTGTTAAATTTTGTGAGAAATTGTTCTATGGAAGTTGAAGATTGCATTTTTGTGTTCCTTGATTAGATCAAAAGTTGTTAAAATGTTTAACTTTGTGTTAGTTTTGCGAGAAATTGGTTCTATGGAAGTTGAAAGTTTGCATTTTTTATGATCCTTGATAAGATCAAAAGTCGTTATGATGTTAAGCTTTGTGTTACTTTTGTGAGAAATTGTTGTATGAAAATGGAAATATTGCATTTTTGGGTTCATTAATAAGATCAAAAGTCGTTGAATTTGTAGGTTTGTTACCAAACTTGCAACGAAAAATTAAGTCTTTTCTTTGCATTGATTAGGTAGGTAACAGCTTATGTAAAATAATTTCTCTCTTTTATTGTATAAACTCTTGTATTCGTGAGCTTTGTTTACATAAGCAGAATATTGTTTAAGTTGTTAACTTTGTGAACTTTTGTGAAGAACTGTTCAGTGAAAATTGAAAGACTGTATTTTTATGTTAATTGATAGGTTCAAAAGTCATTGAATTTTTGTGTTGTTTCAGGTGTGATTTGTTGGTAACAGCTAATGGAAAGACTGAGAAAATAGCTACAGGGTTGCTTGATCCATTTCTTGCCCACTTAAAGACTGCAAAAGATCAATTGGAAAAAGGTGGCTACTCGATTATTCTCAAGCCTGAAGCTAGTGACAATGCAGCTTGGTTTACTAAAGGAACAATTGAAAGGTCTCTATCAAATACATTAGTTGTCTTTATATGGAGCTTGTTGTGTTGGGATTGGACACTTTGAGATTAGCTTTTTTTTTTCTTTTGTTCTTGTAGGTTTGTTCGATTTGTGAGCACTCCGGAAGTCATAGAACGTGTTTACACTTTAGAAACTGAGATCATACAGATTAAGGAAGCCATTGGTATTCAGAACAACTCTGAAATGGCATTGACTGTTGTAAGTAAATTAGGATTTTTTGAATAGTTTGTTTGGTGTATGGTCAGAAGTACTTAATGTTATATTGTATTAACAGGTGAGAGACGATCAACGAGCAAAAAAAGCAGATAGTACAGAAGGTATGCTATAACGATTAAATTTTGTAATTTATGAGTCTCTATGCTAAAGCTTTACATTTGGAAAAAAAAAATATTTTTCGTCTAAGCTCATAAAATGGAAAATGGTGTGCATCTTGGCTCTTATCTTTCAGTTTAACCAATTTGTGAGAATGTGAATCAGGTAGCAGGCCTTTGCTACAGCTCAACGAGGAGAAAGCTATTGTCCTTTACGAGGTTAACTAGAACTGAAATTGTTTCTATTATTTAAAGGGTTTTCTTCTCATCTTTTTTCTCTTTGGAACAAACAACTTATATCATCTCCGTGCATTTTGAACAGCCTGATTCACATCCAAAGCAAGCAAATCGGTCTACCTCATCAGATGAAAACTCTAAGTATACCCCCTTTGCATGAGAAATATTTGTTTTCATTGTTATTAACAAAGAGGGTAGTTAAGTATCTGATTGGTAATATGTGGAATTGCTATCAGAGCTCAAGTTATGAAAGTTCTGGAGACACGGAAGATAATGTTGCAAAAAGAACAAGGAATGGCCTTTGCACGTGCTGTGGCAGCTGGTTTTGAGGCTGATGATATGATTCCTCTAATAACTTTCGCCAAAACTTTTGGAGCCACTCGTTTGATGTAAGAAGATTATATTTTTCACCAATTTCTTCCATTTTTCGTAACCAACAAGCTCATATCCATGATTTTTTTCAAGTTTGAAAGAATCTTTTCATAGACTTAGTTCTCATATTTGGCTTCAACAATGTTATAGGGATGCATGTTTGAAATTCATGGACTTGTGGAAGAAAAAGCACGAAACTGGCCAGTGGGTTGAAATTGAAGCAACAGAAGTAATGGCAACACAGCCAAACATCTCTGCAATGAACGACTCAGGGATTATGTTCGCAAATGCTGCTAATATGCCCGGAACACCTGAAAATAGTGGTAAGATGATCCTTATGAGTCATAGTAGCTGAGAGTTGAATACCTACTCTTGCATTGTTTGGCGTTGCTTTTTGCACAATTGATATTCACTTCAAGAAACTTCTTGTATCCAGATGCGAAGTCTCCTTCAGATAATAAACCAAATGGAAATCAAGAATATGTGCAAGGGCAGCATCCACAGCCGATGTATGCACCCTGGCCAGTTCACTCTCCACCGGGTACCTTTCCTGTATTTCAAGGATATACGATGCAGGGCATGCCGTACTACCCGGGCTATCCAGGAGCTAGTCCATATCCATCTCCCTATCCATCTACCGATGATTCTAGACGTAGTTCTGGCCAAAGAAAGGCTCGGAAACATCATTCATCTTGTAGCGAGGACTCCGAATCAGAAGACCAGGAAAGAGAAAATGAAAAATCAGGTAGAAGAAGGAAATCGGGGAAGGTGGTGATTCGGAATATAAATTACATTAATTCAAAGAAGCAAGATCATTCAGGAACAGAATCTGATGCTGATGACCTTCATGAAGAAGGGGCAAGAGAATGTTACAATGGTAAAGAGAGAGCAATAGAAGGAAAAGAAGCTGACACTGGGGATTGGCAGGCCTTTCAGACTTATTTATTGCAAGATGCCGATAGAGATGAACGTACCATTGACCATATGATGGAAAAGGAGATTACAGGGAAGAAGAGGCAAAGTACAGGGAAGTATGATCCTTTAGCACATGATGAACGTGAATCAGGAAAATATCAAGAAAGGGATACAGCTGATATTCGGAATGGTAGTGTGACTCGTAGAATCAGGGGATCTAGTGACTCTTTCATGGTTCACCAGAGAGAAAATGGTTTTGTGAATTCTTCTGATCCTCTCAACTTGAATGGATTTGATAATCCAAGGAATGGTCTGGATAAGAGATCATCATTTAACATGGATGATGATTCTTATATAGTTGCTCGGGGTTCTGCACCTCTAGATGAAGCTGGAAGAAATAAGAGAAATGCCATGGACATCGGATCAGAGATCTCTCCATGCCACCAAACTGATGGAAATGAAAGAAAGCAGGTCAATTATGAGCCTCATGATCTGAGTCTGATACCAGAACGGGAAACAGAGAAGTTATCAGCTGGGTATGATCCTGCACTAGAGTTTGGATCCAAAGCTTTAAAGAAGAATAACCTGGCAGCTGGAGGTGCTAAGAAGTTAGTGAAAGATCCAAAATCGAGAGTTTCTAAAGATGCTGCAGATAAGAGGAAGGCTCCGGGGCCAATACGGAAAGGAAGACCGACAAAGATGAGTCCTTTAGATGAAGCAAGAGCACGTGCTGATAAGCTTAGAAATTTCAAAGCTGACCTCCAGAAAATGAAAAAGGAGAAGGTAAAATCTCGGCTTAAACAATTTGATGATAGAATTGCTTTTTTTGACGAATCATCTAATAAGCACAGTCTCAAAGGATATAAGCCTACTTGTGGTTGAAAATTTGCATCATAAACTCTTATTACCATCCTTTCTTGTTTTAGGAAGAGGAAGAGAGGAAGCGCATCGAAGGTCTGAAAATAGAAAGGCAGAAGCGGATTGCTTCTAAAAGCAACTCAGCTGTAGGTCAGTCACAGTTGCCTGCACAACAAACAAAAAAACAAATTCTAAACAAGTTTTCTCCCGGCGCTCCTCGAGCCTCTAAGTTTAGTGACTCAGAACCAGGATCATCATCACCTCTTCAACGTCTTACCAGAAGAACTGCTTCTTTAGGGTCAAATGACTATCAGAAATTCCCCAAGAATGGTAAACTGAGTACCGTAAGTAAGTCAACAGGAAATATGCTAACAAGGTCGATATCACCGTTACCTCCATCTAAGAGAGAAAGCATAGCAACAGGACATAGGCTAACCAGGTCGATTTCACCTTTACCTCTGTCTAAGAGGGAAACCAGAGTTGGTCTAGATACACAGAACAAGTCGGTTTCAAGGACAAGACGATTATCAGAACCAAAAATGGGTAATAATAGTGCACCAAGTTCGTCAGTGAGGCCACGGCGCACAATAGCATCAAGAAAAGCATCTGACGCTCCTGAGATAAAGAAACTATCTGCCATTGTTAACTATGATATAGCGAAAATTGCATCTCTCCCGGAACTGAAGATAAAACCAATCAAGGGTCCTACTAATGTTATGGTGAAAGGGGTCGAGAAAATTAAGTCTTCAGCTTCTGAGATTGATCCAGGTAACAAGAACAAATCCTTGTGCCAAAATGATATTGAAGAAACTCCAGTGATTGAGAAGACAATAGTGATGGTGTTGCCAAGTTCAGCTCGAAGTATAAGTACAGATCAGGTGAAACACGAGAAGTCTGATGTAGTCTCTGAAAACTCCACCATCCGTCAAGGAGTTGATAAGGAAGCCATTGAAACAATGCAGGAGAGTGGCAATGATCTAGTCTTAGTAAGTACTCTTATTCTAGCTGGGTCAGTTTTATTTTCTGTTTAAACGGTTTTGATGACAGGAATGGTTATTTTGCTTTCAGGTTAGATTGGAGACTCTGAGTGACTTAGTAACAGAAACACCAAAGTTTCTGACAAGTCAAAGTATTGTTACGAAACCATATGAAGCTCCATATGCTCGTGTTTCTTCGTTAGAAGATCCATGTACAGTGTACTCAGACTGTTCCCAAGCACCACCACCAAGCTTATATTCAAATGAGACAGAGCAAGAAACTGTCAAAGTCCTTATTCCCGAGAAGAAGATAAGTGACGCCTCGGAGAAATCTCAAACGAAGGAGTCAGCGTCAAAAGGGCTCAGAAAACTATTGAAATTTGGAAAAAAGAGTCAGTCTTCTTCCGTAAGTGAACACTATACCGAGTCTAATAATGCATCTTTTAATAGCATCGAGGATCATGAACCAGCTGTAACCGCTGCCACGACAAGTGAAGGTAAATACTTGTTACATTCTTTTATCTTTTTCCGTACTTACTGCCGAAGCAAACGTATATTTGGTTTACTTACTTGTAAGTGTCCCACTAAAGTATTTGCTCTAGGATTTAACTTACATTATCCCATAACAGCAAGGGACCTTTTTCACATCAATATGGTCTGTTGAAGTTGAATATGGTTTGGGACAGAGAATAAGATAATCATGACTTGTGTACCTTAACTATTTAAGTTTCTATTTTGTTATGCAGCTTTTACATTGAAGAACCTCATATCTCAAGACGAAACACCTACAGCAGCAGCCGCTTCACAGAAATGTAAGTAAACAACCCTTTCTTTTTCCATAGAAACTTTCTGATTCTACACTTTGATCAATGATCTTAAGTAAGGTCTCACATTCTATTGATCTTTGATAAAATGATGCGAGTCTAAAGAAAGTTTACTCACTTTGTTCATTTTTCTTCTGCGTTTTTTCCAGCTTCTCGCCATTTTTCAATACTGTCTCCCTTCAAGAACAAGAAGACAGTATCCTGAGGACAAAAGAATAGATAAGCTTTGAAAGCTTGTAGTGACAGAGTATTTATGATGTATCCAATATCAAGCCTCTTCTGCAACAATGTCAAAACACTACAATTGATGCAAACATTTGGTTCCAAATGCAATGAAATGTATTTTTTTTTTCTGCCGATAAGCAATCTACTACAAGTTCTTGATTAAAAAAAAAATTTGTAATCTAAAAATTAATCATGTAGATGTGTTTTTAAAAAATTTCTAAAAACTAATACAGAAATCTAAAAAAGAAGAATCTACCTAAATTAACTAAAAAAATCCCCAAAAAAAAAGTTATTTTTATTCAAGTGTATGTGTATCTACTTGTCTAAATTAATCTCTCTCCATCTGTCTTATAAATAGAATCATCTAGAAAATGGACAAACAAAAGATATCCAAAAATCAGATAGAATAAAATTCTACAGGAAAAGTTTTTTAGAGGCAACAAAAGAGAAAAAGCTTGAAGATTATTGCGAATGGATTATTATTCCATTCGATATCTAGAGCATTCTTCTTTTGTATCGAATGGAATATGCTTTTGTCATGTCATGGAGATTCCCTTTGTTTCTTGGTTTCACCATCATTGCTTATATAATCTTAAAACCATTTCTTTAATATAAATCTTTGTTCTGCAAGAAACTAAACCATGGCTCTTGAAACTATGTCATTGTCTTTATCCAATTCTGCCATGTTTTCATCAGGTAATAATATCAAATGAGTTCATGCAAAACCTTATGTTTTTGTTTTTTTGGTTATGATTGGTTTTGTGTTGTTTATTTAAAGGTGTTGTTGAAGATGATAAGAAGCAAGAGGCATTTGTATTCCCTAAATTTGTTGTGATGGGTCATAGAGGTTTTGGGATGAACATGCTTCAATCTCCGGACGAGAAAATGAAATTTATCAAAGAAAATTCTATTCTTTCTTTCAATGTTGCTGCAGATTTCCCTATTGACTTCATTGAGTTCGATGTCCAGGTTTGCTTTTTCCCCTAGAATCTTGATCATTTTTTTGTTTCCATCAAGAAAAAAAAAACACAAATTAGATCAATTATCTTGCCTTAATGATTTGGTTGGCTTATTTGTTAGATAGCCAAATGTTTGGCTAAATTTGGGGGAAAAAGGTGTCCAATAAAGAAAAGGGGGATTAGCAAAAATACCCCTTTTCTCATGCTCCTTTTTAAAAATGCCCCTTTTAGATGTCCATTTTCAAAAATGCCCCTTTTTAAATCTGAAATTTTTATAAAGTTTTATTAGGTTTATAAGGTACTTATGGATTGTAACTACTACTTGAAGACTCGATCCAAGTATTTATAAAGTTTTATAAGGTGTTTTTAAAGGTTTTACAAGTTATTTTAAAGGATTTTTAAGGTTTTTCAAAGGTTTTACAAGATATTTTAAAGGTTTTTAAAGGTATTTAAAATGCATTTATAAGGTATTTATAAAGTATTTATAAGATTTTAGATACATAGAAATGTAGTTTGTGTATGTTTTAATAATATTACATACATATTTGGGTAAATCTTATATTTTTAAGAGCATTTTTTATAAGGTTTTAAAAAAAGGGTATTTTTGAAAAGTGGCATTGAAAAAGTGGCATTATTAACAATTTCCCTAAAGAATATATGTTTTTAGCGAAAATTTTTTTTCCAAATAAATAATGTCATATCATGTTTAAATAGCATGTTATATTAAACAATAACATGATATTTGTTAAAACCCTCATGTAATTATTTTACAAAAAAAAACACACACGGTCATGATTTGGCCTCAATTAATTAGTTTGCATTTGCCTTTGTAGGAGAATCCAAATCTAGTAGGATTTAAGGTCTTAGAGCATTATTAAGCTAGAAAGACAACATAGAAAATGAGATTGAAATGAAATAGCTTTTTAAAGCTTTATTTAGTGCAAGGAAAAGTAAAGGAAATGAACTTTGGATTGTCAACAAGATCAAAATGATTTTAGATTTGATATTTCTTCAAGGAAAAGGAGGAGGCAACTCTTTAATTATTTTTTTAAGTGAAAGTTTTCTTAAAATGTAAATGCAAATTTCGATTTGAAACAATGGCACCATAACTAAAGAATGTATTTGTAGGTAACAAGAGATGGTTGCCCTGTAATTTTCCATGATATCTTTATGTTCACGCAAGAACAGGTTAGGATTTTTAATTTTTCACACAAATAATCTTATTTATAATAGATAAGTATAAGTTTTCATATTAGCAAACGGAAATGTCTTTTCAGGGAGTGATTATTGAGAAAAGAGTAACAGAAATGGCTTTACATGAATTTCTCTCATATGGACCACAAAAGGATGGAACAAATGTAAAGCCTATGTTGAGAAAGACAAAAGATGGTAGAATTTTCGAATGGAAAGTCGAAAAGGATGCTCCTTTGTGTACCCTTGAAGAAGCTTTCGTAAAAGTTAAACACTCACTCGGATTCAATATCGAGCTCAAATTCGATGATAATACCGTTTATGGAGAAGAAGAGTTACGTCAAACTCTTGACAACATCTTGAAGGTAAAAGACTGATTGTTCACCCGTCTGATCTTCTTATGTCTATCAGCAATCTCAATCTTTTACATGAACAGGTTGTAAATGAGCATTCCAAGAACCGGCCCATTATCTTCTCGAGCTTTCATCCTGATGCGGTTCGACTCATTAGAAATATGCAAAGGAGTTACCCTGTAAGATTGCTTCTTTGGTTATAATTTTCTCCATTGCAACTATTAAGGCTTAATTTTTGTACTTGGAAATGCTTATATACGTTTTCAGGTATTCTTCTTAACAAATGGAGGATGTGAAATCTATAAGGATGTGAGAAGGAACTCATTAGATGAGGCCATAAAGCTTTGCAAAGAAAGCGGTTTGCAAGGGATTGTCTCTGAGGTTAAGGCCATATTAAGAACCCCAAACGCAATCACACGAGTCAAAGATTCAAAACTTTCACTTCTGTCTTATGGCCAGCTTAAGTAAAATCCTCTCTAGTTTCATATCGTCGTCATTTCTCTCTCGATTCCTCTGTTTTTTCCTCTGAAACAATCAATCTTTGATTATTTTCAGCAATGTGGTGGAGGTGATTTACTTACAATATCTGATGGGTGTGGAGGGAGTGATTGTTGATATGGTCAAGGATATCTCTGAAGCCATCGCGAATATCGAAGTTACAAACGAGGACGATTGTGAAGATGACGATGGAAGAAAGTGTCAGATTAGGTTTAGAGAGGAGAGGAAAAAGGTGAAAATTTCTAAGGATGAGATCACTTTGTTAACTAAGTTCGTACCAAAACTGCTTCAACAATGAAGATTTCGCTTCATTAACACTTTCGCTTACTTGTAAATAGACTACTTACTTACTTAGGCCATTTAAATAATAATGTGGTGCATAGTTTTTGTATGTATATCTTTCTGATCAATTACTAATCAGCTGCACATGAGACTTTAGTCTCCGGAATTTGTGTGAAAGGACAAATTAAAGTGATATATACTCGAAATTAGTATGATCTAACGACAGATTTGAAACAACAAATCCTAAATCTGTAAACAAGGTAATTGGTGTAATACTGTCTATTTAATACTAAATCTTCAACTTCTTTATTAAATAAAAAGCTCTAACCTTCCTACATGCTAATTTCTGTTTTTGATTGAATCACATAAGACCAAGCAATATCACTTTTCCCTCGGATTGAACGGTTTGCAGCTGCTATTTCTTCATAATTTTCATCGTGTCCTGTTTCCATTACCTATTAAATTCACAAAAAGAAAAGAAAAAACAGATTTCTGTGAGACATAATAGATTCTTACCTCTTACGTGATGCACAACAAACATGAAGATGAATTATTATAATACAAAAACACTTTGAATATTATATTTGATTATGTAGAGCCAAGACAAAGAGGCCACGAGAGTACAGAGATCACAATATTAATATACAATATAATCGTTGAAAGTGATCATGATGATCATACATAAAAACAAATAGGATTTTCCAAAGTAAAGAGAGAGATAGAAAAACCAACTGGCTTGTTTTGGCTAGAGGAGACGAGAGATGGTCACTTCGCAGATGTGTTGAGTCGCCGTGAAAAATAGTCTAAATTAGTCTAAAACGTAAAACCCTATATTTCTTCTCCAAAATCGAATGAATTTTTTAAAACCCACGCCCGGTCGGTTCAACCGGTTCGCTGGGTCGCGGGTTAATGGCGGGTTTTTGTGGGTTTTTCTGGTTTTGAAATTGTTGGATATTAACACTAAACCCAAACCAGTAAAGTGTTCGGGTCGTGGGTTAACCGGTCGGACCGGGCGGTTCGGGTCGGGCGTGAAAACATTGCTTTCTACATATTTTTCTTATATATGTTTTCAATGTACATTCGTTTTAACTTCTTCTTTTTATTTTTCTACTTTTTTTATCAAATGGTTTTAAATATATTTGTTAACCCAAAAAAAGTGATCACAATAGATATTTTAGTTTTTAGGTAAAAATGTTTTGAATTTTGTTAAGACCATTTAAGCAACACTATTAGACTTTAGATATATTATTATATAATTAAATAGAAATAATATATTTGATAATATTAATAAGAAATTTTATATATACGAGCCACATAAAAAATATTTCTGGCTCCTCCATTGCCAATGTTAGAAACTTAGAAATGTGTGTTGTGTGTAGTTACTAGTGATATAAAAAAAAATGACATTCAAAACATGAAAACCAGAATTTTTGTTTGTTGTAATATCACATGGTCCTTTAAAAAATAAATTTATTCTCATAAGAAAAATTTAAAAAAAAAGCATTAAAATACATAACTATATATAAATTTTGTAGAATTTTATGTATCTAATGAAATAAGAAAACTGGAGTTTCATCAAGAAATGTTTTTCTTAATTTTTCATAATTTTGGTTTATATAATAAGACTATTTAATTAACGGTACTACTTTGTTATTAAATATATATATATATATATATATATGTCCAATGCATATATACATAACGTTTGGACTATTAAAATTGATATATAGTATAAATTTAATACGAAAAGATAATTTTAACTTGAAAAATAATTTATTTATTATTTATTTTATATGTAAGTATATTTCAAAAAAAATTACAGTCCTACACCAATAGTTTGTTTAGAGCAATGACAAACAAACTTTCGACAATCACCAATAATTCGTTTTTTTCTCAAACAATGATGTGCACATTCTTGACAGAAACCAATTAAGTTGGTAGCATGTGAAACTCCAAGATGTTCATCCGGTGGAAGATGATCTTCCAAAGATTCTGCCTTGATATTTGACGCACCTACATTATTTCCAAAGTATATGCATATAGATATATTAAATTTTAAAATTAATATTTCAAGAAAATCAAAACAAATGTACATAGTATCGTCACTAATGAAAATTAAACTTACATGATAAAACAAGAATTAGAAGAGCAAGAGTTGAAAACAAAACAATTGTCCTCATTCTAATTTAAAGAGTTCGATAATATTTCAAAGAAAAAGAAAGGTTATCGAATTTCTATTGCCAATTGTTTGACTTTTCGTTGTGTAGCTATTAAAAGCATACATTGTCATATTTATATACTGTTTTACTTAAGTTACACATGAGTTAATTTTTTTATCAACGGTTTTGTTATAAATGAAGGTTAAAGAAACTATTCAATTTTTCAATCACATTTTCATTTTTAACTTATATGTAGAAGTTTATTTATTATATCTAGTAACCAACTTGTTATTTAAGATAAAATAAATTATGTCTTAAAAATTCACTCGATTTGTATAAAATATGAATAAACTACAAAATCCAAACAAAGATTAAATATATCTAAGTTTTTTTGTTTGTTTGATAAAGTAAAATATATCTAAGTTGGTAGTGTTGTAAATTAAATCTATAAACTTGTATGTGTTTAAATATATATATATCAAAGAGTAAGAATAAGAAACTCTTTTTTTATAGGTATACAATATGAATATTGATACAAGAACGTTTGATGGATCCGAGTAATTTTAGTTAAATTCATTTGTAAGACGGTAGGTTACATAAAAACCAATATAAGAAAAAAGTATAAAAATCTTCAACCCTAATATATGCGTTGGTTGGAAAATCCTTTCGAAAGTTATTCAGTTTGAACACCAGTGTCAAATATTGTTACCCCGTACTTTTTTTGATTAAACCAAATTTGTGTTGTATTTGAGTAAAAATTTAAATAAAAATTAAAAAAAAATTCTAGGTTTGTTTTATATTCTATATCATATGAGAATTCTTTGTCTTTAGCATTTTTATTTTTTTGTCGTCAAAATTTTACTAAACACACTAAAAATCCAAAAAAAATTACAATTCTAGAACCTAACAAGATTTAAGAGCATTTACAAAGATTTTTCTAAGCTAATAGAAGAAATAATCATAAGCCCAATTATCAAGATATGTATGCTTGATTGTGGCAACCAGGGCCAGTCCTATGTTTTAGGTGATCTAAACTCTAAAGCACCTTCTATATAAATATTAACGATTAAAAAGTTTATATTAAATATTAAAAAAGTATTTAATATCATTAAATATTTTTAAAAATTGTAAAACAGTCAATTCCTTATGAAATTAACTCTTCCAAATGTATTTGCGGCAAATTTATAGATTTGTCGAGGATATTTTTTTGTTGAATAAGAAACAAATCTCTTATTTATATAAACCAATTTGCAAATATAGGAGATTTTCCTCGCAAATAAGAAAAAGAAAAGAAATCAAACTATTAAACAATAAGTGAACTGAAAAAGATAAAGAAAGAATAAGGAAAGTGTCCATAGATATTTCGAATCTTTCAGTTCTATGAGGTCGTTTAGGTAAAGCGAACCGACATAGATAAAAAAAACAAAAGAAAATGAGTGCTGGAAGAAAAAAAAAACGCATTAAGTACAGGGGAAAGATTCGAACTTGTGTTACCAGAAAAAAAAAGAAAGATTTGAACTTGTACAATTTGTACTGAACATAGGACTACTTAACCATCAAGCCAAATCGATAATTTTCAAATGTGGTATTTCGATTTGCAATATATTTTGTGGCCTAAAGCAAGTACTTTGCTTATGGAGGGGCCGAGATTAGTCGCAACAACTCCGACCAAAGACATATGGATTAGGTTTGATATACATATTTCAACCCATGCTATATCCAGCTGCCGATAAGTTCCTAATAACAATGGAAAAAAAAAAAAAGTTCCTAATAACTATTTTTTCGCTCTTCCTTACACCCTAGTCGAACCGAATTTGCATACTTCTGAACTAAACCAAACCGAATTATATTTCGGATTTATTGACTACAATTTTTTTTCAAATCAAAAACAGAAAAGCGAAAATTTTGACACGAGTCAATCGAATGCCTGTCCACTCCTACATATGCACCAAAGATTAGACTTCTGTGATTGGGCTTTAGATAGTCCGAAACAAATAAACTTTGAAAAACGTAGTAATCTTTTTAAATTTAATAAATTCAAAACAACTATGCAATGCCCTGTCTAACAAGTTCAATTGGGACTTGTGTTCTGAATTTCGTTTTTTTGTGCTCTCGTATGCATCCATATCATATATATACGTACCTAAACCTAGAACCAAAGAAGATATGACTACAAAGAAAGAAATGTGAGGGACGGACATAACCACAATACCACATGCATATTAAATTTCAAAAAAGCCATACAAACTTTATTTCCTCTTGCATGGCATTGTCCGTGTAGGGCATATGATTTTGACTTTGTTTTTTTTTTGTTGCTATGAATGTTAATATCATTAAAAATGAAAAAGTTTGGCTTGAATCCTTGAGAAAAATAAATAAAACGAGATAAAACAATTAGGAAATTGGATGAAAGAGTTTCATCGTATCCAACCAAATTAGATGAAAGATTTTCACTTTGTGCTAGATTTATAAAATCTGGAAAATTTATATTCATCAACATTTCGTTCTTTTCAAAATTACATTTGTAATAAAAAAAAAGAGTGAATTTGTGCAGAAGTAAAAATGGGAACACAAATTAGGGAAAGGGTATTATCAGAAGCTGTCGGCGACGAGGTATTATCAAAAGTTAGAAAAGGGTCACTTTTAGAAGTTATCAGGAAGCGTAAAACGTATGCGCGTGGGTTTGGCTTCTGACACAAAAGTACAATTGAAATGACACATATTAAATGCTTGTCAAGTAACTGACCCTTACGCGCCCCCACATGCGCATGTCCAACATAAGAGCTGCTTAGACATACACATTTTAATATAGACGTCTACATATTTAACAGGAGGAGTAAAACTCAGTGAATATGTAGTTGTACATAACTAGATATACATGTATTTATAAATATAGCTATCTATAGCTAATGAATGAACATGTATATCGCGTGAAAAGTTAACACGTAGAGCCAGAAAAGGTTAGAAGGTATAACCAACATATTGAAACAAAAATACAGATACTACTAGTTCAGAAGATGAAAGACTGGTAGAACAACGGTTCAAAATAAAGAAGGAGGATAGAGGAATAATCCAAAAGAAAACATAGGTAGATTGTAATAAAATACACAACCCTCGTTGGGTTTCTAATGAAAGTCAACGGGTGCAGCGGAAAGTTGTCCCTCGAATCATTGACCCCAACCTCTAATACCACCAATAAACATCTGACGGCTGAACTTGACACCTTCTTCAAGGCGCTTTAACAATACTTGAACACTGGGGTCACTTACCTCATCAACCCAACCGCAATCTTCCACCCTAGTGACAACATCAGCCGAAGGTATGATAGACAGGACATCGACCTATAACAGCGGTTAATAGACGTTAAAAAGGGATGTAGCCGTATATCTAAACAAATAACGCATGACAAAAACTGAATGGACATTTATATAAACACGTAGAGGTCTAATATACCTGATCTTCTCTATCCAGATCTAAAACACGAAAGCAAAGGTTAAAACAGAGAGAACTAAAAGAATTAAGGAAAAATCAATTGGTTTTTGGAGAGAATGAAAGTGACAATTCGCCTCTTCGGATTCGGATCTACGGGATACCCAGTTACTTGTGATATGAGGCGACACCGATTAGCAATCTCACCGGAGCAAACTCAGTCCTCGAAACAAAGGAAGAAGACGACGAGACTTAAAGTTTCGAGAGAGAGAAAGGCTGGATGAGAGAAAATGAATGAAGAGATAAAGAGATATCTTCTTATTTTGTTCAATGTAACGAGTTATAAATTGGGCTGTTTGACTTTTGCGCGTGAGGGTAGAAGCGGTAGAAACATGGACTGAAATTTTCAATGTCTTGGGCCGACGAGCATAATGTCAAAAATTTAATTAAGCCTGGATTCGTTACTTCTCACCCAATTATCTCTAAAAAAAATAGCATGTTCTATGTTATTTTGTTTGACAACATGAAATTTAAAAAAATAACATAATTATACGTTATTACAAAAGACATTTTGGTCTTTGCCCAAAAATAAAAACTTTTTTCTTAAATTTTTTTGTTTGGTGATACATTTATTTTTTAATGTATCAGAGTTTGGGTATTTACTTTAACAATGGAAATAGTAAAATTATTACTCCATATCCTAAAACCCGTTCATGAAATGGATCAATAACATCTGATACTCTCCATATACCGTTAACATTAACTATCAGTGCAAAATGTAAATAGAAAAACACTAAACGGTTGACTTTTTTATATGATTTGAGCAGAAAATTCCATTACAACCAATTCCTCAATCACACATATATACAACAACAACACTTAAGCCCATTAAGTCAATCCAAACCTTTTTTTTGTCCACCAGCTAGTCACATTATACTTTTGTCTTTACGTTAGAAAGTCAAAGCCACATAGCAACAAAAGGAAACTTGATTTTATCAATATCATGGGCCTGCCTATATCAATTGCAGAGTTCCATTCAATTAGCCTGAGTAATATGACCGATAAGATTATCTCCCAAATCATGTGCTAAAGACTCAATGGAATATTGCTAAATATCGTTTTCGATAACATAATCTGCTTATATTACGCATTACATTTTCATAGTTCATAAAATTTTTATGTCATGAGATCTCATCATTTTGTTAGAGAAAATTCATTGCTATGATTGAAACGGGCAAAAGAAAATCTTAAGATCGTGTAGAATGGAATTTTCTTACAATGATAATTGTTAACATGTTATTTTCGGAAATACGAGTTTCTAGCGGATCCATGTTTCATAATTAGGTAGAAACAAGACATTTTCCCTAGACCACCAAAACTAAAAATGTTATTTAATCATGTCACTTTACCGCAAAATATTATATGAAAATAACATGATTATGTGCTCATCTGCAAAACAATTTATTCAAAATTTTGCAAAGAAAAAAAAAACGATATTTCAATTAAATTTTGGTCATTGGTTATTTACGTACGTATTTGCAACAGTAAAGTTAGCTAATTTACCCTATAAATTTAAAACCGTTCTGGAATGAATCGACAACACGTTAACTCTCTAGTCTCTATATACGTTAACACTAACTATGACCGAGACAACAAAATAGTAAAACACTAAACGGTTGACTTTGTTAATAATAATAAAAAAAAAAAAAAAAAGATGTTGCAGCATAGTGGTTAAGTCTTACCTTTACCCCTTCCTGATCGTGAGTTCGACTAACAATTGCCTAACTTTTTCCCAAGCCTCTGTGGTCTAGTGGCAGAGGAAGCTTTGGTGAAGGGTGAAACTCCCAGACCCGAGTTCGATTCTCCCTGGAAACAAAAACACATTTGTTTGGGAAGTCTGTCAGTTGGACATTGGCCCAATTGGTTTACCTGGTAGTCAGAAATGCAGGCGGCCTAACTACCCTCTGACATTAGTCGGAAGGTATTCCAAACTCGGATCAGACAGTGTGGTGGCCCAATTCTACCTGGATCGGGAGAAGTCAACTCTGTAGCACCTCGGTGCGTTCCTACCGAGGCCAACCGGATCAGCCGATAGGGTTTATCAAAAAAAAAAAAAAAAAAAACCATTTCAAGCGTGGTTAAGATCCACAACCAATTCCTCAATAACTAAAAGACAACAAAACCTAAACCCACTAAATCAACCCAAACCTTTTGTTTGTCCACTAGCTAGTCACATTATGTTTTTGTCTGTTCGGAAGTCAAAGCCACATAGCAACCAAAAATAACTCGATATTATCAATGTTATGGGGCCTAAGATATAAGCTTACAAAGTTATCCACGACGGTTGATTCATGAAATATATATGGCCTTTACTATAAAACCCATCAAAAGACAAAAAAACAATTATGATAAGATGACCCTAAATTTACTGGTAATGTTATAGGCTGTCACAAGTTCAATGCATACAAAATATGCATTATTGTCTTCTATAACAACACATGTATAATAGTGGTTTGTGTTAGTATTATCGATTTATATTAGAAAAATTCAGTCCAATTTGGAGAATATTTCTCATTTTGGACCATGATAGTTGGCTGATCACAATGCATTCAAACGGATTTCATATGAGGTATGAGCATCAACCAATTTACCCAATCGCGAAGAGACATTCTCCTTGTGTCTATGGAAAAGAACCACCATATTTGTTTGATATTCTTATGTGTGGTCTTGAAAAGTAGAACATACATCATGCTTCTAATATTAAATCATGGAATCCTAGCTGGGTTTTATGATCTCTTAAAAATTTGCAGCCATATATAGTGTCTCACTCTCTGAAGTTCGAAAACTTATTGTTCCCCCGTCCAAATGTGGATGCCAAATCTAATGAGGTGGATGTTTTAATTAATTAGGTATGAAAATAGTTATTGTGTATTATAAATTTTCGTTAAAGAAACAAGCTAGAAGCTCAACAAAATTTTTTTATTTGATGATTGGAGTAATCAGAAACAAAAGTGTTGAATTTGAATGGTAAATAAGGGGTTTGTGCAAATAAAAACCCTCCAACTTGCCTTTTTTGCAATTTTACTCTCTATCTCCGAAAAATGCAGAATAATCCTACGTATTCCAAAATAATATGCAATATAACCCTTATACGTATCTTGTAAACGTTTTTCCGGTCACATACATTAGTTTTTAAAATTCTAAAAGTAGAGCTGAACTCTTCATCGCGAAGACTTCGATTTGACATATTATTTTTCAAAATTTTACGAACTTGACAGAAACGAATAAGGGTTACATTGCGTATTATTTTGGACTTCGTAGGATTAATTTGTATTTTTCGAAAATAAAGTAAAGTTACAAAAATGGGTGAGTTGGAAGTTTTTTTTGCACAAAACTCTAAATATAAAGAATCAAAATTATGAGAATAATTGTTTACCGAAGCCAAAAATTAACAGAATCCAAAGGTTCCGTTGTTTGAATATCTTGAAAAACCACTTTATTGCTCGTCTTCCATACGAACCACATAAACCCATATTATATATAGATTCAATATCACTCTTCATATCTAAATTATTTAGATTCATCCAAAACTAATTCTAGGCTAGTGTAAATCGATCCGTGTGAAAAGATGGTGGACATTCCAATAAGTAAACTCAATAATAATAGTGTTTTTTTTTTTGTTAATGATTATAATAATGTTGTGCCGAACAAACTTCGAGATAAGAGATAAATTAATATAAATTCAACACACTAAAATGTAGATAATTTATTAGAAACAATAATATGACATATTACTCAAATATAATAAATCCACATGACTAATTTTGCAATTATATATAACTCGTATAGATCCCCCACCTCAAAAAACAAAAATTAATATAAATTGAACACACTTTACTCTTAAAAGAACATAGAATCTCTCTCTCTCCCTCTCCCCTCTCCACCAGCTCGTATAAGTTTTCTTGTTCCCATACTCATATGGCAGAAGAAGGTTTTCAGTGGATAGGAAGGTGTGGAAACGACGCCGTTGAAGATATTTTTGTTAATAAGCCACCTCTATTCTTTCTTCCTCAAGAACAACATCATAGGCTCATGCCAAATGAAGATTCCATTACCAACAAGTTCGTCACATCAACACTTTACTCCGGTCCACGAATCCAAGATATCGCAAATGCTCTGGCCTTGGTTGAACCCCTGTCCCACTCTGTCCGGGAAATCTCCAAATCAACGTAAGTAATAGAGAACTTTTTCAATTACAAGAACACATATCTTTGCCTTATGTTTAGTATAGCCTTTTAATAATATGTACTCATGAGTCCCTTGTTTATATTGATGTATAGGGTTCCACTGTTGGAAAGAAGTACTTTGAACAAGGTGGATAAGTACACTTTAAAGGTGAAGAATAATAGTAATGGAATGTGTGATGATGGATACAAATGGAGAAAATATGGCCAAAAATCAATCAAAAATAACCCTAACCCAAGGTAAATATATACATTCCCCGTTTTAGAATTGTATATGCATATCGAACTTCTTTGGTTATTGAACTTTTATATAGTATATTTAGTTTTTGGTCACAAGCCTAATGTTACTATATTTGTGGATATATGTGTAGGAGTTATTACAAGTGCACAAATCCAATATGCAATGCAAAGAAGCAAGTGGAGAGATCAATTGATGAACCTAACACATATATCATCACCTACGAAGGTTTCCACTTCCACTTTAGTTACCCTTTCTTCCTACCCGATAAGACACATCAATGGCCCAATAAAAAAACGAAAATACATAAATATTATGCTCAAGAGATGAACAAAGGATCTCAAACCCAAGAAGTAAGCAAAGAAGCCCAATTTGGTGAGCCCGCCAACCAAAATAATCCAGTCCATAAAGCCCAAGAAAACACACCGGTAAATCTCGAAGATGAATTGATTTTCCCGGTTGATCAGTGTCGACGGCAACAAGGGCTTTTAGAAGATGTGGTGGCTCCGGCAATGAAAAATATTCCGACCAAGGACAGTGTTTTGACAGCTTCTTGGTCTTCATTATCGTCTTATACTTCATCATCGTGCTCTTCTACTCGAACTAGTTCACCACCCCTTTCTCCATCTTCTTTATGTTGGTCTCCCAAATTTGACATCGTTTTAAGTGATGAAATTCTTGAATTAATCGGGTCTCGGAAATTCTAAGTATTCATGCTTTATGATGTTATACTAAATATATGTTTGTATTCGGAATATTATTGATTTGTTATAAATGTAATGATTATCCATCACATTACTTTTCTGTTGAATTTAGAATTCACGCAATGAATTTGTTAATGAGAGAAAACAAATTCAGAACACTCTCTTTATTAGATATCTCGATCAAAAACTCAATTACAAAGGGGGTTCTAATCTCTTGTGAAGTAAGTTAGGTTTTGCTCAAGAAAAGAGAGAGAACTAGGGTTTTAGCGTAACATTGTGGATCCTTTGAGTAGAGGACAAACCCCTCTATTTATAGTTGGGAGGAGCGTTTAAAGATAAGCTAAACTTTCTTAAATCCAGGACTCGAATCTTTCAATCTTTCTTATCTTCAGATCTTGACATTATTATTAAGGGGAATTTTCTCGGTTTCTTCTTTTGGAAGGTCGGTAACGACCTTTCCATTAGTTTGAGGGATATCGGCTGGCGACTTCCATGGGCTTTTAGCCCAAGAGCCCATTAAAATTTGAAAAAATCTAAAAAATAATAATTAAACTTCTTTAACATAACTGAGGAAACTGTTATATTTCTTCTAAACTTATAACGTGTAAATAAATATATTTATGCTCATCTAGACTAGGAAAAATGGGTAAAAAAACCCTCACCTTTCTTAAAAACATAGAAAAAACCCTCAACTTTTTTTGTGGGTTTTTAAACCCTCACCTTTTTATAAATGGTTAAATAAACCCTAATCTTAATAAACTCAATCCATTTTTTTAAAAAATAATTATATTAAAACAGTAAGTAACAAAAAAAAATTTCATTTATGATTTTTTATTTCAAATTCGAGTTTACGATTTTTTTTTTCTAAAATTAGGGTTTTTGTGCTATGAACATTTATTCACCATTTAGTTGAGATTAGGCAAATTATTTTTGTTATAATTAGAAGTTATGTTATATAAACTACAAAAATTTATAGGATATCACATTTGATTTTTTTTTATTCAAGTGTTCAGGTTTTGGATAAAAGTATAGTTAAATAATGATTAATTAAATATAATTTATATTATATTTTAATATATCGTAATAATATTAAATATGTTTGATATTGTAACTTCTGTTAGGTTGATAGCGATCCCGATTGAGGCATAAAATTCTACATATTTTGAAAAATGTTTTTATTATTTTTTAACTTATAAATATATTGGAAAAAAACTTGATAAATATTCCAATTTATTTATCAGCTTATAACTTTAGAAAATCTATTGTTTTCTATAACTTTTAAAAAATCTCTTGTTTCTATAGATAAAAAAACAAATGTGAAACAAGGTGATTGAAATAATTTTTTATGAATCAATAATTTAGGAAATTTACAACTAAAAAATATACATAAGTAGAAATATTTTGGATAGATTCGAGGTATATAAGAAATAAGATAATTTGGTCATATATAAGATCATAAATATTAACAAGGAATCATATCTTAAATTACAATATTGTTAGAAAACCAAGATAGGCTTTATGAGTTAGTATATATATAATATCGAAATTGTTGACCATGGCTAATAAATTTCTATTTTATATTTACGTTATAGTTCCTTGAATTATATGTTTGAAATAAAAAAATTTTTTGCCTCGGTAGCATTTTTTAAATTTCAAAATGTAAAACCGATAATTGTATGCACTTATTAGATGTATATTATTATTAAACCTAATATAAGAAAATTTAATAATTACTAATAATTGTGTATATATATATATATATTTTAAAAATATATAAAATAAATCCACGTGTAGGGTGAGTTGAAAACCTAGTATTGTAACAAAAATATTATAATTTAAAACGAAAACAACCAAAATAGGTTACTTAAATTTTCTTTATAAAAAATAAACTGTTCATTCGAACAGTAACTCTTTTTATAACAAATTTATCTAGAGAGCCTATAAATATGACCATATATCGCTTTAATAACTCCAGAGCAAAACAAAAGAAAAAACGAAGTTTAAAACGATTCACAAAATATATTAAATATATTCCTTTGTGATATTGGTTAATTTCTATTAACAAATGAAGTTGACTTTTTTATTTTTCACTCTTTTAATTTTTGTTTCTTCATGTAAGTCTAAATTTATTTAATTAGGATACTATGTCGGTATTGTAATCATTTAAAAAAAAATATTTGATAGTTCAAAATTTTATAGGTACATCAATACTTATAAAGGAATCTAGTGGAGAAGAGACAACTTATTATTTCAATCCAGCAGCAAGTCCTTTCGATCCATATGCTTTCAACCAAGAACTTCTTCAACAAGGATGGATTGGTTATTGTTTTGATTGCGCAAGAGCTTGTATGAGAAGGAAAAAATATATAAAAAGATGTAGTTTGGAAAGGCATCTTTGTCGTTGCAGTATTAAAGATATTCAATAAAGCATTGTAATTTTGTTAAGAAATTAATAGAAAAAATATCAAATGTTTATTGTTCCTCCATGTCCTTCTTTTTGAAATTGAACATGTATAATATTCTAAAAGTTTGATAGTATGGACTCAACATGAAATTTATTGGGAAAGAGAAGTCCTTGATAGATAAATAAAAATTTTAAACAAATCTAAAAAATATTAATTAAAGTTACTTAACATAACCGAGGAAATTGTTATATTTTTTCTAAACTTTTAACGTTCAAATAAATTTATTTTGCTTATCTATAATATCAATACATCTTAACATTTTCAAAAAATATTAAGTATGTTTGATTTTGTAATTTCCGTCAGGGTTATATCGATCATGATTGAGGCATAAAATTCTACATATTTTGAAAAATGTTTGTGTTATTTTTTTAACTTATAAAAATATTTTAAAAAACTTGATACAAGTCCTAATTTATTTATCAGTTTATAACTTTAGAAAATCGATAGTTTCTATAGATAAAATATCAAATGTGAAACAAAGTGATATAAAGAATTTCTTATGAATAAATAATTCTAGCAATTTACTACTAAAAAATATACATAAGTAGAAATAGTTTGGATAGATTCGAGGTTTATAAAAAATAAGATGATTTGGTCCTCTATAAGATTTTAAATATTAATAAGGTATCATTAATTAATTTACAGTTTTGTTAGAAAATCAAGACAGGCTTCATGAGTTAGTGTATAAATAATATAGAAATTTTTTACCATGGCTAATCAACTTATATTTTTTACGTTATTGTTCCCAATTATATATTTGAAATAAAATGTTTTTGTTTCGATAGCAATAAAATGTAAAACCGCTAATTGTATGCAATTATTAGATGTATGTTAATATTAAAATCAACTAAATTTTTTTTTAATAAATATTAATAATTGTATATTATTTTGTTAAATTATATAGAATAAATCAATGTGTAGGGTGAGTTGAAAACCTATAATTTTAAATGAAAACAACCAAAATAGGTTACTTAACTTTTCTTTATAAAAATAAAACGTTGATTCGACCAGTAACTCTTTTTATAAAAAATTTATCTAGAGTGCCTATAAATATGACCATATATTGCTTTAATAACTCCAAAGCAAAAAAAAAGAAATAAAATTTTTTAAAAATATTCAAAAAAAATATTAAATATATTCCTTTGTGATATTGTTAATTTCTATTAACAAATGAAGTTGACTTTTTAATTTTCACTCTTTTAATTTTTGTTTCTTCATGTAAGTCTAAATTTATTTAATTAGGATAATATATCGGTATTGTAATCATTTAAAAAAATATATTTGATAGTTCAAAATTTTGTAGGTACATCAATACTTATAAAAGAATCTAGTGGAGAAGAGACAACTTATTATTTCAATCCAGCAGCAAGTCCTTTAGATCCATATGCTTTGAACCAAGAACTTTTTCGACAAGGATGGATAGGTTATTGTTTTGATTGCGTAAGAGCTTGTATGAGAAGGAAAAAATATATAAAAAGATGTAGTCTGGAAAGGCATCTTTGTCGTTGCAGTATTAAAGATATTCAATAAAGCATTGTAATTTTGTTAAGAAATTAGTATAAAAAGTATCAAATGCTTATTGTTCCTCCATGTCCTTCTTTTTGCAATTGAACATGTATAATATTCTAAAAGTTTGATAGTATGGACTCAACATGAAATTTATTGGGAAAGAGAAGTCCTTGATAGATAAATAAAAATTTTAAACAAATCTAAAAAATATTAATTAAAGTTATTTAACATAACCGAGGAAATTGTTTTTTTTTTCTAAACTTTTAACGTTCAAATAAATTTATTTTGCTTATCTATAATATCAATACATCTTAACATTTTCAAAAAATATTAAGTATGTTTGATTTTGTAATTTCCGTCAGGGTTATATCGATCCTGATTGAGGCATAAAATTCTACATATTTTGAAAAATGTTTGTGTTATTTTTTTAACTTAATAAAAATATTTTAAGAAACTTGATACAAGTCCTAATTTATTTATCAGTTTATAACTTTAGAAAATCGATAGTTTCTATAGATAAAATATCAAATGTGAAACAAAGTGATATAAAGAATTTCTTATGAATAAATAATTCTAGCAATTTACTACTAAAAAATATACATAAGTAGAAATAGTTTGGATAGATTCGAGGTTTATAAAAAATAAGATGATTTGGTCATCTATAAGATTTTAAATATTAATAAGATATCATAAATTAATTTACAGTTTTGTTAGAAAATCAAGACAGGCTTCATGAGTTAGTGTATAAATAATATAGAAATTTTTGACCATGGCTAATCAACTTATATATTTTACGTTATTGTTCCTAATTATATATTTGAAATAAAATGTTTTTGTTTCGATAGCAATAAAATGTAAAACCGCTAATTGTATGCAATTATTAGATGTATGTTAATATTAAAATCAACTAAATTTTTTTTTAATAAATATTAATAATTGTATATTATTTTGTTAAATTATATAGAATAAATCAATGTGTAGGGTGAGTTGAAAACCTATAATTTTAAATGAAAACAACCAAAATAGGTTACTTAACTTTTCTTTATAAAAATAAAACGTTGATTCGACTAGTAACTCTTTTTATAACAAATTTATCTAGAGTGCCTATAAATATGACCATATATTGCTTTAATAACTCCAAAGCAAAAAAAAAGAAATAAAAAATTTTAAAAATATTCAAAAAAAAAAATTAAATATATTCCTTTGTGATCTTGTTAATTTCTATTAACAAATGAAGTTGACTTTTTTAATTTTCACTCTTTTAATTTTTGTTTCTTCATGTAAGTCTAAATTTATTTAATTAGGATAATATATCGGTATTGTAATCATTTAAAAAAATATATTTGATAGTTCAAAATTTTGTAGGTACATCAATACTTATAAAAGAATCTAGTGGAGAAGAGACAACTTATTATTTCAATCCAGCAGCAAGTCCTTTAGATCCATATGCTTTGAACCAAGAACTTCTTCGACAAGGATGGATTGGTTATTGTTTTGATTGCGCAAGAGCTTGTATGAGAAGGAAAAAATATATAAAAAGATGTAGTCTGGAAAGGCATCTTTGTCGTTGCAGTATTAAAGATATTCAATAAAGCATTGTAATTTAATTTGTTAAGAAATT
Organism: Arabidopsis arenosa; assembly: GCA_905216605.1. Classification (NCBI taxonomy): domain Eukaryota; kingdom Viridiplantae; phylum Streptophyta; class Magnoliopsida; order Brassicales; family Brassicaceae; genus Arabidopsis; species Arabidopsis arenosa. The sequence continues at coordinate 3,304,313 of LR999458.1, forward strand.
AGTATAAAAAGTATCAAATGCTTATTGTTCCTCCATGTCCTTCTTTTTGCAATTGAACATGTATAATATTCTAAAAGTTTGATAGTATGGACTCAACATGAAATTTATTGGGAAAGAGAAGTCCTTGATAGATAAATAAAAATTTTAAACGAATCTAAAAAATATTAATTAAAGTTATTTAACATAACCTAGGAAATTGTTATATTTTTTCTAAACTTTTAACGTTCAAATAAATTTATTTTGCTTATCTATAATATCAATACATCTTAACATTTTCAAAAAATATTAAGTATGTTTGATTTTGTAATTTCCGTCAGGGTTATATCGATCCTGATTGAGGCATAAAATTCTACATATTTTGAAAAATGTTTGTGTTATTTTTTTAACTTAATAAAAATATTTTAAGAAACTTGATACAAGTCCTAATTTATTTATCAGTTTATAACTTTAGAAAATCGATAGTTTCTATAGATAAAATATCAAATGTGAAACAAAGTGATATAAAGAATTTCTTATGAATAAATAATTCTAGCAATTTACTACTAAAAAATATACATAAGTAGAAATAGTTTGGATAGATTCGAGGTTTATAAAAAATAAGATGATTTGGTCATCTATAAGATTTTAAATATTAATAAGATATCATAAATTAATTTACAGTTTTGTTAGAAAATCAAGACAGGCTTCATGAGTTAGTGTATAAATAATATAGAAATTTTTGACCATGGCTAATCAACTTATATATTTTACGTTATTGTTCCTAATTATATATTTGAAATAAAATGTTTTTGTTTCGATAGCAATAAAATGTAAAACCGCTAATTGTATGCAATTATTAGATGTATGTTAATATTAAAATCAATTAAATTTTTTTTTTAGTAAATATTAATAATTGTATATTATTTTGTTAAATTATATAGAATAAATCAATGTGTAGGGTGAGTTGAAAACCTATAATTTTAAATGAAAACAACCAAAATAGGTTACTTAACTTTTCTTTATAAAAATAAAACGTTGATTCGACTAGTAACTCTTTTTATAACAAATTTATCTAGAGTGCCTATAAATATGACCATATATTGCTTTAATAACTCCAAAGCAAAAAAAAAGAAATAAAAAATTTTAAAAATATTCAAAAAAAAAATTAAATATATTCCTTTGTGATATTGTTAATTTCTATTAACAAATGAAGTTGACTTTTTTAATTTTCACTCTTTTAATTTTTGTTTCTTCATGTAAGTCTAAATTTATTTAATTAGGATAATATATCGGTATTGTAATCATTTAAAAAAATATATTTGATAGTTCAAAATTTTGTAGGTACATCAATACTTATAAAAGAATCTAGTGGAGAAGAGACAACTTATTATTTCAATCCAGCAGCAAGTCCTTTAGATCCATATGCTTTGAACCAAGAACTTCTTCGACAAGGATGGATTGGTTATTGTTTTGATTGCGCAAGAGCTTGTATGAGAAGGAAAAAATATATAAAAAGATGTAGTCTGGAAAGGCATCTTTGTCGTTGCAGTATTAAAGATATTCAATAAAGCATTGTAATTTAATTTGTTAAGAAATTAGTATAAAAAGTATCAAATGCTTATTGTTCCTCCATGTCCTTCTTTTTGCAATTGAACATGTATAATATTCTAAAAGTTTGATAGTATGGACTCAACATGAAATTTATTGGGAAAGAGAAGTCCTTGATAGATAAATAAAAATTTTAAACAAATCTAAAAAATATTAATTAAAGTTATTTAACATAACCGAGGAAATTGTTATATTTTTTCTAAACTTTTAACGTTCAAATAAATTTATTTTGCTTATCTATAATATCAATACATCTTAACATTTTCAAAAAATATTAAGTATGTTTGATTTTGTAATTTCCGTCAGGGTTATATCGATCATGATTGAGGCATAAAATTCTACATATTTTGAAAAATATTTGTGTTATTTTTTAACTTATAAAAATATTTTAAGAAACTTGATACAAGTCCTAATTTATTTATCAGTTTATAACTTTAGAAAATCGATAGTTTCTATAGATAAAATATCAAATGTGAAACAAAGTGATATAAAGAATTTCTTATGAATAAATAATTCTAGCAATTTACTACTAAAAAATATACATAAGTAGAAATAGTTTGGATAGATTCGAGGTTTATAAAAAATAAGATGATTTGGTCATCTATAAGATTTTAAATATTAATAAGGTATCATTAATTAATTTACAGTTTTGTTAGAAAATCAAGACATGCTTCATGAGTTAGTGTATAAATAATATAGAAATTTTTGACCATGGCTAATCAACTTATATTTTTTACGTTATTGTTCCCAATTATATATTTGAAATAAAATGTTTTTGTTTCGATAGCAATAAAATGTAAAACCGCTAATTGTATGCAATTATTAGATGTATGTTAATATTAAAATCAACTAAATTTTTTTTTAATAAATATTAATAATTGTATATTATTTTGTTAAATTATATAGAATAAATCAATGTGTAGGGTGAGTTGAAAACCTATAATTTTAAATGAAAACAACCAAAATAGGTTACTTAACTTTTCTTTATAAAAATAAAACGTTGATTCGACCAGTAACTCTTTTTATAAAAAATTTATCTAGAGTGCCTATAAATATGACCATATATTGCTTTAATAACTCCAAAGCAAAAAAAAAGAAATAAAAAATTTTAAAAATATTCAAAAAAAAATATTAAATATATTCCTTTGTGATATTGTTAATTTCTATTAACAAATGAAGTTGACTTTTTAATTTTCACTCTTTTAATTTTTGTTTCTTCATGTAAGTCTAAATTTATTTAATTAGGATAATATATCGGTATTGTAATCATTTAAAAAATATATTTGATAGTTCAAAATTTTGTAGGTACATCAATACTTATAAAAGAATCTAGTGGAGAAGAGACAACTTATTATTTCAATCCAGCAGCAAGTCCTTTAGATCCATATGCTTTGAACCAAGAACTTCTTCGACAAGGATGGATTGGTTATTGTTTTGATTGCGCAAGAGCTTGTATGAGAAGGAAAAAATATATAAAAAGATGTAGTCTGGAAAGGCATCTTTGTCGTTGCAGTATTAAAGATATTCAATAAAGCATTGTAATTTTGTTAAGAAATTAGTATAAAAAGTATCAAATGCTTATTGTTCCTCCATGTCCTTCTTTTTGCAATTGAACATGTATAATATTCTAAAAGTTTGATAGTATGGACTCAACATGAAATTTATTGGGAAAGAGAAGTCCTTGATAGATAAATAAAAATTTTAAACAAATCTAAAAAATATTAATTAAAGTTATTTAACATAACCGAGGAAGTTGTTATATTTTTTCTAAACTTTTAACGTTCAAATAAATTTATTTTGCTTATCTATAATATCAATACATCTTAACATTTTCAAAAAATATTAAGTATGTTTGATTTTGTAATTTCCGTCAGGGTTATATCGATCCTGATTGAGGCATAAAATTCTACATCTTTTGAAAAATATTTGTGTTATTTTTTGAACTTATAAAAATATTTTAAGAAACTTGATACAAGTCCTAATTTATTTATTAGTTTATAACTTTAGAAAATCGATAGTTTCTATAGATAAAATATCAAATGTGAAACAAAGTGATATAAAGAATTTCTTATGAATAAATAATTCTAGCAATTTACTACTAAAAATATACATAAGTCGAAATAGTTTGGATAGATTCGAAGTTTATAAAAAATAAGATGATTTGGTCATCTATAAGATTTTAAATATTAATAAGGTATCATTAATTAATTTACAGTTTTGTTAGAAAATCAAGACAGGCTTCATGAGTTAGTGTATAAATAATATAGAAATTTTTGACCATGGCTAATCAACTTATATATTTTACGTTATTGTTCCTAATTATATATTTGAAATAAAATGTTTTTGTTTCGATAGCAATAAAATGTAAAACCGCTAATTGTATGCAATTATTAGATGTATGTTAATATTAAAATCAATTAAATTTTTTTTTAGTAAATATTAATAATTGTATATTATTTTGTTAAATTATATAGAATAAATCAATGTGTAGGGTGAGTTGAAAACCTATAATTTTAAATGAAAACAACCAAAATAGGTTACTTAACTTTTCTTTATAAAAATAAAACGTTGATTCGACTAGTAACTCTTTTTATAACAAATTTATCTAGAGTGCCTATAAATATGACCATATATTGCTTTTATAACTCCAAAGCAAAGCAAAAGAAAGAAAAAAAGTTTAAAACTATTCAAAAAAATTATTAAATATATTCCTTTGTGATATTGGTTAATTTCTATTAACAAATGAAGTTGACTTTTTTAATTTTCACTCTTTTAATTTTTGTTTCTTCATGTAAGTCTAAATTTATTTAATTAGGATAACATATCGGTATTGTAATCATTTAAAAAAATATATTTGATAGTTCAAAATTTTGTAGGTACATCAATACTTATAAAGGAATCTAGTGGAGAAGAGACAACTTATTATTTCAATCCAGCAGCAAGTCCTTTAGATCCATATGCTTTGAACCAAGAACTTCTTCGACAAGGATGGATTGGTTATTGTTTTGATTGCGCGAGAGCTTGTATGAGAAGGAAAAAATATATAAAAAGATGTAGTGTGGAAAGGCATCTTTGTCGTTGCAGTATTAAAGATATTCAATAAAGCAGTGTAATTCTGTTAAGAAATTAATATAAAAAAATATCAAATGCTTATTGTTCCTCCATGTCCTTCTTTTTGCAATTGAACATGTATAATATTCTAAAAGTTTGGTAGTATGGACTCAACATGAAATTTATTGGGAAATAGAAGTCCTTGATAGATAAATAAAAATTTGAAACAAATCTAAAAAATAATTGTAACACTCCGGTTTTAGGAATAGGTGGTGCATGCGGAGAGGTTTAAAAGAATTGATTTGGCCACATTTGTTACCAAAGTGCACTTATCTTTTCGGTCAATTGTCCGGAGAGAATTCCATAGTTAAGCGTGCTTGAGCTAGAGCAATTTTAGGATGGATGACCTTCCAGGAAGTGATTGTCGGAACTGTGTGAGTGTGGACAAAAACATAGGGAAAGATCATGTGGTGATTTGTAGGATCGGTAGACAAGTCTTTAAAGGCTCCCGGACGTAACAAACCGACCGTCGAAAGATAGTGGGCCCACGGGCCGAGAGAGGACGTGGGCCCATTAAAAGTGGCGGTTGGGGCGTTACAATAATAATTAAACTTATTTAACATAACCGAAAAAATTGTTATATTTCTTCTAAACTTTTAACATTCAAATAAATTTATTTTGCTCATCCATAATATTAATACATCTTAACATTTACAAAAAAATATTAAGTATGTTTGATATTGTAAGTCAGGGTTATATCGATCCCGATTGATGCATAAAATTCTACATATTTTGAAAAATGTTTGTGTTATTTTTGAACTTATAAAAATATTTTTTTTAAAAACTTGATTTATAATTCTGATTTATTTATCAGCTTATAACTTTAAAAAATCAATAGTTTTCTATAACTTTTTTAAAAATCTTTTGTTTTCTATAGATATAATATCAAATGTGAAACAAAGTGATTTAAAAATTTTCTTATGAGTAAATAATTTAAGCAATTTACAACTAAAAAATATACATAAGTACTAATAGTTTGGATAGATTCGAGGCTTATAAAAAATAATATATTTTGGTCATCTATAAGATCATAAATATTAATAAGGTATCAATTAATTTACAGTTTTGTTAGAAAATCAAGACGGGCTTCATGAGTTAGTATATATATAATATATGTTATAAATAATTACTTTATTTTATGGTGTATATAAATATAAATAATGGAGAAAGAATTTATACCCTAGAAGGATCGAGATACTGAATAATAAAGAGACGGGAGAGAGAGATGAGCTCATTAGTTCTCTTATAATTGAAGTAATGAATTGTGATTTACAAACAATCGAAATCGATCGTTTATATAGAAGTAGAAAAGTAAATTACTGTGCGTGCATAGTGACGTAGGCTCCACATATTTACGTAATGTTTATAACATGTGCACATCTTTTTGCGACTTTACGATTCCTCTTTTTTACGACTTCTATAACACTCCCCTTTGGAGACCAGTGTCATTATGTATCTTGCGTAGTATCTTCGGTTGCCTCGTTAACAACCTTTCTAGGAAAACTTGGTGGGAAACACCATAGTAGGTAAAAAGAGTGCAACCGCGCAAGCTCCCCCTCGAATGATCAGGATCATATCTTAAATGTCTTGTTGATGACGCATTCCAATGTTATGGACGTGTTTCCTAAACATAGAGGTGGGTATGATTTCGCGAAGAGATCCGCAAAATTCTCGGATGATCAGACATATCTTACTTCAATGTCTTTATTCTTCTCGAGCTCTGGGTGTATGAAAAGAACTTCATAGGGATATGTTTGGTTCTATCGCTTTTGATATATCCTTCTTTTGTCTGAGCAACACATGCAGCATTGTCTTCATATAAGATAGTTGGCTCGGTATTCAGACGAATTCCACTACTTGTTTGAATGTGTCGACTTATTGATCTTAGCCATACGCATTCTCTACTCGCTTCATGAAGTGCGATGATTTCAACTTGATTCGAAGAAGTAGCCACAAGTGTCTGTTTCTGAGAACGCCAGGATATAGCAATACCTCCGATTGTGAACACGTATCCCGTTTGTGATCGAGATTTATGTGGATTTGATAAATATCCTACAAAACCAATCATTAACCATTTATATTCTTAGGATAAAATAACCCTAAATCAATAGTCCCTTGAAGATAACGAAAGACATGTTTTATCCCATTCCAATGTCTTCGTGTAGGGGATGAACTAAATCTAGCCAAAAGATTGACTGAAAATGATATATCAGGTCGTGTGCAATTTGCAAGATACATAAGGGCTCCTATTGCACTTAGATATGGTACTTCAGGACCAAGTATCTCTCTTCATTCTATTCAGGTGGTCTGAATGGATCACTTTCAACATTAAGTGATCTAATGACCATTGGAGTACTTAGAGGAGTTGGCTTATCCATATTAAAGCGTTTTAACACTCTTTTAGTGTATGTGGATTGATATACACATATACCTTATTGAGTATGTTCAATTTGTAGGCCAAGACAAAATTTTGTCTGTCCAAGATCTTTCATCTCAAATTCCCCATTTAAATAGTTTGTTGCTTTCTGTATTTCTGCTTGAGTGCCGATTATGTTTAGATCATCATCATATACCGCGATTATCACAAATCCGGAATTTGTTTTCTTTATGAAAACACATGGGCATATAGGATCATTCATATATCCTTCTTTCGTTAAATGTTCACTGAGACGATTATACCACATCCGTACAGATTGCTTTAACCCATATAATGATCTCTGTAACTTTATTGCACACAACTTTTTGGGTTTAGATTTTAATGCTTATGGCATACTAAACCCATCGGGAACTCTCATATAGATATCTATATCCAATGATCCATATAAATAAGCTGTAACGACATCCATGAGACGCATCTCTAGATTTTTGCCAGCTGCTAGACTCATCAGAAATCTAATTGTTATAACATGCATAACGGGGGAATATGTTTTCTCATAATCAATCCTGGGTCTTTGAGAAAATCCTTGAGCTACGAGACGAGCCTGGTATCAATTTTATTTGGCGATGGCCTTATGATCAAATTTTCAAGAGAACACGCTGCACATATCATTTTATTTCTTTGATTCAACTCATGATTTTTCAATGAGTAACCATGTGAGCACTCTATGATATTCCGCATCATTGTGGTGCCAGGGTGACCAAGGCGATCATGCCATAATACAAACAAATTTGGATTTCTTTTGATCACAAGATATGATTCTATGGCATTTGTATAGGTATGATGCAAACCAAAAGGAAGTTCTGGAAATCTTTCCAAGACATGTCTTTTTCCAGATTTATTAGAGGTATATACATATACTTCTTTCCATCCTCAGTTGCAGACTGAATTTCATATCCTTGAAGGTATATGTCTTTGAAACTCTCCAAATTCCTCTTAGAATTTGGAGAATACAAGGCATTCTTTATGGAAAACTTTGTTCCATTAGGCAATTTAAAATTTGCTTTGTCACTTCCTTCATTCAAGTCCGTAGGACACGATATTGTATTGACAATAATTTTTTTCGGTTTTGATTCAGAGAAAAATCTCTGATGTCTCAGAATAGTGTGTGTTGTTTAACTATCTGGTATACAAATTTCTTTGATATTTTTCCTTGCTATTGTTTTGTTTGAATCTTGATCCATTTCTGTAATCAATATAAATGTTAATGATTATAAATAAATATTATTGATATTGAAAATATAGAATAATCGTAAAATAGTTTACTTTTAAAAGCAACATTATTTTAAAACAACTGAAATACATAATACTTGTATAATGACAATACTGGAGACTAGTAGTCTCACTACAAGCATTTCAGTTTTCCGCATGAGCGGTTTCATTAATCTTTTCCGCTATTAGGAGTGCCACAAATAAATCCGAAATTTTGTTGTACCCGCATGACATATATAGTTCTTGCTGGATAATGTGGTTTTCATGAAACGTGGTATACGTTTTCTCAAGCATTTGAGAATCGGTTATAATATCACCAAAATATTTTAGTTTAACCACAATTTCCATCATAGCGGAACTATAATCCATCACTTTATCAAAGTCTTTGAACTTTGGATTTTGCCATTCATCCCAAACAAGTGGGAGATTTATGGCTATTCGATTATCAAATCGAGTTTTCAGGGATTCCCAGATCTTTTTGGGATCTTTTATGTGTGCACAATCAAGGTATCTTAAAATAAAGATCACCGATTTTTCTCTTTCTTAAACCTTCGAAGAATTATTCTCTTTTATAGTTTTCGTTAAGCCAAGAGATTGTAAATGTATTTCGACGTAAGCAATCCAAGTTATATAATTAGCCAAAGTGATGTCTAAAGCTGGGAACATAAGCATCTCAATGCTTGCCATTAGTTATCTAAACACAAAATTAAATAAATATTATTAATAAAATAATATTATTTATTTCATATTGAACCATTTATATTAATGATGCAAGCGATTACAAAGAACATAATTGCATAGAAAAGTAAAGCGATACTTATGAAAAATTCTTCGCGAGTAAATTCCCCAATAGACAGACCATAAGTACATGCAACAATTGTGATTAAGTAAAGAATTAGAAACCAGCGAATCATTTTCCAAAAAAAAAAAAAAAATTAACAAATTTCTTAGAAAAATATATGAAGAGAGATATGATTTTTGATCGAATGAATAAGTGAAAATGAGTGTAGTAAATAGATTGAAAATTACTGTTCATAACCGTTTGAAAAGTGATAAATTTTTTTAAAAAAAATTCTTCATGACCGTTAGCGAAAAGATTTAAACGGAAAATCAATCTGTAAATTTTAATAGCCAATAAGTTAAATTTACCAAATTCAGATAATAGGTTTTTATACAAGTGGCCGAGCCTCCTTATATATTAACCAAAATATAAATATAATATAAATATATTTTAACAGCAATATTGTGATGATAGAATCATCCACGTTATAGGTGGCTTAGCCGTCCATTGCTATGATGTATAAAACATTCATTACAACTATTACTTATATGGGCGACATTCCTCTCACTATAGTAACGAATAAATAACGGTGTTTGAACAACCACTAGAAAATAATAATACATATTTTCTTTATTTCTTTATATAATTTTCATTTTTTTCTTTTTTTTTCTCTTTTCTTTTTTCTTTTCCTCATATTTTTTTTTCTTTTTTCTTTTAGCGAGGCGACATACTGTCCGATATAATACCATATATTTTTTTCAGCGAACATAGAGTGGTCATGCTGATAACGTGTTGTAAATAATTATTTTATTTTATGGTGTATAAAAATATAAATAATGGAGAAAGAATTTATACCCGCAGAAGGATCGGGATATTGAATAATAAAGAGACCAGAGAAAGAGATGGGCTTATTACTTCTCTTATAATTGAAGTAATGAATTGTGATTTACAAACGATCGAAATCGATAATTTATATAGAAGTAGAAAAGTAAATTATTGTGCATGCATAGTGACGTGAGCTCCACATATTTACGTAATGTTTATAACATATGCGCATCTTTTTGAGACTTTATGATTTCTCCTTTTTACGACTTTTATAAAAATATAGAAATTGTTGACCATAGCTAATCAACTTATATTATATATATTTTTACGTTATAGTTCCTAATTATATATCTGAAATAAAATGTTTTTTCTTCGATAGCAATTTTAAATCTTCAAAATATAAAACCGCTAATTGTACGCATTTATTAGACGTATATTATTACTAAAACCAGTTTAAAATTTTTTAATAACTACTAATAATTGTATATTATTTTGTTAAATTATATAGAATAAATTCATGCGTAGGATGAGTTGAAAACCTAGTACTGTAACAAAAAGTTTATAATTTAAAATGAAAACAACCAAAATAGTTATTAACCTTTCTTTGTAAAAAATAAAACGTTGATTCGAACAGTAACTCTTTTTATAACAAATTTATCTAGAGAGCCTATAAATATGACTGTATATTGCTTTAAAAACTCCAGAGCAAAACAAAAGAAAGAAAGAAGTTTAAAACTATTAACAACAAATATCAAATATATTTCTTTGTGATATTGGTTAATTACTATTAACGAATGAAGTTGACTTTTTTTATTTTTCAATCTTTTAATTTTGTTTTTTCATGTAAGTCTAAATTAATTTAATTAGGATAATATGTCGGTATTGTAATTATTAAAATATATATCTTACCGTCCACTTTCAAATCCCACAGTTGTAAAGCTTCCCCTAGATGTCCTGAAGTTACCCACAAAATTTCGTGATGATCCGACAGAAGGTTCAGTCGCGATCTTTCTTTGAATACACAGTGGTCCAAATCGCATATGAAACAGAAGAGATCATAAAAATAAAGATAACTCTTAGAATATTGACTCAAATCAATATCCGCAAAAGGCATATCTAGATATAGGTCTTAGCTACAATCCCAGAAAATTTTGTTACCTTTGCTAACGAGTTTCTAGGTCAAACCTCTGCTCTACCACGATGTGTCTGATCTGTCTATAACTCTCTTCTGATTGACGAGGCAGATGTTCGGAATATAGCATCCCAGACCAGATACAGACCTTACAAGTTTTAAGTGATGTTGTTTAGGTTGACTAATGCACCAGCAGAGTTCATGAGGTTGATGACTGGTGTGTTTCAGCAGTACTTGGATGAGTATCTGATAGTCTTTATAGACGACATTCAGGTGTATTCTAAGAGTTTTGAGGAGGATAAGGTAGACCTGAGGGTTGTCCTAGACAAGCTGCAGGAGCAGAAGCTGTTCGCTAAGTTGAGCAAGTGAAGTTTCTGGCAGCGGGAGATTGGGTTTCTGGGCACATTATTTTAGCGGTTGGGGTGTCTATTGATCTAGAGAAGATTTAGGCTATTGTGGAATGACCGAAGCCGAGAAATGCTACTGAGATCAAGAGTTTTCTTGGATTAGCATGGTATTATCAGAGATTCGTCGAGGATTTCACGAGTATGGCTCAGGCTATGACGAAGCTAACATGGAAAGATGTTTCTTTTGTGTGGTATTCAGAGTGTGAGGAGAGCTTCACGAACCTGAAGGCGATGTTGACGAATACACAAGTGTTGGCATTGCCAGAGCAGGGCAAGCCATATGCAGTGTATACAAATGCATCGAGAATGGGTCTCAGATGTGTGTTGATGCAGCAGGGGAAGGTGATTGCCAATGGTTCACGGCAGTTGAGGAAGCACGAGGGCAACTATCTTACCCATGACCTTGAGATGGCTACTGTTCTTTTTGCCTTGAAGATTTGGAGATCTTATCTTTATGGTGGGAAGGTTCAGGTGTTCACCGATCATAAGAGCCTGAAGTATATCTTTACTCTGCCAGCGTTGAATTTGAGACAGAGGAGATGGATGGAGTTAATGGCAGATTATGATATGGAGATAACTTATCATCCTCGAAAAGCTAATTTAATGGTTAATGCTTTAAGCTGAAACAGGTGGCTTCGGCTCACTAGCGGGACACAGAGTCATTGGTATGTGAAATCAGTATGTTGAGATTGTGTGCTACCTTGAGGGAACCATTGGGTTTAGAGGCAGCTAGTCAGGCAGATCTTCTGAGCAGGGTTCGTTTGGCTCAGCAGAAGGACGAGGTATTGATTCATGATTCCAGGATTAAGGGTTTCGAGTATCAGGTCTCTGCTAATGGGAAGATGCTGGTGCACGGACGAGTTTGCGTGCCCAGGGACGAAGATTTGAGGCGAGAGATCTTGAGTGAGGCTCATGTAAGCAAGTTTTTGATTCATCTAAGATGTACCAGGATCTGAAGCGGTATTACCACTGGGTCGGGATGAAGAAGGATGTTGCTAGCTAGATCAAAGCTTGTGATATATGTCAGTTAGTGAAGGCTGAGCATTGAAATCCGAGTGGATTGTTGTAGAGTTTATCCCTTCCAAAGTGGAAGTGGGATATGATTACGACGGATTTGGTGGTAGGGTTGCCAACTTCTCGGATAAGGATGCTATATGGATTATAGTTGATCATCTAACGAAGTCAGCACAGTTTTTGGCAATTAAGAAGCCCGATGGGGCAGTAACTGCATAACCCGTTCTGAATTTCTGCTAAGTATAAATTCAGAAAATAGTATGCGGTTAGAGGGTTTTTGAGGTAATTTCCCGACGAACTAGAGGGGAGTCGAGTTTTATCTAGGTGTCTTTGTAAAGATCTAATTGCAAGGAATCCAGTGCAACTGACGGCTTGTTAACGGAAGTTACCATCCATCTGCAAAGGCTCCTTGGAAGTTGGCTTAGAGTCATCAAAATGTATTGAAACCTCGAAAATATTGTGTTGATTTATTCATGCCCAAGGCATATTCATATCAAGCAAATTGTGACATGTTGTATTATAGTTGATATGGAAGTGTACGTATTGGTAGATTGTCGATGGAGTTCATTAGAATTGCAATTTTTTGCATAGTTTGCGACAGTATCGAGATTTTTATTTGAAATAAAAGCTCCTTTATCTTTCAAAGAGAAGACATTTCAAACTATTTTATCCGGAAAACGGTCTATTTCCCCCCGAGAACTATCGTATCTGGCCAGATAAAGCCCGATCTTTGACCTCTGTCTATATACCCATGAAACGAAAGTTAAATGTTTATTTCCCCACCAATTGAAAGTTCGAGAGCTTAATGTCCATGAATCTTGGTTTCGTCGGTTTAGTGCGTAAACCCGACACAGAACTATGTTTCGGTCGTAACTTAACAAAAAAAAACCGATTCCTTATTAAAACCCGACCCATTGTCGTTGTCATCCCAAAAATCAAAATCCCAAAATCCCCAAATTCAAATTAAGAACCCTAAAAAAGCTGAACTCTCAAACTTCAGAAAACTTCAAATTCTTATATATCTTGGGCCAACATTAGATAGGAGACAAAGACAAGAGTCTAATAATACTCTTATTCAATATAATTGCAGCCACTCCTAGCGGCAGGTGATCGTGAGGTCGAGACACCATGGTGGAAGAACTGTTGTGGAGTTCTTTTTTTTTTTTTTTTCTTTTTTGGAGTTCTTGATCTTCTCAAGGCATCATCATCATCATCAGCTACTTGAAGAAACAGAGGAGAATAAAGAAGACTCCAAAATTGTGAAACCAATCAAATTCTCAAGAACTTGATTTGGGTGTCAATGATGCCCCGATTGCTCTCCCTTTTGATGTGGTGAATCAAGCGGCTGCGGAGAATCGTTTCATCCTGATGGGCCGTCCGGTGATGCCAAGGAGACAGAACCTGCGCTCGATTGTAGCGACGATGCCTCGTTTGTGGGGCCAAGCTGGGTTGGTTCACGGAAGAATTGTGGAAGGCAGACGAGTTCAGTTTGTCTTTCCTTCTGAGGAATCCATGGAAATGGTTCTCCGCAGAGGACCATGGGCTTTTGCTGAGCGAATGATGGTGATACAGAGATGGACTCCTCTCATGGATCTCTCGATGCTGATTGTCAGGAACTCACCAAGCTCTTAAATGGATCGACTCTCAACTTTGGTATTCACAATTGGCTGCGAGAAATAAGATATTGGCAGAGCAAATTCGAAGGAATCCAGTTCCAATGGGTGGAGAGAACACATAACAAGGCTGCAGACCAACTTTCAAAGTTTAAAATGCCTCGGAACATTTCTTTTGTCTATCATCATTATGTTCCCCATGTATTAACAAACATCCTCCATGAGAATTTCTGTAACAGTTCACTATCATAAGCTTAATATATAAGATGTTAAAAGTGATTTCTGTAACTCCACAATCTCTGATTTCAAGGCCACCACTTTCAAAGTAATTTGGGGATTCTAGGGTTCGTCGAGAGCAATTTGGGGATTTTCGATTTTTGGTTTCAATTTTTGGTTTCGATTTGTTTTTTGGGTAGTGGGTCATAAACGGGTTGTAATTTGGGTTTAGGCTGGTTCTAATTAGGTTTAATTGGTTAAAGCATCGGTTTGGTATACAGTAAACCAATTAAACCCAGCGCTATGGAGTTTTAAATCTCGAACTTAGGATTCATGGACATTAAGCTCTCGAACTTTCAATTGGTGGGGAAATAAACATTTAACTTTCGTTTCATGGGTATATAGACAGAGGTCAAAGATCGGGCTTTATCTGGCCAGATACGATAGTTCTCGGGGGGAAATAGACCGTTTTTCCTATTTTATCAGTAGTCTTTTTCATATGATAGTAAACATCTTGATTAAATCAAAGTAAACTCAGCTACTAATACCTGAAATATGTATATAGACAAGACCAACTTTAGATTATATCAAAGATTAAACCATGTTTAAAGATATACTATCACGTAACAAAAAATTCAATCCTTACTTAAATAAGAACTACAACTACCACAAAGAAAAATAAATACAAAAATAAATACAATCCTTACCCATTCTTTCATTTTAACAAATAACCAACATCATTAGCAAACATGAACTCCAAATATCAATACCAAACCAAATCAATGGACCATAATGTTATCTTTAAAACCAACCAACGTCACTACTTTGTGAAATACATTCATAATGTAAGAGACATAATAATCAAAGTAGGTTCTTAAAAACAGAGCAAGAAGAGATTGGTTTTGTTCTATACGTAGAAAGCAGTGACTGTTCTTGCTGAATCACCCTCAACAAGCTTAATCTGGATAGAGACTTTACCAAACAAGTATTTATTTCTCGATTCAAATCCAACTCCTGAAAGAACAAGTCAAGCATCATCAATGGTGTTATCTTTAAAATTGAGATTCTGCTATCTTTGAATATCTAATCCAGCAACAAAATCAAAACTCATAAAACATATCTAAGGCCTACACCACAGAACCAGAGGCTAAAGCCACAATAACCAAGGATCCATGACACAAGCACAAGATGCAAATGAAGTTCAGACCTGACTAATATTCTACCATCAAGAAAGCAAAGACTAACCACCGTTACAGAAATGGCTGCAATGGATATGAAGTATAGTCTACTAAGAACGAGCCTAGATCAATGGCAAAAAAAAGCATGAAGCTTTTCACTATTTTTACCAAGCCAAGACAAAACACTTTAATCCCTAAAGCTTCTAGATTCCAAGTCCAGTTCCAGATTTTGAAATGAATCAGAATATAGATAGCCAAAACTCAAACACAGACTCCTCTATTATTTTTTTTTCTTTTTCGAAGTATATATATAGAGGAAAACGATTTTTCTTTTCAACTTCTTTACGAAAGAAAAATCAGATACTCAAGGCTCATAAAAATTCTTAACCATTCTACACATTCCACATATAAAACATTCTCAGCTACGTCAGTGTATATACTCCATATTTTTTGCAAGTGAATGCACATGTAAATGTGTGAAGTCATATTTTTAACGGTTTTTACAGATCTTTTTCGTATCTATTATTGAGTTTTTTTTTTTTGTCGAAATTATAAAGTTTTCAATACTTTTTAGCGTTTTAGGTTTTTAGACCTGTTTGTAAAAAGTATTCATTGTAATAAGGTATAACCTTTAATTCTATTTGGCAAAAAAAAATGTACTAAGAGTCACAATAAGCAGCCATGACGATGAGAATCTAGCAATCTCCAAAGCCGAAGCAAAATAGATTTTACTAAGAAACTTATTCAATAACATTGTTGCCTAAAATAGTAAGCTGATGTCACCAAAAATAAGCACATTTAGTCTGCTCGCAGTCTCAATATCTCCATTGCTGTTCTTAACCTGAAGTATGGCAATTGGCATGTCCTTCTGCAAAAGATAGAATTCAGACAAAACATGTTTTATAACATTCTAAACACACGTTAAGTTTCTCATGTGCTAACCAATCATATTTAAAAGTAGTGTTACTTCTAATTTGACCCAGATATGATATGGATTCAGAAGCAAATGCAGATCTTGAAATCTTTTATTACCTGACTAAATTGTAGCCTCAGTCCTCTACTATAAAAATCAATGTATTTAAGCATAAACATCCCACAGTCATACCTAGGAAATTGCAAAAGAGGAGTGTCAGCAGATCTTCAACTACATAAGACAAAGTGATATATACCATAGCGGTTTCATTTAGATGTGGTTGATCCTAAATAACAAGGAACAACCTAAAGCTTGTGACAGAATATTATAGTACAAATTGAAGATGATGGTATCACATAAGTAATCTCGGTAGCAACTAGAAAACTATGAGACACATTGATTTATTTTTCATGTTTCTGTAAGATTGTCCGTATATATCCCTAACTCACATAGCCAAAGAAAGTTTGAATGATTCTACAAAGGAGGGTTTGCTACTAATCATGATTGCAACTAATGAACTAGCTGAACAAGCACTCTATCGACTCTTTGAAATGTAGAAACCATATTACACTATTTTTAGTCACTATATATCCAAATTAAATTGTTAAACTCTAGTACTAGTCTTTGCATCAACCTAACCATAAGCAATAACATTAGAATCAAGAAGAGTAAATATAAATCACCTCAACATGTCGGAGCAATGATACTCTCAAGTTGTTCCAGTTTTTACCATTAGAAGAATCCTGAAAACGATCATCATCCTTTTTATTGAATCTCAATGCGGTTTTATTCGGACCAAAAAAATTGTTTGTTTCATGACTAATCTCTTCATTGCCACAACAATCTCTAAGTCTTGGCTTCTTTTTTAAGGCAGAAGCATGGACCAATAATTTGATTCTAAGATATCCTCTGCAACGGTTGTGATATTCTCGTCCATTAATGGAGACTTTTGTTGTTGAATGTCTCGAGATTATAACATTAGAAGACGAAACTGGTTTGTCTGAATATCTGCGTTTCTTCATGGTCTGAAAGGTTTACTACAGAAGCTAATGGAGAGAGGAAGGGAAAACAATTGGTCTTATGCCCTCCAGTTTCGATTGATTCGATGTGATTTGATACGATTCTTTGTTTTGTTGAAATTGATCAAGACCTTTTCACATTAGGTTTGTTTGTAATATGTTTACGGGAGATATAGCATCTCGGATTCAGTTTATAGACGCAGTTTTGGTTCCAAAAGGAGCAGAGAAGTTCTTTGAAGGTATTGCCGAAACCATTAAGGACTACACTGTCTACACGGCCTATTAACCATGTACAAAGATCTGAGAAACCTCTGCGAAAAACGAGGCCACTTTCGAGAAGATGAGAGAGCGCGGATTCCTCTTGACACTCCCATACATTCTATGCTACCTCTCTATATCCCACTAAGAACCAGGATATGGTGAATGAACTTCTGAGCGAGATGGAGATGAATAACGTTGAAAACTTAACCTAATAATCTCACATCCAATTACACACTGTTGGTATCTGACTTGTATAAGGAAATGGAGATGTTTCTGATTAGTAAACAACATGCATCAACATGGCAAATATTTGCATGGAACAGAGCAACCGGAAAATTCTGTATCAACAAAATCAGCTTATAAGATGCTTAGAAGTCTTCCGTTCGATGCTCATATCCCTAATACTACGATTTCTGGATATCATGTGAAAGGAATGAAGAGGTATAGCATTTACCAACACGCACTGTGCAGAGTATTAATCATATTCTCATGTGAAGAAGACAATTTTATCTATAGCCCTAATCCGTAATTAGGAAACTATCAACAGCGAAACTCCTTGAAGTAAAATCTTATTACTTTGTTTCCCCGGAAGAACGATAATATCGTCAATGAACAACAAGAAGCAACAGAGACCGTATCACAGTTTAGCAAACCGAGGTTTCCTTTTCGCCAACTGAGCAGAGACAGCTTCGTTGAGATCATTTGATATAAGCATAGCCGAGTTCCAAGTTGCTACATAGTCAAGACCTTGTTCTACACTCACCTCTCTGCTTCTTAATAACACTGCCTTTGTCCCTGTCACAGCTAAAGGAGACTTGCCTGCTATTCCTGAAAACATCGATAAACTCCGATTCTCATTCCCTCAAAAACCAAATCATCCCAGAATCAAAATTGAAGCAAACCAATCATAGAATCAACACACTTAATAAGCAACTGATTAAACGAAAAAACCGAAAAATTAGATCAAAAAACGTGATTCTAACCCTAAATCATCCCAAAATCAAATTCGAGCATAGATTCAACAGATCAAAGCAAAATGAGATTGATTACCTTCAGCGATCGTAGTGACACCATTATCAAGATCCGATTTAGATCCGAAAACCCGAGAAACAAGACCAAGTTCTTTAGCTTCACCACCAGAGAATCTCCGAGCAGTTAAAGCCAATTCCATGGCGTTTGCATACCCAACAATACTCGGTAATCGCTGAAGCGTACCAAGATCCGCAACAATCGCTAGATCAACCTCCTTAATCGAGAAAAAAGCATCCTCAGAGCAATACCTAATATCACAAGCGGTAACAAGATCAACGCCTCCGCCGATACACGCGCCGTGAATAGCAGCGATTACAGGTTTCCGGCACTGTTCGATTGCGGTAATCGCAGCTTGCATCGACTTGATCTTACGGCGTAGCTGCTCGCTTGATCGTCCTCTATCGTTACCGAACGAAGATTGTGTTGAGATTGAAGAGAGGGAAGTGAGATCGATGCCGGAGCAAAAGTGTTTTCCGGCGCCGGAGAGGATGATGACGGAGACATCTGGGTTTTGGTCGAGAGATGAGAGAGCTTTGGGGAATTCGATGAAGAAATCGAGAGATAAGGCGTTGAGATGTGATGGTCTGTTGATGATGAGGTTAAATACGGAGGAATCAGAGTTCTTGCGAACGATTTCTAGGGTTTTGTATGACTCCATTGTCATAATTTGAAATACAGTAATGATGATGATGATGATAAGGTCAGAGATAGAGCTTATTGTAATAAAACTTTGGGGCACTATTGTAATTTGCTGGGAATCCTATACTATTATTTGGGGAGTACACTTTATAAAATACCCTTAACTAACCTTCACTTTTGTAAGAATTTATTTAAGAATGCCACTCTTTTTAGAACAAATTTCATTCAATTTATTAAGGATAAACAAGTAAAATACTAATTTATATCATTTAATTAATTTAATTAAATTATAAAATGAAAATCTGTTATTATTATATTTTTTTAAATGACCAATCAAAATGAACATATAAGATTTGATATCTAACTTACCATATTAATTTGTTATTAATCATTAAACTTCACCTCTCATCTTTATATGATTATATTAATATGAAACAAATAAATCATCATATCATTTACATAATAAAAAAAAAAGTAAATTTTTTTCTGCATATGTCAAGATTTGAATTTTTAAAAGAGAAATTGTTAAAAATGTCCCTTTTTCAATACCCCTTTTCAAAAATGCCCCCTTTGAGAGTCCATTTTTAAGTTTGCCTTCTTTTAATTTTTAATGACCATTTTACCCTTATTTGAAACAAAATTAGGTCAACAAAATACAAAATATTTTTTGGCGGGAAAAGTGATCCCGCAATTTTCCCGCCAAAACACTTGTAAAAACCTTTAAAATACCTTGTAAAATTTTCCCGTAAAAATTTTTCCCGCCAAAAAATTTTCCCGCCAAGAAATTTTTTTGCGGGAAAAGTGATTCCGCAATTTTTTTGGCGGGAAAAATTTACAAGGTATTTTAAAGGTTTTACAGAGTATTTACAAGTGTTTTGTAAGGTTTTACAATGTATTTTAAAAGGTTTTACAAGGTACTTATAAGGTTTTATAAGGTATTTATAACTTGTAAAACCTTATAAAAAACTTGTAAAACCTTATAACTTGTAAAACCTTATAAAATAGCTTGTAAAATCTTATAAATACCTTATAAATACGTTGTAAAACCTTTTAAAATACATTGTAAAACCTTATAAATACCCTGTAAAAAACCTTTAAAATACCTTGTAAATTTTTCCCGCCAAAAAAATTGCGGAATCACTTTTCCCGCAAAAAAAACTTTTTGGCGAGAAAAAATTTTACGGGAAAATTTTACAAGGTATTTTAAAGGTTTTACAAGTGTTTTGGCGGGAAAAATTGCGGGATCACTTTTCCCGCCAAAAAATATTTTGTATTTTGTGGACCTAATTTTGTTATATTTCCTTATATATTTGTGATATCTTTTATTAAAAGAAGGGTAATTTAGTCATTTTGTACATAAAAAGGGGTATTTTTAAAAATGAACAGCCAAAAGGGGCATTTTGAAAAGGGGTATTGAAAAAGGGGCATTTTTGTGAGTCTCCCTTTTTAAAAACGCATATAAATTGTTCAATCTATAAAGGAAACAATTAAACGGGTCAAAAATTCAGACTTGAGTAATATATTTTTTTTACACAAAAATAAAGTCAACCAAAATTTCGACTGAGCAACGGGTCAGAATTTGAATATTTATATTCGATTTCATACATTTATTTTTTTGAAATGTATAATTTTATATACTACAATAAAAATTTTAAATATTTTAATTTGCTACATTTAAAATAAGTTTTACTTGATATTTTTAGAGTTAAAAATTATAAATACTCTAATTTGATTATTTTTAAAAATATTTATAATAGGTAGCGGGTTAAATATAATATATTATATGATGAAATGAGTTTTGATCCTTATAACTATTTGAATAGTTATATTTAATTTCATAGAATTTGTTTTTTGAAATTCATAATTTTATAAACTACAAAAAAAATTTAAAGATTTTAATTTGGAATATTTAAAATAGTGTAGAACATTTAAATATGGTTTGACACCTCTAAATATTTGAAAATTTGATTCCGCAAGCAATTTTAGAATTAACGAATAATAGATTGTGCACGCAATATTTTAAAATGAAATATTGAGATTCTAAAATAAAAATATAGACTCCACGCACGGGTTGATTTTGGTATTATTATATACTAAATATATGTTTATAACATATTCGATTATGCGAATAATTGGTAAATTCCGTAATTATAATTCTCAAACAAATTCTGTAATTAGATTAGCTCAAACAAATCTCTATTTCAACAACCAAAGAATTATAAATTGAAAAAGAATTTTCTAAATTAATTCAAAACAATAGCTAATTTTCTTAATTAATTCAAAATAATCTATGTTTTATATGCGATTTATTTATGGTATTTTAATTTTTGATCTAACTGAAATATATGCAATCCTATTTTGTGGTTGTTAACATAAATTAACTCATTGTTCAAAAAATATTACTTTTTAAAAAATAAAATTATTTTCCGTTTTCATATCTTAAAAAAAAATATCCATAATTGAGTATTATAGAAAAAATTATATATTTATTCTAATATTGTATATAGGGACTGACAAAAAAATTAATATTTTTTCACTTATTATTATAATATATTAAAACTTAGTTCTAATATATATATTATATAAATTTTGTAATAAATAAAATTCAACCCGTACTTTAGTACGGGTGATGATCTAGTTATCCATTTATAATCCTACTAATATTTTTTTTTCCAGCAATCAATTTGGCCAATGCATATCAATTTGAAGATATTATTAATTTGCTTGCATCAACAATTTCTTTTTTCAATATTGGTAAATAATAAAGGAATGTTCATATCCTATTTTTGTGATTTATCACTTTCCATTTTGTTCAATTTAACATAATCAGCAATATTAAAAATGTATTTGGTTGGTATATTATTTATTTTCCAGTTTCTTGTAAGTATACGGTATATTATTTATAGGGGCATTTACATTTGATATCATCTATCTAATCTTTTCTCATTTGTAACCGTTACCTATCAATGTTTTTGCCAATTTTTTTGTTGGAACGGGTAAATACAATTCAACTTGAAGCACTAATTTTCATGGAAACATTGTGTCTTTCGAATAATTGGTAGATAGGTAGCCAAACGGTGTTCCTAAAGGATGAATTTAACGGAACAACAAATTGTGTACTAAAGAGAAATGATGGGTACTAAATGTGTATACTAGCAATATGATCTAAAGGAGACATATAGAAGATAATTTATACAAGATATACATGAGAAATTGTTAAGCAAATATATAATCACAATTTTAATAAGTTTTGAAGTTGAATCAAGATATTATCATCTTTGAAATTGTACAAAACTTTCACCATAAAAGGCAACAACTTATGTTTTCTACGAGGTAACATAAAGATCATATCTTATATGGCTACATAATTAGGGTTGAACAAAGAAACCGACAACCCTACTATTTTGAGTGAGGCATTCTAAACTCAACATCGTGATGATGATGACATGTAAATACAAATTTAAATAGCAAGAATTTGTGTTTTTACTTAGAGCGATCAACAAAAAGTTGCGCTAGTACTCTTTGATAACTTGAAGAAAATATAACTGCCGACACCTTACTAAGACTTAGTAACATAGGTACTTACATAATCTAATACGGCATTTAAGATGACAAAAACTATGCGTTGATAGTCATAAACACTTATCGGAAGCTTTGTGGCGAGAAAGAAGAGTCATGGTTCAATTGTGTTAACACATTTCAGGTCCTCTATGACGATAAGAAGAGAATCTTCTTTGTTGCTACTGTAAATTTGACTTGAAATTTGATACCATTCATGTAACTGATCTCATTTGTAATCTATGCATCTGACTTTTTTGTCTTTTGCTAAATTGTTTCTATAGGATCCAGTTGAGACTTCCGTAGAATGCTATTGGTGATTTGATACTTTAGGTAACATGTTGTTCTCAAACGACTATGATGAGTTCGGTACCAACGCTTATGATGAGTTCCGTACAAGCGTTTCTGTTTTCTACAGCCACATATTTGGAGGACCCTTTGTAGCAAGTGGGAAAGGTCTAAGAGCGTCTATATCCTTTTGATACGCAAAAAGTGTATCTTAAAAATAAAGTATTATTATTTTAATACATTTCATATAAATAATTAAATTTTAATTTTAAATAAAAAATAAGTCATTTAGAGCATCTTCATCCATCATCTCTTACAAAAGTTAACTCATAACACATGACACACTATAACTTGTTAACTTTCTTTTTTGATTTAATATTTAAAGAAATAATAATATATTAATTTATTAAAGTTATATTTTGAGTTATTTTTTTAAATAATGTGTGATTGATAAAAAAAAGTTATATTTTGAGAAATTGAGAGAATTTCTAACGATTCTTTTAGAACCGATTATTCTTTCTCTTTCATATTTTCTTAAAAAATATATATTTTAATACAAAGTATCTAAACTAGATACTAGCAATGTAGTTTCTCAGGGTAGAAAAGGGGCAATCATGCTTTTGATTACTTTTATTTCAATCTTGATAGGAAGAGATTAATCAATAGAAATGAAGATTTGGTATTTGGATTTTAATGTGTTTATATGCAAGAGATAAAGTCATTCTTTGACCAAAGCAGCATCAGATATTGCATCCCAGTCCAAAGGGGTTTTTAAAGTTTATTTTGATGTTGCTTAGAGCATCTCCAACAAGCCCTCAAACCTTTAAATTTGAAGGTTTTTTGAACTTCAACAAACCCTCAAACCCTTATTTTTTGAGGGTGTGAATAGTGCACCTCCAAATTTGAGGGTGCACTATTCACACCCTCAAAATCTTTCTCATATTTTATTTTAATCCTTATACTTTATATATCTTACAAATAATTCTATTAAATTCAATTATTTCAAATATATTCATATAAATTCAAATACATTAGAATTATTAAAATATAAAAACATAACATTTCCAAAAAAATCATTTTATGTATGGGAGCATTATGGAAATATTTTATATTGAGTAATTTTGTAATTTTATGTGTAATTTTATAAATCATTTTTATGTTTTATTTTATGTTTCTTTTCTAAGTTCTATATAATTTTGTATTATCATGTAAAGTTTAGTTTTTTCTAATATTGTTTGACATAATTGTTTTTAAAATGTAGGTTTTATATTTATTTATAAAACTTTTACCATTATAACTGATTATTGTTAATATTGAGGACTATAATGTAAATAAAAAAAAAAATTCAAAATAAATTTGAGGGTGTGCCATTGGAGTAAGTGACCCTCAAATCCTTATTTTGAGGGTTTGCTACCCTCAAAATGAAGGTCCTTGTCGGAGATGCTCTTAGCAAAAAAAAAAAAAAGTTTATTTTGATGATATCTATACGCATAGCTGTTTATTATAATTCTTCTGTTCAGAGCCAATCATCCAATAGAGCGAGATGCATCAAAATGTTGATAATCTATTAGAGAATGATTGGGTTCACTATATTCAAACGAAGCTTGAAGACTGATTGAAGGAGACAAAGAAGAAGGATTCAGATTTCTAGAGTAGCACAAGCCAAGAACCAACTAGTGTATCAAACACTCTAATACATCTAAGAAGAATCGAACTCGAACACAAGGTGGCAAGAATTTGAAGCTCTGACCACACCATCCAATTCATTGAACATCTTACTTCTTTTTTCCAACTTGTTGAGCTCTTCCGATTCAATGGGATTTGTAGAGAAAGTTGCCTTCTTCAAGAGTCTCGCGTTCTTTAGAATATATGTAGCCACTTCTTTCTCTTCTTCTCTTACCCAACGGTATCTTGTCCACACAAATTTCTCGAGGTGAGACAACAAACATTCAGGAACATTCTTTGGTTGATTCCATTTCCCGCCGACCACACCATCTTTACTAAAAAAAGAAGATTGCTGAGACCAACACGAGACAAAATCCAATTAGTGTGTATCATTATTAGACCAAAATTAATCCCATAGAGAGATCATAAAAATGTTAGCTAGCTAGCTAGCTGAATATTAATGAAATGTCTTACACCAATGAGCTTAAGGACTTTTAGTATAGGAGAGCTATCGAGCATGATCGTAAGTAAATTCCACCACTCTGCTTCCCATGTACACATCTCTAGAGATACCAGCTGATAGAAGATACCAGTAAGATCTTTAACCTATCCATAAAGATCATATCATTATTAGAACAGTAACATTGTGATAACAAAATAACGCAAAAATGCGAATAGCAAAGTTACCTGTAAGGGTGATAAATCTAAGAAAAGACGTTTGACTGACTTGAGAGATCCCAGAAGCTTCTTATCGACAATCTTAGAAACGTTTCTAATTTTTGCTTCAAGTAACAATGGCGTCTTCTCAATCAAACAAAGCTCAAAACCATTTAACTTTCCAATTTCTAAGTATTCCAAAGAAGGAGTGTTTATCACATAGCCCCCATTCTTTTCTCTAGTGTGACCGCAAATCGATAATCTCTTCAAAGATGGCGCCACAATAGTGAAGTTCGTTTCATAATGAGGGCAATATATACTCAGGGAAAGAACTTCAAGATTAGGGCAGCGAGATAAAAGGTTACCAATGGATTCATTGTCTTTGTACTTCACATAATAAAGGTGAAGAGTTCTAAGAGACTTCATAGAAACCAGAGAAGGAACATCTACGTAAATTGAATTCGAGAGTGTCAAGGTCTCAAGTGTATCACAGCAAAACAAGCTACTCGGAAAAGTGACTACGACAGCTGATGACTCGGCAAAGAGTAAAAACTCACGCACATTGCGTGCAATCGCAGTTCCAGCCCATAGTTCAACATCTAAATCACAACATGCATCTCTTATTATCAGACGCAAACTCTCTAGAACTGGAGCTTTATGTGAAAGAAAAGACCTGGTAACATTCTCTGCAAGTTTCTTATAATCAAATACAAACTTGAGCTTCGGCACCATCTTCCAAATAGATAGCCATTGTTTAGACAAAACACTCGTGGCTATGACATCTTTTGTTGGAAGTAAAGACAATATCTCCAGAATCAAAGCTTCAGGCAACTCACTGATCTTGTCCTCCCTCACAACATCTCGCTGTTTCAAACTTTCACCAAAAAATTCAAAGAAGAAAAGATTAAAAGTTAGGGTTAATTAATTTGGAGCTTACGGTTTAACAACAATTCATAAAGGACGCAGAGAAAAGACACAAACGAAACAAAGAAACAAACCCTTGTTCCATCGTCGTTAACAGAGACTAGAATTGTTTTGTGCTTTCCCAAGTTTCCACTGCTATCGTATAACAAACGCAAACGAGATATATTGAAAAAACTAGGGTTATGATCATGGTTTGGGCTGAACCGATTGGTTTTGTTTTCTATCAAACCATACCCAATCCAATTAATCAGCTCAAAAATATGTTACCGACCAGTTTAGTAAGAGGCCAATTTTCATTTTTTCGTCTGGTTCAAAAATGTTCTACTCCTAAGACAGAACATTGTATGGAACAACAGAAAAAGAAAAAAAATAACCTCTTGATCTTCACAATTGACTTTTTTTCATTCATATTAATATCTTATATGAAGTATCCAAAATCATAAAAACCCATGATTGTATCATAACTAGGGGTGGGCATTTCGGTTTAACTTCGGGTTCGGTTTGGGTTCGGTTCGGTTCGGTTTATTTGGGTTTCGTAAAACTCTAACCAAACTCAACCGAAGTTAGTTTGGCTCGGTTTGTGTTTGGGTCAGTTTATGTTTGGTTCGGTTCGGTTTTACTTGGGTTCGGTTTGAGTTTGGTTCAAAAAATCAGTAAATGTAACAAAACAAAAAATTTCATTGTCTTTGAAGTTTGAACATTGAAATTGATAAAGTAATTAAATATCAAGTTCAAGTTGTAAGTTTAAATTGAATAATTCAAATTAACCATGAAAAAAAAAACCTAAAAAAACCCAACCATGGTAATTAGAAGAAAAGGAAAATGAAATCCAACAACGTAACATACTAATCATATATATGAAAGGAGGCTATCTCTCTCCATATGGTCGCCACGTCAGCATTTTAGGCTCTTCTGGAGATGCCACATCAGCTTTCTTTCCATCCAATCAAAACATTTCATTAATATGAGTCAGCTTTTATTTTTTACACATCAGCTTCTAATTATAAATGTCAAATGGGGAAAACACAATAGCCCATGAGGGATGGCCCATATGAATTTAAAAATCTATTTCACAAGTTAATAATATATTTATTATTTAATTATATATTTTATTTAATTTTACATATTGATTTTTACTAATACTAACTTATTTTGTTATTTTATGTTTTTTTCCATGAAATTATTTTATTGGTTTTATATACTCCAAAGTTTTTTTCGCTAATTTTTGTAATCTTAACTCAAAATATAAGTGGATAATAGTATAGTGGATTAGCTAATGGTTTGAGTAAGTTTTTCTCTTAATTTTTTGATCTATATATGACACTGAGGGTGAAGAGTACGTAAGGTCATCAAATTTTGGAGGTTCTATAATCCCAACATTACCATCTATAAAATTGGTTTAGGAAAGATTGTTTACGGATTGTGTGAGTGATGCATTGTTGAATATGTTGGTTGAAAATGTATTTTAATACTAAGAGTAGTTGTTCATTGTATGAGTAAATGATTAGATAATTAAAAATTACATTTATCATAATATAACATCAAATAAATCAAAATAAAAAAAAAAAACCGGAAAAAACCGCGGCGTAAAGTGGGTGATTAACTAGCAACAAGAACAATCAAAATAATTTGTTATTAACAATTTTTAAAACAAACCCACGCGTAGCGTGGGTATTCATCTAGTCTTCCATAATTCCTTCACGCAATGTCATCAAGAATGAAATATGAAAGTCTTTTTGAGTTTTACTCTTTATAAGTTAGAAGGAGAACCCTAAATTTTTTAGAGTTAGAGTTTTAGAGATAATTAAATATATTTTACATTTATTCAAATTATTATAAAAGTAAAAATAAACACATATTTAGTTATTTATAATATTATTAATAAAATTGACTAATTAATCAAATAAACACATTGGGTTATCGGTTCGGTTCGGTTTAAAACCGAACCGAACCGACCCATTTGGGTTGAGAATAAACCCAACCGAATGGTTTGAGTCTAAGCTTGGGTTCGGTTTAGGTCGGTTTGAGTTCGGTTGGGTTGGGTCGGTTCGGTTCGGTTCGGTTTAAATGCCCACCCCTAATCATAACGATAGATAGATAAATCACTCTTACCGGTTAAATCAAAAGGCTCTATGTGCTATTTGCCTAGATAACTGATTAGAATCAGAATCTGAACTTGTTTCATCCATAGGCTCATCCTGGTCAATCCATGTGGTTCAAGATGCTCAAGGTCCGGCAGAGAGAGAATATCATAATTGTATCTTCAGGCAACTGTTTATAGAGAACATAGACACCTTCATGCCGTGCTCCTCACGGCATAGTGTTAACAGTACTCTTTGTGTAAGGTTTATTTCACTTCACACAAAAAGGAGAGGCTTAAACTAGAAAAACAAGCTCCAAGTAGAAGAAGCTAACGTGTGAATCAATTACAGTTGCAACGAAATTAAACTACCCATTTGTTCTCAGGATTACACAAGGCCAGATTTTATTACTAATTGTATATGAAACATTAGGTTTAAATTTGCAAAGAAGGAGCAATAAATATATAGAAGCTTATACGGGAAATGGATAACAAACTGCATGAAATTTCTCAAGTGTGTAACATCCAAAAGAGCATAAAGATTCAAGATATAGCTAAACAAAAAACCATGATCATATGTTTTGTAACATAGAACAAAAGAGATGCTTAGATCAATCTCTGGACAGCCTCCTTATAACAAGAAGAGCAATCATGATACCAACTAATGCACCAGGACTAAGGAGCCGCAACAGGTTGTGAGCTTTAGATTTGGACATAGTGACTGCCTTGATGCCTTCTCTGAAGTTTCGACCCCTAGAGTTCGTTACCAGTACACATCAGGTTGTGAGTTTTCTCTTCGGTCTTCTCCAATAGCTAGGCTTTTCCAAAGCCAAAATGTACGTACACCTGGCACCCCTGATGCGTTTTGAGGCTGTGATAAGAGAACAATGCAATTTTCATTAATTGCCCGAATATTGCAATATTAATGTTCCCAACGCATACCCAAGAACCCAAAACTGATCTTACCGGTTAAATTAAAAGGCTCTATGTGCTACGAAGAGTCTGATACATCATACGATGCATCGAATTTAAATACAAGGTGGCATGAATTTGAAGCCCTGACCACACCATCCAATTCATTGAGCACCTTACGTCTCTCTTTCAACTTATTGAGCTCTTCCGAATCAATGGGATTTGTCGAGAAAGTTGCTTTCTTCAATCGTCTTGCGTTCTTTAGAATGTATGTAGCTATTTCTTTCTCTTCTTCTCTTCCCCAATCGAATCTTTTCCACACAAATGTCTCTAAATGTGACAACAAACATTCAGGGACATACTTTGGCTCATTCCATTTGCCGCCGACCAAACCATTTTTATGAAAATTCAGACAATGCTGAGACCAAAGAGACAAGGGGGTATTTAGTGTATAGCATTACTAGATCATATAATATAACCCAAAGAGAGATCACACAAAAATATCTAGCTGACTAATAATGAAATGTCTTACATCAGTGAGCTTGAGGACTTGTAGTTTAGGAGAATTTTCGAGCATGAGCGTAAGTAGATTCCACCACTTTGCTTCACGTGTATACATCTCTAGAGATACCAGCTGATAGAAGATGCTTTCAGTAGGATATGTAATCTATACATGAGACCAATTATTAGTGTATAGAAACAATGAACAAAGAACTCAATTGACGAATAAAATAACCCCGAAAAATTACCTTCAAGGGTGATAAATTCAATAATAGACGTTTGACGGAAGTGAGAGATCCAAGAAACTTGTCATTGGTTATAGATGTAACATGAGCGATATTTGCCTCCATCAGCTCCGGCGCATTCAGACAAAACTCGGGACATCTTAACTCTTCAATTAGTAAGTATTTCAAAGAAGGAGCATTTATCAAATATCCCCAAAACTCTGGTCCATCATTGTTATCATGAACCGTTAATCTCTGCAAAGAAGGGACCTCAATAGTGAAAACCTCAATATCAGAATCATCACCTCGGTACAAACGCAATTCTTCAAGACCAGGGCAGCCAGATAAAAGATTACGGATAGATGACTCGTCTTTGTAGCTCACAAACTCAAGGTGCAGAGTTCTAAGAGACTTCATAACAACCGGAGAAGGCATATCTACAAGAAAAACGTAGTACGAGTTTCAAAGTCTCAAGTGTGTTACAAGTACACAAGCTACTCGGAAATGTGAAGGTCATCCCCGTCCCGAGCTCAGCAGGATAAAAATCGAGCACCAATTC
Organism: Arabidopsis arenosa; assembly: GCA_905216605.1. Taxonomy (NCBI): domain Eukaryota; kingdom Viridiplantae; phylum Streptophyta; class Magnoliopsida; order Brassicales; family Brassicaceae; genus Arabidopsis; species Arabidopsis arenosa. Next base: position 3,335,058 of record LR999458.1, read on the forward strand.
ACGCAGATGTCGAGAAAACGCAATTCCAACCCAAAGTCCAATATCTACAAGATTAAGTTTTTCTGATCCAAATTGGAGACGGAAACTCTCTAGAACCGGAGCTTTATGTGAAAGGCTTGCAAACAATCTCTGAAAATGTATATTGTTCACTTTCGTAATCCTCACAATCGAACTCGAGATTTGGGACCAACTTCCAAAGAGACCGCCATTGTTTAGACAAAACACTCGTGGCTACGACAATGTTTGTTGGAAGAAAAGACAGTATCTTTAGAAGCAAAGCATCAGGCAACTCACTGATCCTGTCTCTACCCATAAAAACTCGAATTCTCAAACTTTCACTAACAAAACGAAAAGAAAACAAGAGTAAGAATTAGGGTTTAGAGTTTGTATATAGAACGATTTGTTGGAAGAAAAGACAGAATCAAAGCTTCAGGCAACAGATTCATCCTATCCTTATTCATAAAACCTCGATTTCTCAAAAACAATTTGACCACCAAAAATCCAAAATCAAAGAATTAGAGTGCTATATATCGGATTTCAAATGCTCTAAACAAAGAAACTTACCGTTGTTCCATTGTCTGTGAAATCCTTCAGGGTTTTGATTTTCCGGTGCTAAATCGCATTTCAACACTCAAACAAGTAGAAGAAGAAAGTACTGAAGCTCGCCAATTGAGAGAGACTAGGGATTTTTATTCAAAATCGAAACGAAGCCGACCGGTTTAGTTATATACTCCCTCCTTTTTCTTTTTTTTTGGTCATCCGAAATCTGAAATTAAAAAGAGCTCAATAGAGCCATTCTTGGGGTTTGTTGTTTACATATGTGAAATAAAACGATTCTGTACGATTTTTTCGTATCAGATTATCCGCTTTTACATTAGCATTACGTGAAATTAAAGATAAAGAGAATGATGAGAATTCTTCCTTGTCGCTCTGGAATTCCTCCGTTATTTTATCAATGATGTTTTAAGTTTATATTTTTTTTCCTAAAATATATGATATTTTCAGTTTTCAATGCAATATTAATTAATTTTTATTAGATTTGATGATTTATATTTTGGGGATTATGTTTTTATTGGTTGATTAGATAATAATTAATATTTTTGTTTATAAATAAACAAAAATTAAATGATTTCTTAATTTATGTGTATTCTTATAAAACATTATCTATAAAAGAACGGAAGAAGTAGTATATATCCATGTTCTAAAAATCTCTACATATTTCTGATTACTCCCCGCTTAATCGCTAGATTCATCCTATCCGCCTCGATTAATGATTAATCCCTTAATAAAGCAGTCACCCGATTACTCCCCACCTAATCTGATAACTTCTTGTCTAATCCGATTATTTTCTGCCTAATCTTGCATAATCCGATTATTTTTATATTACAAGTACAAAACAACTTTTCTTTTTGTTATTCGGACATTTATATTGAGAGTTTGTAATGCTTTACAATAAATTATGTTCAAAATTTTAACAAAAATCATAAAATTTTCTTAAAAATATATTTTTATGTGTTTACTACAATTTATAAACAATATTATTTAAAAATTTAATTATATTGGACTAAAGTCTTTTAAAAATATTAAAATAATCCTAAAACTAGTCCACTATTAATCTCCGATTTTGTTGTGTGTTTTAAAACAGAATAACATGTAAAAATAAATAAAATTACATTTGATGTGTTATACTTTTTTAAAACTAAGAAAATAGTTTAAACTTAAACCCAAAATTCTTAACATCAACCCTAAATATGAACTCTGAATCTCCAAAACTAAACTCTAAATCCGAAATCATAAACTTTAGTAAAAGTGCAAAAAATATTTTTTTGAAAAATGAACTCTAAATCCCCTTTCGAATATTTTTTGTTCTTCAAAACTAGAACCTCAAAAAATTTGAAAAAAATAGCATTTGATTTTCTTTAGAAATCAAAGGCAAAAAAAATGTACTACTTGTTTAAAAGAGAGCCAATTAGCTGTATGCTAATTATTCGAGAAATAATTTGCAAGTTGGTATACATTTTTTATTCTTTACAAAACAAGAGAGAGAAAACTTTGAGTTCGAAAAAATCGGACGAAATTGCCCCTGAAATAAATTGCGGGAATTTTCCCTCCGAGAATTTCGTAGGGGACAGCGATATTCTGTGGGCCTCCACTTATGGTGTGTTGCAACAGAGATACGTATCATGATATATATGTGTTTATCCGATACACGCAAATCGCGGCGGACCCTACATACGTATCGAGCTTGGCAATTCGCTCTGTCCCAAGTTGCTACAATAGTAGCATTAAATGCAAAACTAATTATGGCAAGACAAGAAATCACAGCTACGAGATATCTTATCACGATATCTTTCCCTTTTCGCTTATATATATATGCTTTCGTGTCCTGATATATATCTTCGTATCACGTTATACGTTTACATACTGTAGCACGAAAAACAGCCATCGAGCTTCGTGCGTTGCTCTGCACAATGTCTAAAGACACATACAGTGTAAAGCATTTAATGACATGTAATGATGACCCCTTGCTACTTGAGGCATTATCTTGATATCTTACGAGATACACAACTTGGGAATTGACCTTCTATATAAAGAAGTAGCCACCACCGTCATTACCATATCGCACTAAACCAGAAAAAAACTCATTCCTCTTCTGCATTAACTCTTCGATTTGGCCCAGAAAAAAACAGAGCTCTTCATTTACTCTTCGGTTTGGTAAGATTAACTATAAACCGTTACTTATGTCTGATTTCTCATTTATTGCTATGAATAACATTTATAACTTACAAAAGCTGTTATTCAAATTTTGCAGGTAATATGGTTCTGATACGGGAGTTAGAACAGCGAGTTGTGGCGGTGCAGATTGGCCACTGGGAATGTGATGCTATCGAGAAATGGAGGTTCGAGGAAGATCCGAATGAGAGACAACGCATCATGAGGCTCCGTGAAGGTGATGGCATAGATACGATCACCACTATGCTAAAACATGAGTACAACATCAGCGACGTGGAGACCTGCCTAAAGCTGACTTTCCGTTGGCCATTGTGGATGCTTCTGGTAGATGACGGGACGACTAGACCTCAGTCCATCAAGACGGACAACGATATGGACCTCTTCCTGTCCATGAAAGTCGATGTCGCTGACCTCATTCTGTTCGTAACCACAAAGAACGACGCCGGGGTTGTAACGGAATCACCTACGCTCTCCAACAATGCGGGTTCGTCATCCCAGCCCCAATCAGCAACATTGATACACGAAGATTACGTCATTGTTGACCTTGCATCTTCAGACTCGGATGTTGACTCTGGTCATAGCAGCAGACCCGACCCGTGGAACGAGAGGCTTGATGGTTTGATGAGTAAGAAAATCTCCAACCTAGAGGTTGGTTCCAGCTCAATAGTTCCTACCTACGCCAACGAAGAGAACACTTTCTTTGGCGTAGACTTATCGATGGGGGTATTTGGCAGGGACGAAGCTCCGGTCCTGGACAGCAACATAGATGGAGGTAATGACTTGGTTATATATACGTATGTCCTGCTATTTTAGTATCGTAATATCCTGCTATCTAAAAATATAGTTATTTATATAAATGTATATCTTGTTATCGTTATTTATATTTGGTTATATACACATATATCTTGCTATAAATAGTAATAACTCCTCGATATGTCACGTCATAAGATGTTATATCTGTATTTTTTTCTGAACTTGATGAAAATGCACATGTCTTACAAGAAAACACAGTGGTCAACCAAGCTATAGACGATGCAACGTACGAGGGAGATGACATATTCGTGGGTCGGGTTTATAAAAACATGGAGGACTTCAAGTTTAAATGGCCATCCATGCACTTCAAAGGAAGTTCCATTTTCGTCACACCCGCTCAGATAAGAAAGTGGTCCTCCTCAACTGTGTTGCCGACAGCTGTCCCTGGCGGGTGTACGTTGTCCGACTTGAACACTCGGACAACTACCAAGTCTGTAGTACTTGTCTGGAACACACTTGCAGCGTTGAAGCCCGCAGTAACTACCACAAACAAGCTTCCGCCAGAGTTGTAGGTGAGTTCATGAGGCCGCAATACATGGGTGCTGGAAGCGGACCACCGCATCCCAATCGCGTCCCAATCTTATATTGGAAAGCTTGGAGAGCTAGGGGGATTGCTATGGACGGAGCAAGAGGTTCAGTGGGCAATATCTACTCTCTTCTACCAACTTACTTGCATGCTCTTAAAGCTGCCAACCCAAAGGTTTAACTGTGACGTGACATAAACAAACATGGCAGGGTATATGTTTCTTTGATTATTACCTTGCGCATGAACTTAGCTGTTCCTTTGTCGGGTGCTGTTCATGCTTCCCGTGCTGTTGCTCGTCAGATTTTTATTCCTCCTATTGAAGAGAGTTCTCCTCCTCCTACTCTCACAGCCGCTAAACTTCCCATAACGTATAACTAAGTAAAATATTTGTTTGACTTTGCTTTGATAGTGTATACAAAACTAACATTTTTCTTTCTTAATCTCTACGTAGAACTAAGTATTCACTCACCGTGCATGCGACACTCATTTCCGTTACTTCTATTGCTGGAGTGTTTTTATCGGCGGGAATAGCTAAAGCAACTGCTGCTGGTTCTAATGTCCCAAAGCGAGATATTAAACGCTACAAAGATGCGCTCCATCTCTACAAGTTAGTTGATGTCCCTTACCTAGCGGGGTTTTTCATGTACTATGTATTTCCTAGAGCAACTAAGCTTTGTGTTTTATTCGTTTGGTATATGACGAACTAATCATGGCCCTAGGATTTGCTGCATTAGTTTTAATGAGTGCAAGTTTTTCAGACAAAAAATACACGACATACATGATAATTTGGTTTAGTGTGGTCCTTGGAGTTAGGGTTGCATATTTAATTATCAATCAATTTTTCAACTTCGTCGGTCGAGAACGACCCATCCCGTGGAACGAGAGGCTTGATGGTTTGATGAGTAAAAAAATCTACAACCTAGAGGTTGGTTCCAGCTCAATAGTTCCTACCTACGCCAACGAAGAGAACACTTTCTTTGGCGTAGACTTATCGATGGGGGTATTTGGCAGGGACGAAGCTCCGGTCCTGGACAGCAACATAGATGGAGGTAATGACTTGGTTATATATACGTATGTCCTGCTATTTTAGTATCGTAATATCCTGCTATCTAAAAATATAGTTATTTATATAAATGTATATCTTGTTATCGTTATTTATATTTGGTTATATACACATATATCTTGCTATAAATAGTAATAACTCCTCGATATGTCACGTCATAAGATGTTATATCTGTATTTTTTTCTGAACTTGATGAAAATGCACATGTCTTACAAGAAAACACAGTGGTCAACCAAGCTATAGACGATGCAACGTACGAGGGAGATGACATATTCGTGGGTCGGGTTTATAAAAACATGGAGGACTTCAAGTTTAAATGGCCATCCATGCACTTCAAAGGAAGTTCCATTTTCGTCACACCCGCTCAGATAAGAAAGTGGTCCTCCTCAACTGTGTTGCCGACAGCTGTCCCTGGCGGGTGTACGTTGTCCGACTTGAACACTCGGACAACTACCAAGTCTGTAGTACTTGTCTGGAACACACTTGCAGCGTTGAAGCCCGCAGTAACTACCACAAACAAGCTTCCGCCAGAGTTGTAGGTGAGTTCATGAGGCCGCAATACATGGGTGCTGGAAGCGGACCACCGCATCCCAATCGCGTCCCAATCTTATATTGGAAAGCTTGGAGAGCTAGGGGGATTGCTATGGACGGGGCAAGAGGTTCAGTGGGCAATATCTACTCTCTTCTACCAACTTACTTGCATGCTCTTAAAGCTGCCAACCCAAAGGTTTAACTGTGATGTGACATAAACAAACATGGCATGGTATATGTTTATTTGATTATTACCTTGCGCATGAACTTAGCTGTTCCTCTGTCGGGTGCTGTTCATGCTTCCCGTGCTGTTGCTCGTCAGATTTTTATTCCTCCTATTGAAGAGAGTTCTCCTCCTCCTACTCTCACAGCCGCTAAACTTCCCATAACGTATAACTAAGTAAAATATTTGTTTGACTTTGCTTTGATAGTGTATACAAAACTAACATTTTTCTTTCTTTATCTCTACGTAGAACTAAGTATTCACTCACCGTGCATGCGACACTCATTTCCGTTACTTCTATTGCTGGAGTGTTTTTATCGGCGGGAATAGCTAAAGAAACTGCGCTAGTTCTAATGTCCCAAAGCGAGATATTAAACGCTACAAAGATGCGCTCCATCTCTACAAGTTAGTTGATGTCCCTTACCTAGCGGGGCTTTTCATGTACTATGCATTTCCTAGAGCAACTAAGCTTTGGTGTTTTATTCGTTTGGTATATGACGAACTAATCATGGCCCTAGGATTTGCTGCATTAGTTTTAATGAGTGCAAGTTTTTAAGACAAAAAATACACGACATACATGATAATTTGGTTTAGTGTGGTCCTTGGAGTTAGGGTTGCATATTTAATTATCAATCAATTTTTCAACTTCGTCGGTCGAGAACGACCCATCCCTTTCTAGGAGGGATTCTCAGTTAGCTATTTCTATTCGTGACTTGTTGTGCTTCAGAAATTTCATTCCGGAAAAGATAGCTAAGTTAACTCGTTTTTTCTCTTTAATCATAATGTTTTGCAGAACATGTGGTTTTTAAATTGTCTGTCTTTTTAGCTCTTGTTGTTTATTTTTATCTTATTTTATTTGTACTCTTGTTGTGTTTTCTTATGTTTTAATTGTCATTAACTGGACTGGAAACAACTGTAAACGAGTTGGAAAACCAAAGGTTTGAGTACCTCTTCTTCGCCCTAGCTGCCTCGATAAATGGCCTCAAGTTCATGCGCAAGGTAATAATCAAAGAAACATATACCCTGCCATGTTTGTTTATGTCACGTCATAGTGTCGAATATCTGAAGTTTATCTTTGCTTGACACCGCAAAAAATGTGTCTAACCAGGTAATAGTCATAGACGGTGCGCATCTGAGAGGAAATTACGGTGGTTGCGTGATCACAGCGAGCGCCCAAGATGGAAACTTTCAAATTTTCCCGGTGGCTTTTGGAATCGTCGACAGTGAAAACGATAGGGCTTGGGAGTGGTTCCTGACAATGTTAAGGCAAATATTACCCAATGATCCAACTATTACTTTCGTCTCAGACAGGCATTCTTCCATCTACTCGTCTCTCCAGAAGGTATACGATATTTCTATGTATATCACGATATATGTGTAAATAGCAAGCTATAACTCTGTATACCATGCTAACACGGCTATTATCCTTTGTTTATGTCCTAGGTTTTCCCAAATGCAGCACACGCGGCATGCGTAGTCCACTTGCAACGTAATATCTCAAGCATTTTCAAGGCGAAGACTCTTTCTTTCTTGGTGTCGAGGGCCGCACGGGCATACCGTATCGCGAACTTCCACCTAGTGTTTGGGGAGATTTGCCGGGTATCCCCTGAATACGGAGCATATCTCAAGTCAATCGGGTTTGACCACTGGGCAAGATCCTACTTCGTTGGAGAACGCTATAATGTGATGACAAGTAATGTGGTTGAGTTTCTCAATGCCGTTCTCAAAGAAGCTAGAGAGTTTCCAATTGTCTACATCGTTGAGTTTGTGCGTAAAACTCTCATGTCTTGGTTCGCAATACGTCGAGAGACTGCAAAACAGGAGAACACTATGCTGACACCAAAGGTAAGAGAAATCTTACAAGAGAACTTTAATAAATAAGGAGGATTCGCTATGAGGAAGGTTAACACGGGGGAACATGATGTTATCGGAGGGCCAAAGGGGGATACCATGTCCAGCTAGCTGTGAGATCATGCACTTGCAAGGAATTCAATTTGCTCAAAATCCCTTGTCCCCATGCCATTGATGCTGCTATCGTTGATCAGGTTCCGATGCATTCTCTCGTTGATGTACACTATACATCATGTTATTGGGTGATGACTTACAAGGATTCCATCAATCCTCTTCCGGCGCTCTCTAGTCTTTACGGACTCCCAGAAGATATTGCTTCAATGAACTTTCTGCCACCCCACACGAAGCGCGCACCAAGGAGGCCAAAGAAAAAACGCTTCTTCTCACGCGGAGAGTTTCAGGTAAGAAACACCTCTCTCGCAACATTCAGCTATACAACAATGTATCGGATGCATCTAGATATATCACAGTATATACTTGTGTATCCATCTATATTGTGCAGAAGAAAGGGTTGCGAGGACAGAATGTTTGCTCAAGATGCAAGGCTAAGGGGCACAATAGGGCCACTTGCTGCATGCCCATATAGAAAGTCCCACATACCCCTCAACATATTCAAAAAAATTCAAATTCAACACCTTCTATCCGGATATGGATGTTGTTACCCCGGTACTTTAGTCACCAAAATTATTTTTTTTCATTATGCAGGGGTCATGTAAGTAAAAAACCAAGTCTACTTTGCACATTTTGGCATAGCTCGGCACAGCGGGAACTAAATTACGAATGAAGAACGCGTCTTTTGGGATTGTGATTGAACGACTTTGGTGAGTAAAGAAGGATGTAACCGACTCTTGTTTTTTGGGGTTTGCAACCCCATTCGTACTTGTAATATATTATGACCTACCCCTCTATAGCAAGGGAACCTATGTAAAATAACTTTTATAATGACTTGGTTTAGCGGCTATTTACCTATTAATGTCCCTCTATATATTTACATATCAAAGCCTTTTCTTTTGTGTCGGGATAACAAAATACATATCTGGCTACCTATTTAGTTATCAATTCGATTTGACCACAAAACAAATATTGAAATGACATAAGTTACAACCGACATTAAAGCTACCTAACACGTTTCCCATCATTTCCTACCTATCCCATTGCATTAGATATTTAGGTCCTTAGATATATGGTTAAATATCAAAGCTTTGTTTCTTATACCATGATACATTGACAAGTATCAGGATACTTATGTCAATATCCCTCCGATTTTATCACAAACTAGTAGTGTAATCTGACATAAGTTACAACCGACTTTAAAACTACCTAACACGTTTTCCATTATTTCCTACCTACCCCATTGCATTACTATCTACCTACCCCATTGCATTATTGGGGAGATATTACTACGACCCCATTGCAATATATACATGAGTACATTTCGAAGAAGTAAACATCCAAATATACTTAAACTAAACAAAGATGATGAGGCAATATCTAGACCACCCATCCTTGATGAAGAAAGATGGAATCCTCCACAACGAGTTCGAAGTTACGCTGTCCGAAGGACGACCAAAAGCACACTATTTAGGGGGCCTCCGGATTGCGTGTGGGGAAAATGATATTATGGTAGCCCGGGAACACATCTTTAAAGCTCTAAATCACGTTGAGGAATCAACATTCCTTATGACAGTCTTGTCCATTTGTTCAGGAGAGCAAGAGGTTGCCTATTTATTCGCATCAATACAATACAAGGAAGATTGGAGATCCGTCATAGCCATGGATGACTCAATATTTGCGAAAATCAAACAAATGGGAAGCCTCCACCTTAGCTCATACTCCAATTCATGGTACACAGAAATACCAGGTTGTTCTGAAATTCACACCATCGAAGCAAGCTGCGAGGAATGCTACTTGTATTGGTTTTCTAAACTTTTATGTGCGCTATGTTAATATGTACCACGGTATATTAATTTGTGCCGTGATATAAACAAATGTGTGCGAGAAATGCTACTTGTATTGGTTTTCTAAACTTTTATGTGCGCTATCTCAACTTGTACTCCGATATAGAACGTTGTGCCATGATATAAACAAATGTGTGTTCTTCTTATTTCAAATATCAAGAGACATTAAAGGGAACTAGGGCGAAACCCGCGCTACGCTGCGGGATATTTTTTAAAATGTAAGTTTGTTAAGTGCAATGTAGGTATTGAATGTTCTAGCGCGGGTTTACTCAACTTCGTATGTGCAATCTCATATTAGTTATTGGATAAAAAAACAGAAGCTTTGAGCTGAACGTGGATTCATGATTCAAGCTGAATTTGATGAAGTATGTATGAAAACGTTGAGCTTGTTTGAGTTTGTGTAGGTTTCAACCATAGACTATAGTAGTTTTCATAATTTGTAAATTGGAAGCCGTAGAAGCTTTAATTTTTTGGAAGGTCTAATAGATTTTATACATCAAACGGCTAAACAAGAATTTGTACCAAGCAAATTAAACAATATCAATGATTTTCAATACATCGAACACATGGACAATTCTTTCATTCACATGATCTTCTAAGAATGGGCGAATTCTTTAATCCACATACGAGATCTAAGAGGAATACCCTCCAACGAAGAACCTCCTCTCTTAACAGTCACATACTTCTCGAAACTTGGCTCCATTAAATCCTCTTTCTTCGCTGCTGCCGATGTGAAACTGACCTCGGTTCTTTGGTGTTGATTCGTAGTGGAGTTATGATCAGCAACTGCTTTAACAATTGAACAAGCCTTGGACATAGATGAACTTAAGGCACTAACATCAACACTCTTCTCGTGGAAATTCTGAATGTCTTCTAAAAGCAAAGCTGTGTAAGATGGAAATGTTGGTCCCGCAGTTGCATTGTTACTGTTAACATTGTTGATGTCGATATCGTTTGAGAGCAATGCTTCGGGACTGAAATCGAAATCACGAGATTTCCTCAAAGATCTACTCCTACTCACAATTTGGGGCTTAGCCAATTCAGTTCTAGATGACAACACTATCTTACTCTCTTCCACTGCCTCTTGTTGCTCTTTGATAGCCCAACTCGGACTCGCAGTTCTTCGGATTGGCCCTTGAGTAACGGTTTTCGTATTCATCCCAGGATTCAACTTCTGAAACACACAAACATTATAAACATTCACTCCAACAATACCAAATACTTAAACTGGATTCAACTTCTGATACACAAACAGTAAAAATCTCCTAATTCCAATTCACTCCAACAATACCAAATATTCAAATTGGATTCAACTTCTGATACACAAACAGTAAAATCTCCTAATTCCAATTCACTCCAACAATACCAAATACTTAAATTGGATTCAACTTCTGACACACTAACACTAAAATCTCCTAAATCCTAATTCCAATTAATTCAAACAAGACCAAATACTTAATTAGATTCAAATACCTGAGCTAAGAAATGTCCAGATTCTTTAATCAATCCTGGATTTTCATTCTCTGTTAATCATCCTTTTGTTGCAATTGGTGTTACCAGAACCTAATTTATCACCTTGAGATAAGGGAAACGCCACAGAGTTTGGATCAATCTCACCAATGGGTTCTTCCTATAGGCAGAATGCTCCCTTTTCCGGCTAAGCTTCGATGGCGAAGGCTACTCGCAGGTAACTGAGACTTTGGAGACGAAGCTTTTCTAACGTTTCTTTTCACAGTAATCCGTTTCACAGATCCATCTCCATTGTTGCTTAAAGCCTAATATATTGCAGGAACAGATACAAACTTCAGAGATCTATTGTTACTCGAATTCACAGAATTGCCACTGAAATTAGGGTTAGGGTTTATCTCCGATCTTCTTTCCGGTGACCTACTCACTCGTCTACTTCCACCACCACCACCACCATTACCACTTCCTCTCTCTCTACTTCCCTATCTATAACTCTTCGAATCATCCATCTCTCTACTCGGAGTTCATCTTCTCCGTTCCCGAGGCGATTCTCCACCACGTTGACGCTGCCAATGAATCCGCTTCTCAGCTTCTTCTTCTTCTTCTCCGCCATCTTCCGCCATCTTCCGCCACCGTCGAGACTCCGTTCGTTCTGATTTTTTTTTTTTTTGTGCAAACTGTTCGTTCTGATTAAATGTAGAAACTCATCTTATATCCAAAATATCTCCTAGTGAATTAAATAATTTTAGTTTGTTCGTTTCAATTTGTGAGGAATTGAAATCAAGAAAAAAAGTAAGGATGCAGAATTGCAGATGAAAACCCAAGATTTTAAAAGATCAAAGATGGGCATGTATAAATCTTAAAAGCCCATGATGGTGATAAGAAAATGATGTGGAACAAAGAAGGATTTTTAGTGGACAAAAGTGATGAGCTGTATTATTTGTTATAATTTGATTGGGCAATTGTTTTTACTGATGTGTCATGCTGAGAACAGTTGATAAAACTGATGTGTCAACCCAGGAGAGATCCCTGGTGTTATTATTGTATTGATAACTAAGACGACGTTGTTTTCGATTTACTCTAAACCCCTAAAATCTCCAATTCGATTCTCAAATCCCTAATCCTAAGAAATCCCCAAATCAAAACGTAAACCCTAAAAATCAATTCTCTACCTTTCAACTCTAAATCTCCATCTTTTTTAGGTATGAGTTGTAATTCTGGGAGTTCGAGTGTTCAAGATGGAGGCCGTGTGAACCGTGGGTTTCCTACGAAGTGTCACTCCGGGCGAGAACTCGTCATCTATACATCGAGCACGAAGAAGAACCCAGGAAGACCTTTCTTCCGTTGTCCAACCAATTAAGACGTCAGTTTATTTGATTTTGTGTGTTTGTGTTTGTTCGGAAAATGAATTTCGATGTAATTGCAGGACCATTTGTTTAAATGGGTCGAAGATTGTGTGTACGAGGAGGTTGTAGATGTTATACCGAAGATTTCCGTCATTGATACCGAGGTAAACAATGCCAAATCTGAGGTTGCATTCGAGATTGCAGAGTTAAAGAGTTTGATCAACAAATTAAAGGAAGATGGAATTTTGAGCAAAAGGGAATTTCAGAGATGGAAATTTACGACCAAATTGTGTTTGGTGTGCGTTTGTATAACAGTCATTGCAATTATGATCATAACATACTGTAAGACCAAAAACCAGAAACTTGTTCTTGGTTACTAGTGTAGTTGTGTGTTTGGTGTTTTGTCTTCAGTTGTTCTTGGTCTTGTTGTTTTGTTTGTGTTTTGTCTAACTCTGTAATGAAAGGTAATGAAATGAGAAGTTTAAAGCAAAGTTCAAATGCATTGTTTTGTTTTTTAATTGATATGAAATTATGAAGTCTGATTCATTTTCCAAATCTAGATACATACGATCATAACTAGGCACAAATATAAATACCGCATTAAAATCACGCGTACCATGCTAAATTATTAAATAAACACCAATTATTCAGTAACAACTCTTAAGACATACAATTAGAATCTACAATAAAAATAAGGACGAATCATAAACAAACAATTCACTTCTCAACGTACGCATCATACATCGTAATAAGCAATTTCTTGGCTTCAACAGCCAACTCCTCAGGCCTAACCCCTCTAGATGCCTCAATCCCACCTACTGCATGCCTCTCTATGAATAAAACAGACATCAGGCCACTCTTCGAAGGGTGTAAACAAGTCGGAAGAAGTGTGTCTCTGCTTAGGATGAACGGGTCAGTGGGGACTGAATTCATCAGCTCAGGCGACACTTGGCGAACAACGAAAGGGAGCATATCTAACAAAGATTCCATTTCTTTCCGGAGCCTAGTGTCCCGACGCACCTTCTGGTTGCAATCAAACACATAGAGATATCTTTCCCTGATATCAAGGCACATCTCTACCCAGTATTGTTTGTCAAAGTTGAATGTGAAGTAGAGAGTATCAAAGTTCAGAGGGAAGCACGACATCAAATCTTGGTCGAATACATACTTCTTCTTAACAGACTTCTCAAATTTGATTTGATGACCAGGGACAAGGGAAGCAAATTTTGTCCCCTGAAAAACCACCCTACGTTGATTTAAGCCAACCTCTAAGGTATCCCACTTATCACGGAAATACTTGATAAATGCATCCATCATCTACAAACAAGAGAGCACAAGGTTTACACATGATATGAAACAATATTTATTAGAAAAGGAAGATTTAGATACTAACCCATGGTCCCATTACAACTTGTAGTCCAACAATCTCCTCCACGTCCTTGGCTAGGAGGAATAAGCTTCCCAAAAAAAAAAAAAATCTGACAAGGTCCACATCAATATGTCAAGATATTAAACAAACTAACCATATATGTTTACGAATTCCTAGACATAACTAGATATAGATGGACACATTACCCGCCATCCGCTAAAAACTTCTCAATTTCCAACCACTTCTTATTAATAGCATCCCCTTCCCCTGACACATTTTCCTCTAAACCAACAGAAGCCCCAGTCGGAAAGAGAGCAAGAGTTCCACCCTCACTAGATTCCTTCCCCTGACATTCAGCGTCATCATTCACACTTTTGGCAGCAGCATCCTGGTCATTAAGACCATCCCCACTTTTTGCAGCAGCCTCCTGGTCATTAAAATCATCTCCACTTAGAACAACAACATCCTCCTGCTCAGGATCAGGAGATAAATTCTGAGAGACTTGCTAACAAACAAAACACTATTAACTACTATATCATGGTATGAACAATAATGCCCTGATACATATACACATGTGTTGATATTGTAGTGAATAACTAACCTCCGCTTCACCAGGCAAGTTCAGAGAATCAAGCACAGATTTAACAGTATCATCCGGATGTACATCGACAAGTTCCTCAACATCTCCTTGTTGACTAGCCGTTCTAACATCCTCCCCTCCTTTGCCACCTCTTTCTTCAGTCTCTACATCCTCCATAGTAACAGAAGCCTCTCCTTGTTGAGTACCCATTCTAACATCCTTCCCTCCTTTGCCACCAGCCGTTTCAGACTCATCCCCTACTGGGTCAGTAGCCGTTTCAGTCTCATCATCATCTCTAATCTGCCTCAACATTTCATCAACACACATCCGTTTCCGCTTGGGTACAACTGCCTTTTTGGCACGGCTAAGGGGTTTGACTTTACCCTTGGAAACAGGAGCAGCAACCATACCACCAACAAGCCCAGCTGCACTTTTTCCCTTTAAACGAGACACCAGGCGATCTTCCATGCTACTAACAGCTACAGAAACTTGCGAACTAATTTGCTTTGCTAACTACTCCATTTGGGATTCAGAAAATGGTACATGCTGGCTACCATCACTACTGCTACCACAAACAGGAGACTTCTTCCTCTTCCTGGATCTTACTACTTTTTTCCCTTCAGCTTTTTCTTTTGTTCTATAGGAAGCGCATACACGACCACACCACCTCCAAATTCATCACCAGACCATTGGTGGCCTTCTTCAACTAACCTAACCAAATTATCAACTTTCACATCTTCCACTTCGTCAGACCAAGAAAAATCGTCCCCCGCAACAGCCTCATCAAGAGGAATAATAGATTCAACAGAATCCTACAAACAACCAAAACCTCTATTAACTAGTATAGCATGGTACAAACACTAATGCCCCGATACAAATACACATGTGTTGACATTGAACTGAATAACTAACCTCTGCTTCGCTGTCTATCACCCAAATTGGCTCCAATTTTAACTTGGCCAATGCCACAGCACCAACCACTACACCTTCTTCTTCGGAATCATGGCCAACGAAGACAGGAGTATCAACCGGCATGCTCTCCTCAATGTCAGGGACAACCTCTAAAAGAACCAGTTGCAACGCATGCACAAAACCTTAAACAGCAAAGCTTGTTTGCGCAAGCCCAGAAGCTTTCCGGGACTTGATAAATGACATAGTCATCTCAAACGAAATCCGTCCCCATGGATGATTAAGAAATTTATCAACGTCCCTCAACACTTCTGCGGTTTCTTCTTGGATCTTCATATTCAAAGATCGAGGGCACAAAACACCATCAATCAGAACCAATAAAGCATATTTCAATCGGATGTCGGGGTCACGGACAACGCTGCTTTTAAGCCGTTTAATTAAAATCTCCGGTGTCACCTCTTCATTCTTCGCGAACAAAGTGAACCAGTAAGGGGCTTCAATTGTCTTCTTCTTTATCGTGTTCTTATTCACCTTCTTTTCTCCATCGGCCTTTCCAATTGAAATTGGATCGCATCATAAACCCGTCACTGATGCAAACTCCCTCAGACCAAACGTAATCGGCTTACCCACGAATACGAACCAAATCTCATGTTTTTTCTGGATTGCTAACTGCCT
Organism: Arabidopsis arenosa; assembly: GCA_905216605.1. NCBI lineage: Eukaryota > Viridiplantae > Streptophyta > Magnoliopsida > Brassicales > Brassicaceae > Arabidopsis > Arabidopsis arenosa. The sequence goes on from LR999458.1 coordinate 3,351,102, forward strand.
TGTAAGCAAAAACAAACAAAGTTTGTTGGAAAAAGAAAACTTTTTCCCAATATCGAACAATTTTCCCAGCCGCGAGCCTCTGATCTTCGAAATTTCGTCATCCTTTAGATGCTCCGCTAAATCGTTTAGGTATTGGAGTTGGAAGTACTTGTGAACCCTATCGCCGTCTGGCTCTTCACCGGACTTAAAGACTCTCTCCGGCAGGTTTTCCATCTCCCCTCACTATTCAGATCTCTCTCTCTCTCGCCTTCGTTACGGTTTCGACACAGGGAGAAGAACAGAGAATTCAAAAATCCAACAAAGAGAAACGGAACTGACTTCAATAAATGCAAAAGAGAAACTGTCCCTTTTAACAAATATCAAACGATACATACACATTATTTATGACAAACCAAACACACATATTATTTACGAACGTGCCACTGATCCTTTGACTTAAATAGTTATCAGTCCTAGGATATGCAGTGTAATTACTCTTTAAAAGAAGGAAGAGAGGAGACAAAAAAGTATATATATACAAAAAAATTAATAGATCATAGTTGTGTTTTTTTTTTTTTTAAGGGAAAATTAGCCCCAATACCACTTTTTTCAAAAAGTTTAGGCCCAGTACCACTTTCTCAGTCCACTTAGCATCCATACCACATTCATCATGTGAAAAGACGATTCTACCCTCCAACTTACTGAGACAAGACCCTGCGGTTGATGGGACTCTCCGAATTTTCTGCCGTCCACAGTCTCTCTCCTAACGCATTGGTAACCGTTTTCGTCCCTCTGGTAAAACAAAGTTGTCCCCGAGTAAATCCAGATCTTCGTCTTCGGCTCTTTGGCGGAATAAAATAAAGATCAAGTTGTCTCCAAGAAAATTCAGATCTCTGGCTGGTAAAACCACATCATCTGGCGATGGACAATCAAGAGAAGTTGTCCCCGAGTAAATCCAGATCTCTGGCTGGTAAAACCACATCATCTGGCGATGGACAATCAAGAGATCTGGACTTATTCTTGGGGGACATCATTCACTCTATTTCATAATTATTGTCCATGGTAAATGTAAACAATGTTTTGTCCTTCTTCTCTGACACAAAGTTGTCTTTCAGACAAAGTTGTCCTTCTCTGACACAAAGTTGTCCCCGTTTCCCAACCGGCGTCTACTGTAGCTCCTTCCCCTGACACATACCTGACGCACAGAGAAGGGCAAAATCGTCCAAGAGTTGCCACACAAACACCAAATGTGGTATGGATGCTAAATCCATTTCAAATGTGGTACATTTGCTAGGATTTTCCCAAAATGTGGCACATTTGGCAAAATTCTTTTTTTTTTAATATATAGTTGTGTATATTATATATAGAAGATCCCCATATAAAAACATATGACCACACTCTAAATTAAAATTTTATATTTGCCACTGGATCTAATTTTTCTATAATTAAATCGAGCCATACTGCTGAACGGTTGTCTTCCAGCACAATGATAACTCCAACCAACTTTTCTTTTCTCTGATAACTATTTTTAAAATAACTTATGTACGTATAATCAATTTATGAACTTGCTCCTAAGCTACGAGGTTGTTGTGTTAAATTAAATTAAATTAAAGCATATGCTATATATATTATTAGTACATATAAGAATAAGAAAGCATGGCCTGTCTTGATTTTGACGCTCTTTGATCTACGAAAATCCACATCTTTTTTTTTCTTCTTTCCGAGACCATATAAATTGATTATTTTTAAAATAGGATCATTTTGAAAATTACCCTGTTTTTGAGTTTTGCTTTGAAATATACCCCTTTTCTATTTTAATTGAAAAATACAATCTTTTATATGTAAAATGACAATTTGTATTAAATTTAAATTCAGAGCTATATTTTAGTAAATCTAAACTAAACTTGAAATTAGACAAAAAAAATTAACTAAATTTGAAATAATATTAATTATAGTTATATATATATATATATATATATATACTTTTAACATTTATTAGTTTTATATATGAAAAATTGAAAAAGATATTATCTAAAACTATTATAAAGTCTATCCCTTAATATATGTTATTTTTTTATAAAATAAAATACTCTCCAACATTCCAAGCACATTTTCAGCACAACATATCACCAAACTTTGCTTTTATTCAATGATTCTCTTTGAATTTTTTTCCAAAGTAAACTATATTATGTGTTTTCAATAATAATGAATCATCAAAATCTGCACCATAACAATAACACATGACTTAATAAAAATTATAACTTAACATCGGTAGAATGCTGTTATTCATTATTGTTTTAAAAGAATATTTAAGATAATAATTTTTTGGAATTTTTAGTTATATTAAGACTTTGTAAAAATTAAATATTTATTACTACAAATAAACTGATTTGATATTTGAAATATATATTATTAATCGTTATTAATTTTAATGGTTACATATTTAAAAATATTTTTAAAAATAAAGATGAAAAAGGTAATTTTTAAAATTGTAAACAAAAAGAGGGTATTTTTCCAAATTTACTCTTTAAAATATGTAGAACCTTTTCTAACACAGATCGAATCAGTAATATAAAAAAAAAACTCTATGCTTTTTTGATAATTCTAAATTTTGATCACTATACCAATCCGTCATAGATTTTATTCATATATATATATTTTTTTATTTAACCATATTGTTAATTAAAAATTTAAGATCTTTGGCCATATAATTTAATTCTTTTTTAAAAAGTTTATCTATTTTAACGCAGATCGAGCTCATAATTTTCAAAATCTATACGTTTTTGATAATCCAAAGATTTAACGACTAAACCAACTTGATATCTTTAAAATATATTCTTTCTATTTCAAAATATAAGATATTTTAACTTAAAATACTCAGATTAAAAAATATCCACTTTTAAAAAATTCAACCAATCATCGACGAAACTGCATAATAAATAATTATAAAATATTAAATTAAGTTATAATTTATATATATAGAACTTGAAAACATCTTATATATAAAACAAAAAAGCTTTTTCGAAATATTTTATATTATAAAACGGAAAGAGTATTTTTTCAGCAAATTTTTCTAAATATTCATATGAAATTGTTGTTTTTCTGTTTTTGATTTTTTTGTTGGTAAAAACATAAAGTGTTTATAAAATAATAATAAAATCTTTGCTTTTTCCTCGATAATGAAATGTGAATCGTCCAAAAAAGTTGAAGCTGATGAAAGTGTAGTTTGACCCCTCCACATCTCCCAACTTGGTCCTTAGCTTCACATGCTCTCACTCTCTCTCTAGCTCTTCTCTTTCTCTCTCTAGCTCTTCTCTCTTATGCTAAGCCAAAAATGGAAGCTTTACTCTATTGACGACGAGATCCTTCCCTATTTCTCTAATTTACAGGTACCCATTCAATAATTTCCATAAAGATTTTGGTTCTTGCAAATCTTGTAGCTTAAAGTAGAGATTTTTTGGTATTTTACTTAGCACACAAAAAAAGTTTGTGAAACGAATGATAATATTACCATAAATGGTGAGACATCCATTTGCGGCTGAGATTTTGCAACTTTACTCTTTTCTCTCTCTCTTTATTTCCATTTTTATTTTCACTACATACAAAAATAACATCATAATCAAAGATGAGTAAAGAAGTGAAACCCTAATAGTCTTTCTCTACAAGGTTGTAACCAATGGTACTCTTTTTCATTAGTCCTGTAGATCTCATACCCAAAATAAAATGTGTAAAGATAAAAACTTTATAGAGTTTGGTTCATGATCTCTTATGGGTTTTTGTAAATTACTGATTTTGAAAGTATAGTAGAGAGAAATGTTACGGAATGTTTAAAGGGATGATTTTGACAGCAGAGAAGTTTAATCTTACATCTGTAAACAGCTTTTGATAATGAAATGGTGTGAAGGAAGGGTCCTACTTTCTTGAAGGATTTTTGCCCCCACAATCTCTAATGAATGTGAATTATTGGTGAGCCAAAAAGAAAGTTTTGTGATGAAAGAATGATGAGAGGGTATCTTTTTTGTTGGTCTTGTTATAAATGTGGATGAAAATTGTGATTGAAACTTACTCTAAGAGTATTTTAAAAAAAAAAAAACAGAACATTTTCTTCTTCCTCTGGGATCCATAAGTTTTAGGTATGTTTGATCTGTTGATTTTGTCCTTTTATCTCTGCAAATAACAGAGAAGATAAATGAGGATTTTCTCCTAGGTTGAAGTTTTATGTGAGTACTTTTTATTACCCTTGACTTTGCTTGTAGAAAACTATGGTTCTGTTATTGAATAGTGAAAGAGAGGGAGCTTTTTATAGATCTGTTTTTGGTAATTCTCCTTAAAACCATATGGTTATTGATCAGAAAGCAATCTGTCTCCAAAAGAGTATAGAGATTTGAGCAAATTAGAGATCCTAGGGTGAAGAGTATGTAGATTTGGTATGAATAAGCAGAGGATTTTGTAATAATAAAGAAGCCATGAAACTTTCTCTAGGCACTTCAATCTGTTAACCTTCCTTGCCTATTCATGCCTTATCACAGTTTAGGTTTTTCCTTGAGAAATCTTTCTTGGACAAATCCATTTCGTCGTTTTTGTTGTTTCTTCTTGCTCTGGTTTAAGGTTGAGTAAAGAAATAGACCAAGTATTATGTTAGTCATTAGCATCTATATATGTTCTTTTATACATAAGTAGCTTTCTAACAAGAAGCCATTTTTGGTTCTCCATATGTTTGACAATCTAGAGTTAAAGTCTCTTCTCTACAATTTGGCTGATTGCTTTTATATAGAATAACGTTTTGGTTGTTTCTCTGTGCATTTGCTAGTTTCTTGTTTCTTATGAAATTTGTGTTTCTTTCAGATTTTGGTGGTCAGTGTCGGATGGAGTGTAATGCGAAGCCATCGTTTCAATGGGAATTGGAAAATTTGATATCTTTTGGTACTTCATCACCTGAAATTCCTAGAAAGCTAAAACCAATGGAGTGGGAAATTGATGGGTTTGATTGCACTTCTCTGTATTCTTCAAGCTTTGCTGCAGTAGCTTATGGTGGTAGTTCAGGTTCTGATCTAGCTAATGCTTTCTCTAAAAGCTCAAAGTCAACTAGTTCTTCATCAGCTGAAGTGAGAACACATAATTTTACATCAGAAGCTGGTGAAAGTCTTCCTGGAGAATTAGGCAGCAGTGAAGAGTTTTCAAAGGGAATTGATACTTCTCCAAGTCTTGAACTTTCTTTTGGCTCTGGTGATCCGGTTCTCGGTTTAAAGCTTGGTAAGCGAACTTACTTTGAAGACTTTTGGGAAGTGGAAAATGCGAAAGGTTTGGGACTTCCAGTGAGCCTTGCTTCGTCTTCTGTTTCTCCGGTGAAGAAATCGAAATCCATTCCTCAAAGGTTACAAACTCCTCACTGTCAAGTTGAAGGGTGTAATCTCGATCTCTCATCAGCTAAAGACTATCATCGGAAACACAGGATTTGTGAAAACCATTCAAAGTTTCCTAAAGTCGTTGTGAGTGGCGTAGAGCGTCGGTTTTGCCAACAATGTAGCAGGTAAAAGCTAGTCTTTTTCAAGAGAGAAAGTGGTTTAATCAGTTAGCAAAAGCCTTAATGAAATCATAACTTTTGTGGTTTTTTGGTCTCCAAAGGTTTCACTGTCTCTCTGAGTTTGATGAGAAGAAACGTAGCTGTCGCCGGCGTCTCTCAGATCACAATGCAAGACGTCGCAAGCCAAATCCTGGGAGGACATATGGTATATACAACAATCACTTGTCTCTTATTCTTACATGCACTCTGAAATTGGCTATAATTCAGTTATAGCATCAGTTATTTTCTTTTTTCTAGATAAATATCATTTCATGTAGTTTGGGGCTCACAACAATCTCATTGATGGAGAATTGGAGATGCTTTTTTCTTTCTATGTATGCAGATGGGAAACCACAGGTGGATTTTGTATGGAACAGATTTGCTCTTATCCATCCAAGAAGTGAGGAAAAGTTTCTATGGCCAAGTTCAAAGCCCGTACCATCAAGAGGGTTAATGCCGCAACCTGCAAAGACCGAGACTCCCAATAAGCTGTTCACCGAGCACAGTAGATTTGGATTGTTGGACCCCAAAACCAAAACCGCAAGAGCCGAGTTATTCAGTAAAGGTTTGTATTCTCTTGAGTTTCAAATAAACGGTCATCTGTTTGTACTCATAATCTTGATGATGCTTTGTGTTATGCGGATTTTCAGAAAAGGTCACAATCTCTTCACACATGAGTACTTCTCAAGATCTTGATGGTGCTCTCTCTCTTCTGTCAAATTCAACAACATGGGTTTCCTCTGATCAACCAAGACGTTTTACCCTTGATCACCATCCCACAAGCAACCTCCAACCTGTGGCTAACCGTTCTGCGACTCAACTCAATTCAGTGTCCGGCTATTGGCAGCCGGATCCACCCGCAGTTGAAGGCCCGACCGCGCTGCATAGAAACGGGGTAGGCCAGTTTAATGAAAACTGCTTCAGCTTGAACCAGTTTTATAACTGAAAGTGTATGCCTTTTTAAATCCTAATAAGATATTTTATGTTAAGGATCAGGCAAGCTAGTGTTAAGTTAAGATAGGAGCTGTGAAACTTGCAAGACACCAAATCCTCTCTTCTTTTTTGTCCAAATATTTCCATGGGTTAGAGAGCTTTGACAATTGTCTTAAAATCATCTTGTCGTGTTATACATTAGGATTATAAATCTTGATGAAACGCACAGTATATATATATAGCATGTTAAGGGAGTATATGATAAGAATTTATAGCAAGATTATACATATTGGGATATGATTAGAATTAGAAGTATTTTTCGTTTGGTAATGATAAAACGATCTAAGCTATGATGATGATGATTTTTGGTTTCAAGACACAAATCCAAATGAATTATATTCAGAAAGTAAACAAATCATAGCTATTAAGCATGAAGAAACAAGCAAAGCAAAATAAAACTAACTACATTAAGCTAAAGATGTCAAATGCAATAATTCAAGATGTTAAAGATATATGGTGGGGATGTGCCTTTAGTCAGGTGGTTAAGTCCACTTGACTCCGTCTTCTCCACCGGAATTCGACTCCACTAAGTCGCGTTACCCCGCGTAGTAGGGATTGGCTATGGATCGGGCCTTGTCGATCCAAAGATGTCAAAATATATATATATGGATCACGACTTAGACATTTCAATTAAGGCAATTACCAATAAATTTAAGATGCCATAGAATTAGGGAACAATAAGCACAATCTAAGACAGTGGGACACTAGATTAGATTAATCTACTACTTTATATGATTTATCACACACAAACACACAACACAATATAATAATAAAAACTTCAAAATGATGCAGCAATACTGCAATAGCTTAGAATCTTCATAAATGGGCCACGCCCAATGTGAAAAGCCCAATAATGGAAGTAAGCACGTGTTGTTGAGATAATAGTTTCTTCGTACATCATTGGACACGTTTATGGCTGCGTTCGACGCGTGATTTGTTCGTGGAGAAGAGGGCATCGCGTTGGTACAAACGTGAAAGAAACAAAATTAACCCAAAAAGAAAAGGAGGTTACAATTGCAACCCTTGCAAGATGTAGTACAATAATAGTTGGACTAGAATGGTAGACCATAAAAAAAAAAAAAAAAGAATTGCATTCCTCTAATTTTAGTGCATATAAGTTCAATTATCACTTCAAACTAAGTCATTTCCTTATTAACTTATTCGTAACATAGTTTGGACTTTGGCCTAATTAACTAATTCGTAGTGAATTTGTAAAAAAAACTTCTCACAAAAAACTTACTATGTTGCGACTTGCGAAAGTCAGAGAAAGGATCGTATTACAAAGTAAAAAAAAAATGCTTTACAAGTTAAATATTACATATAAAATATAATTTATGTGGAGCTCAATGTTATTCATCGAACACAATAACCTATCTTTTCTATCTCGATTTACACTTACAACATTCAAACAAAAACTTTTAATACAAAATCATCCATATCTCTCTCTTTATTGTTTCATATTCCAATCTTTCTGCTAGTATAATTTTTTTCTCATTTATTTATATTTATTTTGGAAAATTTTATATTTATTATATATACCATAATTTAAACATATAAAACCCAGATAAATAAGTGATAATCTAAAAGAAAAGAAAAGTTGAAGATTGTAGAAGATATTTTTACCCACACGGCCCAATGAAAACCCAAATCCAAAAACTCACGGCTGGCTTATTCATCTCCTCACACAACAACTTAACTCTCACTAGCCCACGTGTTTACTTTCTCAACCATTCCCTTATCTCCAAAATTGTATTTACTTCAAAAATAAACCGAACCGTATCAAATTAAAACAAGACCACACTTTTGTCTGAACACACCAAAAAAAATAAAAATCTTTTTTCTTTTCCTCGAGACGTCTCTCTTCTTCAATTTCTTCACGATTCTACTTTTGCGTTATCCCCAAAATTGGCAACCAAACCAACCCTCTCTCTCTTCTCGAAACCACAATGAGTCCGATCGTCATAACCCAGTTAGCCACAGGTCTTAGCGTTTTAGCCGGTGCGGTTTTTATCAAATCGGTCTTGGACCAAAAGCCTATGGCTGGTCAATTCCCTCGTTGTCCGACTTGTAATGGTACGGGACGAGTCACGTGTTTCTGTTCTCGTTGGTCTGATGGTGACGTTGGATGTCGTAGGTGTTCTGGTTCAGGTCGTGCGTCTTGTAGCAATTGTGGTGGTTCTGGAACCGGTAGACCTTTACCGGCTCAGATTACGGTTCAACCACCGAATCGTCCTTATTGATTCTCAAGAAATTTGTATACTTTGTAAACGATTCTTCTCTCTTGAACTCTCTTATTCTCTGTCTTGTAAGTTGATTATATATATACACATAGATGAGAACAGATTCATAAGCTTCTTGTGATTGTGTTCGGTTGTTACTGTTCATAGTCAAAATTCTCGAATATGTCATTAATGGTGGCTCAAATCTTTAGGATTAAGATGATGAGTTTGATCCAAAGATTCAAAGCTTCCTTTGTATAATAGTTTAGGGTATTGTTGTGGATGGTTCAGTATATAGACTTTGTTGGATGTGTTTGGTTCATGTCTAGTACTCAATCTGTGGCCATGGGATATTTCAACAGCCTCTTGAGCCAATGGTAGGAAGATACAAGAACCTCAAAACGTTATAAAGGAAGGAGTGTTGTGTGTGAATCTTGTGATGGTCCGTTTTAAAATTGGACATTGGTTCTGTTTCTGAAAAGCCACAATGAGAAAGGGAAAACGGATTAGTTAAGGTTGTTACGGTATGATTAAAAAGGTATAAAACGACATTGTTGAAACAGCTTTAGTTAGTCCGTTTATAATTCAATGATTAGGAAAGGTTGAACGATATTTAGTTTTTGTATATGCCATCGAACTGCGATAGATGGTCTTTCAAGATTAGAGCCAAGAAAGACTTCCATATAAGAGTATAAATCTCATATCATTAACCACACTTTGAACTATCTCTAAAGCTCATTTGTTATTTGAGGGCAATTCGAGTTCGATATGCCACTCCTTTAATCCGTTGCGATCGTGAAGGATGAAGGCCGACTTTCCAAAATGGTAAGAAATTGGCATAGGCGGGTGAAACTTATAGCCCGTGGGATGAATGGTGTTCAGTTCAGGTAGCTAGGAGATTTATACCAACTTGTATCTTTCTAGCATCACTATTAAGTTGTGCAATAAAACCCTATTACAATGCAAGTAAAATCTCGATTGTTTGTCATATTATTATTGCACATTGACTCCTCTCGGCGAATGGCCAGTAAACGAAAGAACCGGTTAAAACTTTCAACTTAATGAATCATATTACTCAAAGAAAGTAATGAATAAAACTAAGGATCAAACTTTAAAATAGACTCTACTAATTTGAGCTAGAAAGTGACTCATATCTAAACAATCTCTACAACATAAAATCTACTAACCAAACCAGTCAGTTACACGTTTTTCTCAATCTTGCCTATCGGTTTAAACTTGAAAACCGAATCTAAACCGAATTAGCAAAAAAATTCGGTTCGGTTCGCGCTCATTTTCATTTTTCCGCCGTGACAGAGCGCGTAAAACTCAAAAACCCTAAAAATGTCGAACATATACAATTCATTACCTTTATGAGACTTTCTCCAACAAAATCAATGGCGGAAGAAGAAACATCAACTCGACCAGAGTTTCCTCTCGGAAGGGTAAAGAAGATAATGAAACTCGACAAAGACATCAACAAAATCAACTCAGAAGCTCTTCACGTCATCACTTACTCCACCGAACTCTTCCTCCACTTCCTCGCCGAGAAATCAGCGGTTGTTACGGTGGAGAAGAAGCGTAAAACTGTTAATCTCGATCATTTAAGAACCGCCGTTAAAAGACACCAACCCACGAGTGATTTCCTCTTAGACTCGCTTCCGTTACCGGCTCAGCCAGTCAAACATACCAAATCAGTTTCAGACAAGAAGGCTCCTCCGCCGCCAATTGGGACTCGTCGTATCGATGATTTCTTTAGTAAAGGGAAAGCGAAGACTGATGATTCAGCATAACGTAAAATTTCTCATTTTGTTCTCAATTGCAAATTTTTACTCTGTGCTCAAATCAAAATCTTGTTTTGCTAAAATTGTAATGAGAATGTATTGATCATGAAGAACTTTTAACCGAAATAAACCCGATTTTTGTCCTGTGACTGAGATAAATCTTATTGTGTTGCTTAGAATTCTCTGCATTGTTCTAACTTTGGTTGTGTATAGAGTGAGAGATGTTTGAGGTGTGTATTGTTCTTTAAACTATTCTTATATGAATACTACTTGAGTGTTTCTGCTCTTCTGAAAGAACGCGGCTATAGAAGTTGTCGCTGTTTCAGTATTATGCTATACTTTGTTTGATTATGAGCCGATAAGCTCGGTTGTGACCGAGCAAAATGAAAGCTTTTGTGGTAAATGTCTGTTTCAGTGTTCTCTAGTTTCTTCATTCTGATAAGCTTTCTAGAGTAGAAGTGAACTAGGCTGATGGGTAAAGTCAGAAACTTGAACAAGAAAGTGTGATATTTCTCAAGATCATACATTTGTCAATAACTCCTCTAATGCTTATCTTCCTACAAACTCTAATGTCAAAAAACATTCATCTTATATCATCTGCTTTGCTGTGTGGATTTGGTATATGTTCCTTTCTTTGCTTTTATGGTTTCAGACCAAGTCTAGTGGTTTATTCGCTGATGACTTCGGAAAGAAAGAAAGTGATTATGTGGGAATATCAAATTCATTGAATCCAATGAAACATCCACTTTGTTTCTTGAATGTTTTGTTCAATTATTACGAGAACTTGAACGGTTATAGTTAAACAACTTAGACTTCTTCTTAACCTTTGGATTTACTTCGTTATCTGTTGCCTCTTCCATTCCCAAAACCTTTAATGATGGTCTTTAACCACAACTTCTCTAAACTCTTCCTCTTCCTCCACTTAAGTATTATATAAACCTTAAGTCCTAACAAGAGAGAACGATTGTCTGGTTCACTGTGAGTTTTAAACCAAAGTAAAGTTATCAAGGTAAAATCTTTTGTAGCAAATATAGCTCAAATTGTTGAATATTCATTCACGCAAATATCTTCTTGTGTTTGTAGTTTCCTCTGTTTTTGTTAGTCTATGTTCTTCTGACGTTTCTGTTCTTTGGTAACATCATTGTGTATTTTAGCATATATGAACAGAATCCGCTTTGTTCGCTTTTAATTATGATCTGCATGTGTAATCAATGCAATATTGGCTGTGTAAAACGTGAATTTTTTCTTTGTATCAATGCAGATTTTGTATCAAGACATGTCAGATACTTTGAAGAATCCGGTGATTAAGCTGAAACTACTCATAGATGAAGAGAAAAACAAGGTTGTATTCGTTGAGGCGGGTAAAGATTTTGTCGATATACTCTTTAGTTTTTTAACATTTCCAATGGGAAAGATTGTTAGATTGATAGAGATGCATCAGAAGTCACAATCAATAGCAATAGGCTGTTTCAACAATATCTATGCAAGTGTTTTGAGTATGGGCATGAAGCATTTCAGGACTGAAGCTTGTAAGCATATGCTTTTGTATCCGGGCAGTTTGAATCAGGAGAAATGTCGAAACCTCAAGATGAGGATCGATGATTCTGAGCCTACAAAGTGTTTCATGTGCCCTATGTTTGAGCGAAGCGGGCAATGTTGTAAATGGTATAGCAATTTTAATACGTCGAGATGTAGCTGTGGGAATTTGATGGATGAAGTGATTCATTTTCAAGGAGAAGGAGGTGGAGCTACAATAGGAAAAGGTGTTGAAGGTGGAGTATTTGTGAGGAGTGATCATACTTCATTCGTAATCACCGATGATTTGAAAGTGGAAGTTAGCTCTGTTGAGTTAACACTTAACGTTCTTAAAGATCTTGGCTACACAGATTGTAATAAGTTGGTTGAGAGGATTCACAACTTTAACTTCGAAGAGGTATTAACTTTTCTTCTACTAGACTTTTAAACTTCATGTTCTTATTCCAGTTTTCTCTTAATTTTCGTAGGTAACGACTTTGTTTGAGTGCTTATTCACATCGGATACTCCATTGACCGATACATTTCTGAAAAAGAAAAGCTCATGTGGCATGAAGAGAATTCACAAACCGCTGAGTCCTGCCCTCTGTGAAGATATAGAGGAATCAAAAGCTCATCAAACGATTACGCTAAATGCCTATGTTAGGAAGAAGGAAGGGAACATTCTGTTTGTTGAATGTGGTGAAGATTTTGTTGATCTTCTCTTTACTTTTCTTGCTATGCCTCTAGAAACCGTATGGAGAATGGTTGGCAATGGAACCATCCTTGGATGCATTGGAAACTTGTGCAGAAGCTTCAAGGATTTAAGTATTGTTTCTAGTAGAGAAGCTAAATGTGTACTTCCTCACTACTACAAGTGTCATAAGCAGCTGCTTGATGTTGTCACACCCCATGAGCCACCAACTTACTACATTTATGTTTCCTTCTACGTGGATCATTTTAGAGAGTACAATTTGTCTGAAAACTCTGATAAGCCACTTGTTTATGAGTGGGATAAACTTGTGCCTGTGATTTCGATAGATCCAAAATTTGAAGGTGATGGTAACACTACTGATAAGTCAACAACATCTAGTGGTGGATTTATGAAGAGAGGGACAAAGTTTATGGTAACAGATGATTTGATCATTACACCTTCAAATTCAACCTCAACCATTGGACTGCTAAAGGAAAAACAGGTCCGGTTAGACGATGTTGAGGTTCAAGTGATCATCATTAGGAAAGAAGAGGTAAATGCTTGTGAATATTCTTCTTTCATTTCAACACATAACATTGGCTATTAACATTCTGTTTCACACTGTAGGCCATTAGGTTATTAGAAGCTTCATTGGTGACATTTTCTGCCTTAAGCACTAGTCTTCTAGCTATGGAAATTGCTTCAACAAGTGTTCCTCAAAGCCGACTTTTTAAGAAGCCAAAGATTGAGACTTGAGAAGCAATGTTTAACACGAAACTTAGTTCTTGCTAAGTTTGATTGCTAGTGAATCTTTTGATAGCTTGTGAATGCTCTCAGTTACTTAAATAGTTCCTTTCATTCACAGAATTTTCATCACCAGTCACCATGACTCTGATCTATGCTCAATGTAGTAAAAGAGACAAAAAATTTTTGCTGTTGTTTCATTTTTTTATATAGTAATTCTACTACCACATTTTCCAAATACATATTTTTTATCCTCATCATCTTTACACCACTAACAAAACATATGTTATTTTATTCTAATATCTAGAATATTCAAATTTAGATTCTTAAAATTTCTCTATTGTTACCATATATAATATGTCAAATTTTTATATATTTAATGTTTTTATTTGTTTAAAGGCACTTTAAGTTTGAATATAAATCATCCTCTATTCCTCTCTCTATATATATACATATATTAAAAAAGAATCATTTGAAAATATTATAAATAAAATTATTTATAATATTAAATAACAGAAGATTTATAAATTAAATATTATAAATAAAATTATTTATAATATTTAATACCACAAGATTTATCCTTGCATGGCACAAATTCTTATCTAATACTATAGTAAAATAGAAATTAACTTTAAATTTATAATAAAATGATTAGCCTTACATTTATATATAAAATTTCGGTGGACATGTGGTTAAAAGCAAATAATGATATACATATCATACACATAAATGTTCAAGCTAATAAATACCCCTAGTGAGATCTTCATTATCATCCACCATATAAACGACTTATACGAGACTACCTAGCAGAAAATGAACAACAAAGACTCAAAACCGAAGCTTGATATGGGACATGGAGAAGAAGTTTCTGAGCAGTTAAATCCGGCTTCGATGGATTGTCTTCCAAACGATCTTCTTGTCCAAATCTTATCCTTCCTTCCCACGAAACAAGCTGCTTCAACCTCTCTTCTCTCCAAAAGGTGGAGGACTCTGTTTACTTTCAGTCCTAATCTTGATTTAGATGATTCCATCTTTTGTCAACCGAGAAAGAAGAAAATAAATAAAATTCCAAAAGATGTCCAAGAGAGATTCAATGATTTTGTCGATAGAGCATTCGCTTTGAAAGGCGGTCACAATATGAACAAGTTCTCACTTAAACTTAGTAGAACATATAAAGAAAAACTACATAACCGTTGGATATGTAATGCCCTGGAACACGGTGTCTCCGAGTTTCATCTAGACATAAAACCTACATGGTATGGTTGGCGTGATCTCCCATCTGAAGTCTTCACCAGCACAACACTAGTTAAGCTGTCATTGGGAACAACACTACGTTGCCAAGGACTTCCTTCGGATACATCTCTCCCAGCACTAAAGATTCTCTTCCTTGATTCAATCTTGTTTGCGGAGGATCAATCATTTGATGTGTTTCTCGCTGCTTGCCCTGCACTTGAGGACTTAACCATACATTACAAAGTATATCAAGGAAATTCATACGTCGTATCCAACAAAACTATTAAGAAACTCTCGGTTACCTTTAGCTTTGGTTTTGCTTCTGCTATTTCTAGAATAATTTCATTTGACACACCAAATGTTGTCGACTTCTACTACTCTGATTATATTTGTGAATCTCCACAATGTCGCTGGGATTCACTTGCCAAAGCTACGTTGGACCTTTATTTCTTTAATGATGACAATCGCTATGTGAAAAATGGCGCGGAGGTGACTGATCTCATCACTGGGATACGCAATGTCAAGACCCTTCACTTGACTTCTTCTACTGTCGAGGTCAGTACTTGTGTGTATGGTCTCCTCATCTTTTTTGGTTAGGAACAGGAAAACATTCTTTGTTTGTGTTTCAGGTGATTTTGGTATGGTGCAAAGGTGAATTACCGGTGTTCAACAACCTCGTTGATTTAGTTTTTTCGAGTAAAAAAGAAGGTTGGAAATTGCTTCTGCCACGTCTCCTACAACATTCTCCAAACCTTAAAACTCTTGTTCTCTCGGTATGAAGCAAAACCTAAACAAATCTTACTTTATATATATGACTGATGCATGACGTTAAAGTAGTCTCTCATCTCAATGCTTTAGGGTCTGGATTGTTTCCCATGTAGACGACATCGGTTTACTCGAATCCCCCGGAATAACCAAATAAATATGTTGCGTATCATGAAGTATCAAGGATATGCAAGCGAGCTGAAACACATTAGACATTTCTTACTAAAAATGGAGTGTCTTGAAGTGGTACAAGTTTACGTTGTACCTACAATGGATGACCCCAAAAAGAAGCAACTTACAGAGGATCTCTTGAAGCTCCCCGCAGCTTCATCCAAGCTCAAGATACAAGTCATATGAATATGTGATCATCATCATCCATAAGTTATTATTTGTCTAATTTTCTTCAATAATGAATTAGTAAGTTCTTTTTTTTTCTTTAGTGATTTATAATATACTATGGTGTGAATCATAAAAACTAGAAAGAACAACTTATTAGTTACCATGTACATTTCAAAGGTTTCTGAGCTATATTGTTCCATAAGCTATGGTTTATTAAACAACTTTAGTTCCTTTTATGTTAAAGAATAACGTATTCTTCTCATTTGCTCATTATTCCTAAGACACTTAAGTTTAAGGATAGTTTCTTGTACATCTACTTTGTCGAATCTTTTGGTTCTTGTAATTATAATGCAATTTTTAATTAGTCGTATAAACCCACTTGTATCTCTTTGGCCATAAGTATCCTTCATACAAATAACCAAGAAACATAGAAAGTGTTTTCATCAAACATAGGAGACAAAAAGAGAAGAGTCATTGTAATCCATCTTCTTTCCATATTTCCCTAAGAAGCTGATATCTTACAGTCTTTCTTCGTCCATATCCTTTCGGCATCCACTCTGATGAATTGGTTGTTCCAGGAGCAGAGAATATAGAGTTAATGGATGTATCTAAGTCATCAAGCTCATCGTCACTGGTGTATTGTTTCTTAAATACCGATGATCCGGTTTCAGATAAGGACGGATTGTTCAACTCTCCAATGAAGCGTTTTATGGAATCTGTAGACGGCATTAGGTAGACCGTAGGCGATGCTGCGCAAGGGAAGATTGTAATGCATCCATTTTCTTCCTCTGTTAAGCCCTGAGTTGAAGACACAAGGGTCAAGAAAGGCACACACAAACACACTGATTATTGGTACTATGAAGAAAGTTTTTCTAACCTCGGAATTCAGAACATCGAATAGCCTTCTCGGGATTCTGTGCGGGTTGAACTCATCGGGGACAAAGTTCCGAAGAACTCTCTTTATTATTGGTGGACCAAGAGTTGGACAAACCTTTAGACAGGAACAAGAGGAAGTAAAATTAGCCTAGTGTTTGTGGAACAAAGAAACATGATTTTTGAAGTCTAAATTACCTCTTTTCTTGTGGATTTGTCTGCAAGCATTTTGAATGGAAGCATCATTAGATCACCTAACGAGTTGAGTAAATGGAACAATCTGAAGTGTTCACATTCTGGCTTCTCCTTATTATTGCTATCATCATCTTTGTTTCTACCAGATTTCTCCTCCCTTTGCTCGAATTGATCCTCAAGCCATCTGGACCAAGTTCCAATCTGCAAAGGCAATGTAATTACATATCAAAGATTTTTTTTTTTGGTTGAGAACACTCTGTTCATGTGAGCTTTAAGTACCGCGTTTTTAAGCTGTGCGCCCGCCCCAAAACTTGCTTTTCCTGCTGGAATGGGGAGAACATTTATGTCACTGATTGGATCAGAGACGGGATCTGTCGGCATTTCACCTGCTGACTCACGCAGTATAGCGTTGAACATTGCTACATCAAGTCTACTGATTAACTGTTCCATCACCTGATTTCAGCAGCCAATTAAGTATAAAAAAGATAGTTCACAATGTAGTTCTGATTGTAGCTGTTCTAAGTGTTTTCAGAAAGCTAATAATCTCTTACCAGTTTAGCAAGCATAGGTAGACAACCACACTCTTGTCTTGAACCTCTTAGAGGGCAAAGTCTTTCGCAGGCAGCTCTAAAGGCATTCTTCCATAGCTCTATAGCATAGAGTCCATGGTTCCTATGACCTAACCGCCTTTTCCCTGAAACTTTCCTCGAGATTGATCCTTTAACCGCAGGAGATTGCATATGCGGCGTCATACTCTGCAATGAGATTTATTTCACAACAAACCGGTTAGATAAAAACTCTTTTAACAAGCACATTTGAAAATTTATTCTTTCAATTACCTGCCACCAAACAGATTTAACAACTCGGGAGAATATCCAGGACTCGAACTTCTCCAAAGCCGCAAGGAATGCTCGAGGATCTTCCCATTCATCTGAACCAGCCTTTTCAGGGACAATCTTCATTTTCTCCATACCGCGGCTTAATATTGCTCTAAGCACAATCGAATTTGATAGCCAAAAGGTCAACCTGTTGATATAAACATATGCCAAGATGTAACCAAAAA
This sequence comes from Arabidopsis arenosa, assembly GCA_905216605.1. Taxonomy (NCBI): domain Eukaryota; kingdom Viridiplantae; phylum Streptophyta; class Magnoliopsida; order Brassicales; family Brassicaceae; genus Arabidopsis; species Arabidopsis arenosa. Next base: position 3,369,055 of record LR999458.1, read on the forward strand.
GTAGATATATTATGGATGGGAATAAAAACAAAACTTCACAATACCTTGGAACATCATTTCCACATGCTTTCGAAACCAAGATTAATCCAGAAACCGCGGCTCTAGCCGCACTGGCTCTCTTAGATTGATCAGAACCATTTCCTTTACAAGCATGAAGATAAAACCTAGCAAGACGACGAGCTGGAGCATGAACCTTGCTCATGGAGCTACTATGCTCAGCAACCACAGAGTAAACAGCTGCTTCAAGAACCGCTGCTTCCTTCAACTCATCTTCAAGCGTCTCTGTTTTAGAATCTTGCGGAGTTATTAAACCTACCTTGTTGATCACTCCACTCGCCTTTTTTTGACTACTATCATCTTTGTTTCCGTCAAAATGCAACTGAATAGACTTAAGCTGTTTAAGTCTTGGAATACCTTCCATTCCTAGAGTCTTTCTTCCTAAGGCAAGAGTGTTTGTCCGAAGTTTCATCTGTTTTTTCGCTGCATCGGGAGGTAACGATAAAGGACCAGATCTGATCTCAGAAAACTGTTTCTTGAGCTTAAAGGTATTTGTATCTTCTTTCTGTTTCTGATCAATCTCTGTGCTCACAATGACCGGTTGATTGCTCTGTCTCTTTCTCTCTTCTTCTCTCAGTAGATTCTCGATCTCGGAGACGAGTGCTGCTTCATTGTTACTGTGCTTAAGTGTTACATGTTTCCAACCTTTCTTCTCATCTCCATTCATCACTGCCTCTGTGTTCTGCTTTGATACAACGGGTCAAAATATTTAAGTCTTACTTCTTTTACAAAAATGAAACTCAAATTTTCAACTTCTTTACATAAAATTCTTAAGAAACAGATCTTGTAGCCAAATCACAATCATGTAAAAATTTCTACACAACAGTAATCTTTATAGACTCTAAAATATAAATTCTTGTTCAATAATTAAAAGAGCAGTGATAAAAAAAAGGTAGTAAAAAATTACCCATGTTCATGAAACAAATTATCAAATATTTGCTAAATCCAAATTTTACAAAAATTAGTTCTACTTTTTTTTTTTTCATCAACCCAAATTTTACCCTTTATTTAGTAAAGAAGCCCACATTTCTATTTATCCTATAAAACAGAGGAATTTAAGAATATTGAGTAGAAAAATATTATTTATTTTTTGATAATATTTGGACTATTGAGTAAAATTATTAGAGAATACGTGCTAATCATTTCGAACAATGTTTTCTTTATAGAGAAAAAAAAAAGAATTTTCTTAACCAAGAATTGGACGTGCATACCTCAAATCCAGTTCTAAACACTAAACAAAAGAGTAAAAAATAGAAAATAATAAATAAATAAAACGAATTGTGTTACGTCACTAATATGAAAATGTGTACCGTGGAATTAGCATCACACATAGCTGAGAAAGAGACTCTCCGTGTAGAAGAAGACACTGACGAAGCATCATCATCGTCATCCGTCAACGACGCCAAACTAAACTCACTGCCATCTACAGATCTTCTTGAAAAGCTCATCTTCGGCTGCGACGAACCGCTACTCCGATTTCCTTCATCGTAATCTTCCTCTCCGGCCGGCTCAACAGTTAGGTAAATCTCAGAGCTAGCGTCATTCCTCGAGCTTTTCTTGAAAGTAAACGGAGCTCCTACGGGGACAGAATTGGTCAACAGGCCGAAATCAGCGAGGTTGACCGAGGCTGTACCAAGAAGCTTGTTCTTGACGCCTTTATCTTTTTTTTTGGCGTCATATACATGAAGTTCAAGAAGATTCTTGTGGAACTTATTGTCGGACCCAACTTTAGGTTCTAACGTTAAGGTTAGCCTAAAGGACTCGTTGAACATGATCGTGTCTTTGCCCACAACCGCGATGAAAGAGCCTGAGTTGTTTTCGCCGTTTTCCCATTTGAGAAGAACGCATTGTGCAGGGACTTGGCTTGTTGGCCATGGTTTTAGCTCCTTGATTGAGATTAGATACTCAACGAACACTCCATTGTCTCTACGACTCTTTGTTCTAAGACCCAACACCATTTTGTTTTTTTTTTGGGTAGAAAATGGTGATCGTTGATTATGAATGGAGTTTTCGATTTGGGGTTATAATGGAGTTCATGTTTTGGAGGGGTAATAAACAAAACCACCGGCCTCACACGGACGTGGGTTGCACCATTTTCTTATTTTCTTATAATACAAGCAGGAGCATATATAAATCTCATATACCTAGGGATGTTAAAATGGGCTAAATATTTAGGGCTGGCCCGTTAAATCAATTTTTCCTACGCCTCTTTGTTTCGATCTCAAAGTATCCATGGTTTTTATAGTATATGATCCCAAATTAATGCTTCGACCTCCGCGTGAAGTGAGGCTGTTACAGATCAATTTATGTATGGCTGTATTAGTTGATTATTGGTTTTGATTACGCAGCAATTGTTTAGGTGTTTCTCAGACAAACATATAAGTGATCCGGAGGAGTGAAAGAGGGAAAAGGTAGAATGAGAATAGTCGGGCTAACGGGAGGCATAGCGTCTGGGAAGAGTACAGTCTCCAACCTCTTCAAGGCTAATGGCATTCCCGTTGTTGACGCTGATGTTGTTGCTCGAGTAAGTAACAAACATCTCTCTCTTTTCTATTTGTGTGATCATTGCAAAGAGAGAGGTCCTCCTCCTAGATGAAATTTAGCTTAAGAGAAGTTTAAGTAAATGGTTGCGGAAATGTGTTGTTTTGCTATATAGGATGTATTAAAGAAAGGAAGCGGTGGATGGAAAAGAGTAGTTGCAGCTTTCGGGGAGGAGATTCTGCTTCCTAGTAGAGAAGTGGATCGACCAAAACTCGGTCAGATTGTGTTCTCATCTGATTCCAAACGCCAACTTCTAAACAAGCAAGGAATTGGGAATCTCCCTTTTTGTTCATTGTATGAGATCCCGAAATTGTTGTTGTGTCTTTCTCGCTACAGGTTGATGGCTCCGTACATATCAAGTGGTATCTTCTGGGAAATCCTGAAACAATGGGCGAGTGGTGCTAAAGTGATTGTTGTCGATATCCCTTTGTTGTTCGAGGTAAAGATGGATAAATGGACCAAACCTATTGTGGTTGTGTGGGTTAGTCAAGAAACACAACTTAAGAGACTAATGGAGAGAGATGGATTGAGTGAGGAAGATGCAAGAAATAGAGTGATGGCTCAGATGCCGTTGGATTCGAAAAGAAGCAAAGCTGATGTTGTGATCGATAATAATGGCTCTCTCGAGGACCTCCACCAACAGTTCGACAATGTTTTGTTTGAATTTAGAAAACCCTTGACATGGATCGAGTTTTGGCGTTCAAGGCAAGGAGCCTTCTCGGTCCTTGGTTCAGTGATTTTAGGATTATCTGTTTGCAAACACCTCAAAATTGGCTTTAACGTTTTGATTTTTTTCTGATTTTTCGATGGTACAAAGTCATCACTTCTTCTGTTACTGTTAAAAAACTTCTTGTTAGAATCTTAAAGCTTTTATTTATTATTCTCTCGATCTCTCCAGCATTAACTTACACTATTCACTAGTGACCACTAATCATAGGAGATGACCATTAATCATAGGAGATGACGAACGGAATGACCATCAACATGAAAACATCGTAAGGTACAAAGCGTTACATGATTTGAAGATTTGATTCATTGCAAATCAGACGTTTATAAACATTGAACTAAAAAATCTTTAGTTTCTTTTGATTCTGCTGAGTTTAGAGTAGTAATAAGAGCCTTGAGTATAGAGTTATGATGTTCCAGTTTTGCAGGTCCTAAGGAGTATGTTGAGTTGTGGAATTCCCTTAAGCAATGGCGTGTAAGTGAACACTTAAGTGTCTAAGTGAGATGATACCACACCAATGGTGGGGGTGGTTGTTACAGTTTGACGATGGTTAAACCCTCGAGTCCCAAAACTCCCAGATGTTACTTACTTCAAAAAGCACTCAATATCAGACTAAATGATACTTCCACAAACTTGATTAAATGTACGCGCAAAAGATCACTTACTGGCAAGTGACCGAACAACATATACAATGGTTACCTATTCAAGGAAACCAATTCTCAATTCCAATCCTAAGTATTGCAATCATACCACCACAACCTTTTTCACAAAAAATGAACCCCAAACACATAACCAAGCCCTCAAAGATGTAAAACTGGTGTCGAACTACGAGTGATGATACAAAAGGGTACATGAACGTGTTTCATAACCACAATTTTATGAAAATAGTTCCTCCAGATCTGAATCACTATCTGATTGAATGATAAACACTGATTATTCTACAGTGTTTAGCATAACCCCAATTTTCAACTACCAATTCACAGTTCTCAATCTTATACCTTAAAATGATTGTATATACTTGTTTTTATTTATAAACTGAAGACACAATAACTAAGAAAAATCTTAAGCACATTTGCTTTGACTTCTGTCTATCAATTTTAAAAGTTACAACAGCTGCAAACATCAATGCCCATGAGGTTGTGCAATGTAGTTTTCAAACAATTGCCATATGACAAGTAAAACCCGAATACTAGTTCTACTCTTTCCACTATCGTCGTCAAGTCCCAACATAAGAATTCATAGATAAGTAAACTTGTGTGGCTGCAGAGAACATGAGTGATTAATTAAGTTAGTCGTTGGTTACCTGGTTAGATTTTCCAGTCAGTTTCAAGATGACTACATTCTAGTGACTCCTCGACTTTCTCTAAAGCTCTCCTTCGGTGTTGTAGCAAAGCATCACTCTGACTAATCTCCTCGCCTTTCTTTCTCCGTGGTAACTTTCTTGAAAATATCTTCCATTGCGATTCAAACGAGGAAGCTGAAGAATGAAACAATGGAAACTCATCAATCCCCATCCATAAGCATATATAAATTCACAAGGCAATAGAGATGATGAAAGACAGTACCTTGGCTTAAACAAGTGAATCCAGTAATAATGCAAGCACAAAGCCATGGTCTTCCTGCACTTGAAGCTTTTGCACCACCTCTGATTTCACCATTGTGCTGCTTCAATCTACAAACAACAACAAACACTTCGCTTGAATTTTATAAATCAAAAGCTCATGCCTTTCGAAGCAAAACCTAAATGGTAATGAACAAGATCTTTGCTTTATAGATTCCTCAAAACCTATGAATCAAAAGCTTCATGCTTTTCGAAGCAGAAACAATCAACAAGCACTTTGCTTTTTAGATTCCTTAAGATCTATGAATCAAAAGCTCGTGCCTTTCCAAGCAGAATCTACCTAAAATCGATTCAAAGAGAAGATGACGAACCGGCGAGCAAAATCGGTGGTGATTCCGACATATGTTTTGATGGGTTCGGTCGTGGAGAGAATGAGATAAACAGACCAGGATTTGGATTTGGGGATCTTCAAGTTATCTAGCGATTGCTGCGAAGAAGATGATGAAATCGGAACTTGGGTTTGTAATTTTTTGAATTCCGAAGCTTTAGAGTTGCAATCACGAAGCTTCACGGACGGAAACGTCCTAGAGAGCAACCTCGTCATCTCAATTCTCTCGCCATCTTCATCTTCTTCCCATAAACATGAACAGAATCATTTGATTTGGAAAACCAAATTGAACCGAACCAAGTTCGGTTTGACTTCGGTTTATCTTTGAAAAACAAAATCGGCAGAACTTGATTGGATTACCGGTTTGGTTAGGTTCGGAAATGATTTGGTTTAAGCTCTGGTTTAGCAAGAAAAAAAAAAGGAAATTCAACAATAAATGAACGTTAAAAATGCTTTAATTAAAGTAAAAAAGGAAATAAGAAAGGAAAAATGGAAATATGGAAGAAAAAAAGGAAATTACATTAACGCGTTAAACAAATTATAATCAGAGTTTTTTTTTGTTTATATAAACAAATAACATTACACTTAACTTCTCCACAATTTCAATTTTCTCAATCTCTTTCTTACGACTAATCATCTTTCACGCTGTCTCTGAGTTTTGTCTAATTTCACTCCGACAATGGAAACTGAATCAATCAAACTCGATGTTCATGTAAAGGCTTTGTCTCAAGCTCGGTCGTTAGGGTTCTCAAGCACGGTAGTAATCAGTGTAGTCAGAGAAGTCGAGGAATTTCTCATGAACGAGAAGGATGATAGTGTCACGAGTCTCGGATCTTACCCGGATTCTTCTCTCCACGACCCACTAATCTTTCTGAAACTCCCTAGTTTCAAACCAAACTACGTCTATCAACGTCTCCATACCCAACTCCACGATCATGTCCTGTCCGAACAAATCTCTTATAAGATTGTCGAAGCACAACAACGGCAAAGAAGTCAAAGTTTTTACTTTCCACAACAACAACAACCTTTATTCATGATTGTCTCTGTCAAATTGACACACAAGGTATACAACGTTGTGTCTTGTAATTCTGCTCCGTTGGCAACAGATTTGGACCAACAGAGCCAAGAAGAAGAAGAATCGAAGACTTGTGCCATCTGTTTGGAGAATTTGTCGAGATCCGAGGATTACTGCGAGATGCCAACTTGTTCGCATAGTTTTCATGAACCATGTCTCACTCAGTGGTTGACTCGAGATAATAACTCGTGCCCTCTCTGTCGCAAGCCTGTTGACAAACAACCAGAGTGAAACAGAGTCTAAATTAGGGTTTCAAATATGTTTTATTTGTTAACTTGTTTCGGAAGTCTAATTAGGGGTTTTCACTTTTATGTTTTGTCTAAGAGGCAAATTAGGGTTTTTTCATAGTTTATGTATCTGTTTTTGTTGGCAACATGTAATACAGTTTGATTTAATGAAATTCAGATTCTCTAGCCTTGAAGTTACCATTATTAATTTCATTTACAAAAGGAATAGTTTCGGTGAGTTTACCATTGTTGGAGAAGATCTCGGAGATTCGGTATAATGAGATATGTTTTACCAACAATAAAAAAAGGAAATACAACAATAAATGAATATTAAAAAAATCTTTAAAGAAAAAAGGAAATTACATTAACGCGTTATAACAAATTATAATCACAGTTTTTTTTGCTTATATAAAACAAATAACATAACCCTAGGCGCCGTATTTCTTGCATCTCAAGTTCTTATCAATTCATAACTTGTGAGCCAGAGCCAGTGTGATTGATCTTTGTTTCTACTTTGATTCACGGTTAAGAGCGAGCACTTGATAATGCTGGATATCGATCTATATCGAAGAAATCCGGAGATCATCCGAGAATCTCAGCGCCGGAAATTCTCCAGCGTCCAAGTCGTTGATGATATAATCATTCTAGACCAACTATGGCGTCAGCGTAAATATGATTATGATTGTGTCCAAAGAGTGTTCAACAAGATAAACAATTCTGTGGCCAAGCTCAAAAGATCTGGTGCTGATGCAACAGAGCAGATTCAGCAAGCAGAGATTATCAAACAAGAAGCAACCAAGAAAGGTGTGCAAGTTGGTGAAGCTTTTACTGCTTTGCAAGACAAATTGTTGACAGTAGGAAATCTCATCCATGACTCGGTTCGAATTTGTGACGATGAGGCTTATAATGAAGAGATCAACGTTTGGGGTGAAAAGCCGGTTGCGAAGCGAAAATCCCATGTGGATCTCGTGGAGCTTCTCGATATTGTAGATACCAAGAGAGGTGCTAAAATATCTGGAGCTAGAGGGTTTTTACTAAAAGGATATGGTGTTGCTCTTAACCAAGCTCTTATCAATTATTCATTAACCTTCTTAACAAAGAAAGGTTTCACATGTATACAACCTAATTTTCTAATGAGGAAGGAGGTCATGGCAAAGTGCGCACAATTGTCGCAATTTGATGAAGAACTCTACAAGGTGATTGGTGAAGGAGATTGTGATGAGAAATACCTTATTGCAACTGCTGAGCAACCTCTTTGTGCTTACCATCAAAATGAATGGATCAACCCTAGTGAGCTTCCCATAAGATATGCTGGTTACTCGACTTGCTTTCGAAAAGAAGCCGGTTCTCATGGAAGAGATACACTTGGCATTTTCCGTGTTCATCAGTTTGAGAAAGTTGAACAGTTTTGTATTACGAGTCCTAATGATTCTTGGGAAATGCTTGAGGAGATGTTGAAAAACTCGGAAGAGTTTTACCAATCGCTTAAACTTCCATACCGAGTGGTGTCGGTTGTTTCTGGAGCTTTGAACAATGCAGCTGCTAAAAAGTATGACTTGGAAGGATGGTTTCCTTCGTCAGAGACTTATAGAGAGCTCGTGTCCTGTTCCAACTGTACAGACTATCAGTCTCGAAGGCTTGGGATCAGATACGGTCATAAAAAGAGCAATGATCAGCAGACTAAGAACAAGTATGTTCATATGCTGAATTCCACCCTTACCGCGACACAGAGGACCATTTGCTGCATTCTTGAGAACTACCAGCGAGAGGATGGTGTGGATATCCCTGAGGTTCTTCAACCTTTCATGGGGGGAGTGACGTTTTTGCCTTTCAAGATGTGCAAGACCCAAGGCAAAAAATCTACAGCTTGATTGATATTTTGTGATATTTGTTGTTGGAGTTACTGCAACTTTGTTTTATGTCATTCGGATTTCATAAACTATTATTTGAATTCTTGTTCGGAATTATTTCTTTTGTGTTAAGCATTGCGTCCATGTGGTTCTTTCTCTAACTTCCTGAGAGAAATTTCATCCCGGCTAAAAAACAAACAACATTACAATATATACATTCACAATGCAATGTTCAATTCTTAAAGATGAAGAAAGATAGTACCTTGACTTAAACAAGTGAAACCAGTGATGATACAAGCACAAAGCCATGGTCTTCCTGCACTTGAAGCTTTTGCACCACCTCTGATTTCACCATTGTGCTGCTTCAATCTGCAAACAACAAAAAAAAAAAACTCAATTCTTTCGCCATCTTCCCCATAACACAAACAGAATAATTTGAAAATTGAACCGAACCAAGTTAAGTAAATTCGGTTTAACTTCGGTTTATCCTTTGAAAATAGGTCAGCAAAAATTTAAATTTGATTGGATTACCGGTTTGGTTGGGTTCGGAACCTCCAAACCGATTAGTTTCAATAAAATAGGTTCTTTTTTTTTACTATACCAACATTTTCTCTACGAAATCAAAATTCCGAAAATTATTGAAATTTATCGAGTTAATTACTAAAATATATGCTGTCAAAATAAAAAATACTAAAATATACAAAAAATTCTTAAAATCAATTTTTTTATTCGTGGCAAACCAAACAGAAATTTTGTTCAATTTTAACTAGCAAAAAACAGAGATTTAAACCAAAGAAAAAAACAAAATCCTTGAATTTTTGATTCAAACTATCCCAAAAATATTTGAATGCCCATACCTAATTTTAGGGATGGGCAAAAAAACTGTAACCCAAAAAATTGAACAAATCCGAAATAAATGATATGGTTTGGTTACGGTTTAACCTAAAAACTCATTTAGTTATCAATTTTGTTAAGTTTTCGGTTTAAATTTTGATTGGCTAAAAACTGTAAAACCAAATAGTTTTTTGGTTTCTGATTAAATTATCTAGTCTATACTCTATATTGTGATTAATAAAGCAAAAAAAACTGTTTGCGTTACCCTCCCGAGCGATACCAAAGGCGATCCAACACAACTCTTCGCTCATCCTCCGTTTCCGGCCGGCGTCGGCTTCTCCGGCGTCGGCCCCTATCGTTTTTCTCTTCTAACTTGAATATCTGTATAGATTTAGGTATTAATAACACTCAACAATGAATCCCAAAACAATTGTGATGGTGTTCGTCCTCCAATCTTTCACCGCCTTTCTCTTCTTTTGTGAGAGTTTTTTTCCGACCATAACCCGACAAGGATTCCGGAGTAGCGTCGGTGTCTTTCCGCTGAGGATCTATCCAAGCGGCTTCTTTTCGTTTGCGAAAGCAACCGTATTTCACCACCATCGTAGAATGGTCAAATTTGTCATCAATTTTTCCAAATCGAGATGCAAACTTCAGTCTCAAATCTGGGATCCGGGCACATTAAGCTTCGAATTAGAAGATGGTGTGATTAATTTTCAGACATATTGTATCACTAACAACCGCCTATTATTCTTCTCGACGGTTATGGTGTCGACACCAAGACTTACACCAATTGGTTCATATGATTGGTTAACTTTTCTATCAAATTTGAGAAAGGGAGAGCAATTTTGGATTTGGGATCCAGAGAAATATAATTGCGACTTTATCGTTTGTGGAAAGGAATCATGGATGCTTAGTTTTGACAATAGTCGGATTATGGATAGCCAATTTTTTTGGATGGAATCTAAGTCCATTAAAACAGACAGTTGGATTGAGTTATGGATGCATCAGGTTGACCATAGATATTCTGTTTCCTCTCGTTTACATGTGGATGTGGGCAACTTTCGGCAACACAACTTGACTGATTTGGATCGGACCTGGTGGATATGGAAAGTATCAACGACCTTCGGAATGGGATTCATTGAGAATATTGGATTTGGTAGGCGGTTTCGGCATGATCTTCAAAGTTTCCCGTATATCGTATTGAGTTTCAAAAGGCAAGACGTAGAATCATTACACGCAACACTTCAGTTTTTTCTTTTAAACAAAGTAATGCGAAAAGCATTTTGGAGTTTCATCTATAAGATGATAGCCAATTACGAGTATGTGAAGGGGGGACTTAACAGATTTTATCTGTTAGCCCGTAAGGCTTCCGATCGGCAGCAGGGTCACTTCCACTCCTTCACCGAAATTGTGTTTCAATTTCTTCTATTTGTGTCAATGGTTGTAAATGAATGGTTCATGTATCATGTAAAACTTTTTATGATATAATATATTTGATTTGCCGAAAAAAAAAAAAAAAAAAAAAAAATAATAGTATAATTAAAAAATTTCTTTAATGGGCTTATAATTATTAACTTCTTAGTAATTTATAATTATTGATATATTATTTTTATTCTATATTTACTTTTATTTATGTATTAAACTTATATTTATTTATTTTGTAAAAATATGGAATAACCTAAAAAATCGGAACCAAACCGAAACCGAAATGAACCGAGATACATATGATTTTCATATGGTTTCAATTTTCTTAAAGTCAAACAACCGTAAAACTGTAAAAACCGAATCGTAACCAAATCGAATTATATACGGTTTCTATATGTTTTTAGTTTTTGTAAAACCAAAAAACGATAAAACCGAAAAAGACAAATCAAACCAAACCGAAAAACCGCACGTTCATCCTACCTAATTGACAAGAAAATAATATTAGGGTCTGACTGGTGAAAACTATAGAAGAAATGAGTAGAATTTTAAAGAAGAAATGAAGAGAGAAGAAAATGGCACTTCAGAAGAAAACGTTACTTTAGCTATTTTGTAGAGGGATAAAATCTTCTACTTTACTCTGCTTTTTCACTTTTCAGTAGAAAAGTAATTCTTCTTATTTTTTCCTGACTGGTGAAAACACAGATGAATTCAGAAGAATAAAATTTATACATTTTTCTTTTCTTCTAAAAACACCTACCAGTCACACCCTTAGGATAATTTTGTATATGTCAATCATATTGTAATACGTGGACACCTACGATACACAAAAGAGAGACTGCATCAGTTGTGAGTTCAAGATTCTACCAAACGGAAGGAGCTAATGCACCTTGCATAGAGACAATATGTGATGGACCGTTTTACACACGTATTTCAAAGAAATATTACTTTAAAGTATTATTATAAGTATATAACCCACGTGTAAACTCATGTGGTCTCTTATAGAAAGACTATCGTACTTGCATGTGGTTCATGTTGTATATAGCTAGGTCGATATTGGCACATTTGAGACCCTGCTTCTTTTCCAACGGTATCCGGTATACGCATACGAATATTTCACAAAGTTTAGAGGAATCTGTGTGTTTATACATTTTCAAAAGCTATTGAAAAATGAAGAAAACGAAAGCTTTAAATAACCATGATCTCACATGACCTAAAAATAAAAATAGCCGAACATGTTTATAGTCTAGTGGTAGTTGGGCATGGAACAAAATGTAAACTTGTTTTCCCTCAATTTCCATTAGGAACTTACATTTATGTTGGAAAACAAGGGTAGAGACAGACTGTGTTATATCGGATATGATTTGATTTCGGCCGAAAATCTTAAATACTAGTCAGACGATTCAAGTTTATTTGATTATGTCCTAATCAAGTACCGCCAATTCGATGTTGATTTGAAATAATCCAAAATTATCAAAAAACACAAAAAGAAAAAAAAAACTTGTTTTGGATCTGAGTGAGTTATAATCCTTGTTCGCAAAATCGCTAGGCGCTAGTCGGACGTTCGGTAGGGACTCTAGCGATTAATCAGAAAATCAATTAAAATCAGAGATTAATCGGAGATTAGTTTTAGGGTTAATTTAAAATTTTAAAGACATAATAGTCCATTATTGTTTTCAAAATTGCACTAAACACATAAAAAAGTATTTTTAAGACAATTTTTTCTATTAAAGATTTTCTGATTTTTATTAAAATTTGAACATAAAGTTATTTAAAACATCATAAACTCCCAATTCAAATGTTTGAATAACAAAAAAAATTGTTTTATACTTGCAATCTAAAAATAATCGGGATATGTAAAATTAGACGGAGAGTAATCGGATGACTGATTTTTTTAAAGACTCATTAATCGAGGTGGATAGAAGGACCTAGAGATTAAAGCGGGAAGTAATCGCAATTCTGAGGAAATTTTTTGAACCAGGGTTATAATAAACATGCGTAGCGTCGGTGCCAACATGAGAGTAGACGAGCGGGTAAGATCTTATCCCACGGGTCCTACTCATTTATTATGACTGTTACATCATTACCAATCGAAATAGAACTTTTGTAAAAGATAGAACCATATTAAATCCTAAAGTCAAAAAGTGGTACTAAGATTAATCTCATCTTCGTAATCAACTACTATTCATTTGTCTCAATAATTAATTAGGTGTTGGTCGTCCGACGACGTTGATGATCTGACTTTGATTATTTGATAACTAACTATAAATCAAATGTGCATATATATGTGTAATTGTATAATATTCGCCCACTTGATTTTATGATACTTGGGAATAAGTCAACTACCACTTGGTTTGGTAGTTGTACTGCCCAATACGTGAATTTGAGCACCGTCGTCATTTAAGTTTTCAGTTTTGTTTATTCGGTTTCAAATAATACATAACTCAAGGTTTTGTCCAGGCCGAGACATAAACTCCAAAATTCAAAAACCGATCCGAAAAATCTGTTTTCGAAACTGAACTGAATAGTCGCAAAATCCCAACGGATAATGAATTTCTCTATCCAAATTATTCGAACCGAACTGATCCAAAATCCGAATGCCCATGCCTACTTTTGTCTGATTTGATTTTAGATATAATTTTTTTTTTATGAATAAACAGTTTATTTGTTTTAATACATATAAAACACATATTATCCAAAGTTTTTGGTGGTTGTACCATTCAGTAAGCTTTTAAGAAATGCATAACCAAGCTAGGATTTTCGTTCAATTATATTATATTCTTTGTCATTGTAAATATATAACTAACTCATTTTGACACAAAATTATTAAAGTATTTATTAAAACTGAAACTTATAAAAATTTGTTTTGATTTATCCGGTTTAATTTGATTTTACACTAATTCTGGTTTCGAATTAATTTCGATTTGATTTTTCTTTCAAAAAGAAATGTCACTGTTATAAAAAAAGAAAATTTAATTCTGTGTTTGACCAAGAAAAAGCGAATGTGATATTTAGAAAATAAAAATGAAAACCTTTTTATAATATAAATAAGGGACCGGTTTACTTATTATTTTGTCCACATCCCAAATGTGAACCGGTCTAGACGCAAACGTAGAGTCTTCTTCTTCTCTTCTCTTCTTCTTCTCTCGTCTTCTTCAAGTAAAGCAACTAAAATTTGATTCAATCTTCTCTTACTCCAAACTCTCACCACCATGTTCCGCCTCAGAGCTCACGGCAAAAAACCCATCACCATCACCACCTCCACCACCACCACCGCCTCCACTTTCCTCTACTGGTCACCAGAATCTTCCCCCACAACCCTATCTTCTCCGACCAACATGGATCCAACCATCTGGTCTAACTTACCAAATCACCTCCTCGAACACATCCTCTCTCTCCTCCCATTCAAAACTCTCCTCACTCTCCGATCAATCTCACGCCATCTCCGATCTCTAATCCTCTCTCCATCTTTCATCTCCGACCATTCTTTCTCTCTTCCTTCTTTCCTCCTCCTCTCTCATCCTCAATCTTTCAACTCCTTCCCTCTCTTTAACCCTAATCTCATCTCCTGGTGCACGTTACCTCTCCCTCGCTCCCTCTCACTAACAAACGCCTCTTCTCTCCTCTCTTCCTCCAACGGCCTCCTCTGTTTCTCCATCTCTCCTTCCTCTGTTTCTTCTCTCTCAATCTTCAATCCCTTAACAAGATCCTCAAGATCTATCAAATTACCGTGTTACCCTTTTCACTTTGAGCTTCTCTCTCTTGTTACATCCCCTGACGGTTACAAAATCTTCACTCTTTGCTCATCTTCCTCCGCCGCTTCTTCAAGATCAGTTTGTCTCTACGATTCCGGTGACCGCTCATGGAGAAAATTCGGCGGTGTTGATCAAGTTTTACCTCGTGGGTTTAATCAAGATGGAGTCTTTTACAATGGGTCTCTCTATTTCGCTAGATCCGAGCCTTTTCTAATCGTGAGCGTTGATCTCAACGACGGAAAATGGAACACAGCCACTGGAGACGGTGTTTTTCCGGCGGTTGATGAGATCACGTTTGCTAGATTAGTAAGTGATCCAGAAAAGAATATACTTTACATGGTTGGAGGAATTGGAAGCAATGGGATTTGTAGGAGTATCAAGATTTGGGAATTTAAAGAAGAAACAGAGAGTTGGATCGAAACTGAAACATTACCGGACATTGTTTGTAAGAAGTTTACTTCGGTTTGTTACCATAACTACGAACATGTGTATTGTTTGTGGCATAAGGAGATGATTTGTGTGTGTTGTTACAATTGGCCTGAGATTCTCTTTTTTCATGTTGGGAGGAGGACATGGCATTGGGTTCCTAAGTGTCCTTCGTTGCCGGAGAAATGGAGTTGTGGGTTTCGTTGGTTCTCTTTTGTCCCAAGCTTGTCTGCTTCTGTTTAGTTTATATGATATTTGTCTTCTTTATTTTTGTTACAGTATTTGTTATTGTTTCTGTTCAAATCTCCTATCAATGGTTTCGTTGGTATCTCTTTGTGAAATAAAAGATTGGTACTATTGGTTATTATCTATGTGTATTTTATAAATGAAATTATGAAACCATAATAATTAGCATTTGTATTAGGGTTAAATTTTCGGTGTAATCATCTTTCGGTTGATCTTGACATTTTCGAGAGGTCTTCCACTAGGGATAAAATTTGCAGCATTGAAAAGAGTGGTTAAGATTGGTTGGGACACTAGGGTTTAACACATTTGAAAGGATTCTCCAACCGTTCAATCAGTCTCCAACATCTAAACTTTGAAATTTTAGTTTTCATGTTGCATTAATTGTAAAACGTTTTTTTGGTAAATATAATTTTACATTCAAATAAACAAAACAAAGCAAAAAACAATGTAAGTAATAGTAATGATAAAAAAAGTTTGTGAAACAAATTCGACTCGATTGGATGATATTGAACTGTTGATCAAACGCATGTCTGGCCCGATTTCTAGTCTTGTTTTAAAACCGTTGACGTCGAGGTTGCTAGTATCATTATACGCCATTTGTTAAAGAGGTTACTGTTAATAAGTTAGTATGAAGGTTTGTTTTTCTTATTTTTTCGAATTTCTTTTTTAACTAGGAAGTTTTGGGCCGAAACCTATATATCTCCTTAGGCCCGGACCAGCCTTTAATATTTATAGCCATACCAGCTGTCACTCGATCTCGTGACCTCTTAAAAATTTTCAGGGTTCTTTCCAGTCGAGCTATCGACCTCTACTTATAATCAATTTTATCCCTAGATCCGCTTTAATGAATGTGCTAAGTTATGTCCGTTCAATTAAGAAATAACGTTGACAATTAATGTTCCTTATCCCACCTGGATAAATGATAAGTTGATTTGTTTGTGTCTCGAATTTGAATTAAATTTCAAAATCGCAACTCAAAATTATGGAAACCCAATTCTCCTTAGATGGTATGATCATGTGTTGCTCAAGAAGATGGTGTAAGCCAAGTGACCAGTTCGAACAACTAGGTGATAAACCCCCAAATATTATCTACAATGCTAAATGCTAAATATTATCAATCCTTTTTCATATGAAGAGTTTGAGAGAATGCAACCAACAAATAAATACCTTGTCATGTATGCAACTAGCTATTTAGTCTGGTATAAAAATTTCCCCAATTTGTTGCCATGTATCACATTTAATATCAATCTTCTAGGAGAAATTCGGTAGTATTATTGTAATAACCCGGTCGTTTACTATAGGTACGACCGCGGTACGCGAATTTTTGTCAGATTATTTTTGGTGCTATTTTGTTGAAATAACTCGGGGGTTATTCAGAGATTTTTGATCGGAGAAAAAGTTGTTTACGGTCAAAATATCAAGTTTTGGATCAAGCGAGCGGGTCGATTATTTACGATTCCGAATGTGCGGTAACGTACCGTGAGCACGTTGGTGAGATCGGAGAATTTTTAGTGGTTGCGGGTGAACCACATTGCGGAAATCTAGCCATAAAATCATGTTGAGATTATGAGGAGCATATCTTGGATTTTATGGAAAAGTAGAGATTCTGTAGTTGGGAGTTTGGGGAGCAAATCCCACATTTTAAAGAAAAAGGAAGATTTGATGTGTTTTGGAGATTTTGATGTGACCTCGAAAATTTGGTAAATATTTCTAGATTTCGTAAATCTAGACTAGATTTGGTGTATCTTTAGATTCGGTGTATCTTCCGTAAAGCGGACCGGATCCGACGGATCAACACCGTAATGTGTACGGCGATGTGTCAAGCATGCAGGTGCATGATCGCCGTGTGTCGGCCATGCGAACGCATGTTTGCCGTGTGTCGGAGCGAATGCATGGTCGCCGAGTGTCAGCCATGCGGGCGCATGTCCGCCGTGTGTTGCGACGTCTCCGCCATGTGTCGTGGGACGTCCGCCACTTGTTTCGCATGCGTGAGAGCTCCGTGCCTATAAATAGAGGCCTTGGGTTCTTCATTTTTAGGAAGAGAAGGAGATCCCGAAGGTGAAGAAGCTTTGACGGAGTGCTGGAGTGCCGTTTTCCCGTTTTTCTGCCGTTTCCGAGAAGAATTGCCGTGAAGGAAAGAATTCTGAGAGAAGCGGAGATAGCCGAGAGATCTAGCCGTTAGCCGTGATCTATGATCTGTGAGTTCCGAAGCGTGTGTGGTGGCACACGAACTTTCTCTTCTTGATTGCTTGCTTGTTTGTTGTTGTTGTTGTTGTTTTGTTTGGCTCTCGTTGTTTGTGTGGTTGTTGTTTAGAGTTTTGTGGTGTTCGAGTGCGCTTCCCTGTTTGTTTTGGGGTTCGGAGAGACTGGGTCGCTCCCAAGGACCGAACAGTTACCTGACGAGGTAACGGGGATTGCCCGTCGTGGAAGACCCATGTGGTACATCGTTTATAGACTTCGTGGCTGTAAACGGATTGTTCACTTGTTTGATGGGAAAGATCGTTCACATGGCCATAGGAATTGTTAATGTATCGTTGTGTTGTTGTTTGTTATTATTGCTTGTTTGTTAGGTTGCATGTTAGATTGATTGTTTACTATTGTTCCGTCAATGATTTTGCTTGTTTGCTTGTTGCTTGTTGATTTATTTTCTGTTGGGGACTTTGGGGTGTTTAATTTCCGAGATTAGGCGCCGAACTAACTGAGTAATTAGTACTCATGTTGCTACTATTTTGTTGCAGGTAACCTTAGTGGGAAAAGCTTTAGAGGGAGCATGGACGCTAGGAACCCAGTGTAGATTTTATTGCCTTTGTAAAGTTGGTTTTGTAGTGTAGTTTATTTGTTTTGAGTTTCACGCTTGGCGCCGTAAACTTTATTTGTATTTGAGATTTTATTATTTAATAAAGATGAGTTTTTCTTAAAGCCTTGTGTGCTTCTTGATATTAGGTTCTGTTCGAACCGACACAACTCACGATCGCGGTACGGATTGCAAAGCTTTAGGCCGTGGTCGAGAGGACATACTCGCGGATGGACCAACTAGAGTAGCTGGATTTGTTCTAACAGCCTCGGTTGGACTGTCTACGAGTATCAAACCGTGGCGATTCCGGACCGTCTGGATTTCTAGAACGGTTAAGGGTCGCTACAGTTAATATCGGTGAATATGTGATTGCTATAATGAGTAGATCATATGCTGTTGCGCCCAAAGTCCAAGTAAACTCGGAGACCATATATATCTTTGTTGACGACTATTAAAAGGCGGGCCATCTGACCATAATCCTTGATTAAACAATTTTAGTAACATGTTAACCCCAAAAATCTTCGAACTCCTCACAATTTTTTTTTGTTATGGCCAAGTAAGAACAATGAATATTTTACTAGATCCATTGCTATTCCGTCCTGAAAAACCGTGACCAAGACACTCCATAGAGGTGCGTCCAAACTAACACATTTTTGTTTACTTTGAACTGATTGTCTCTCAAAACCTCGAGTACCTCTTATACATGTTGTAGATGGGCAATAACATTGTTATTTTTTTATGTTGTCATTAAAGAACTCGGTAATGATATTACCCTAAAGTAAACAAAAGCCTAGAATGTCTCTCTCCCTAACTCTTCTAACTTTGCTTACTAATGAAATTTAGGCATGCCCACACATTTACTTGCCTTTTTTTTAGTTACGTGAAAATTTAAATGCATAAGTTTATGACGGAAAAGATCTAGAAAGATGAAGACATTACAAGAGCTAATTGCTTGGCTATTCTATTTTATGTTTCAGACCATGATCAAGTATCCAAACTATCCAAAAATAGCAAATGTTCCAAGAAATCTAGAGAAAATATAGCAAAAACACTAAAAATAAACCTTTAAACAAAACACAAGATATCATTAAACAAATGTTTTGGGAATAACAAATTTTCACTGTCTTGTCATTCTTCTCATCTCCTAGAGAAGGAAACTCAGGAGATGAGAAGAAAAATTTGGTGGTTGTTTATGAACATCAATATAATACATATCAAATCTTTGACACGACACCAACTTAAAGAAGAAGAAGAAGCTGCATTGATCTTCCCAAAAGATCCTCCATGGTTCAAGGCATGGATGGTTCCTGTGATGATGCTTTTCGTTTTCTTCGTCTTTTCTATTGTAGGAATTTGTCGACGTTGTCGAAATTGTCGCCGTGGTGAAAATTCTCCCAGCATTCATCCTATCACCTAATTATTTAGATTTTGTTTTCCTTTTCTTCTTCTTTCTATAATGTATATCGTTGTTGGTGAAATGTAAATTTTACAGTTTCACCATACTAGTTTCTTATCGCTTTGATCTAATGAAAGACAAAAAAAAATATGCCAAAAAGTAAGGATAAACAATGCGGAAAAGAATGGTACAAGAACAAGAATGTGACAAGGAAAAAGTTGTTCATTTTTAATCTCGTTTGAAATTCAGAAACATGATGTGCAGGAAAATAAAATGGTAATAAAAATTCTCAAAGTCAAATTCAATGTCAAATACATACAACAAACGAAAAAGATCAATACATATGAATATCTAGTATATATGCTTTTATCATAACCAACTACTTCTCATTCATCGCCATACCCTTGGTTATTAGCTTTAGGAAGATTTATTGAATTATGCTTTTCCAAAAAAAAAAAAAAAATCGATATCGAGCATTTACATGAATTTTAAAGTAAGTTATTTTTTTTGTTAATTTATGTTATTTCATATTGGTATATATGGGTTTTTAAATAAACAAGGTATATATATCCGGATGGTTCTGGGTGGTTAATGTGGCAGCAACTCAGTGTAAAAAATGGTCGTCTATTGGTATTGAAGCGATCCGAGGGGCATATGTGACTGCTGGAAAAGGAGATATGCATCCTACACATTAACAATCAAATAAACAGAAGAAGAAGATGGTTGTACTCCAATGGTTATCCGACGCTCAAGGCCGGCCCGTTATGTTTAGCTGCCTAAAGCAAAACAAAAAATGAAGCCCATTAACAAGTGCATTTATTAAATAAAATGCTGAATGTCTTTCTTAAGCTTTTAGGTAAAAGGTTGATGAAAATTCTTCTGATTTAATTTGGTCAGAAAATTTCCCCTTTCGTTGTCAAATTAAGTAGAGTTTTGAGGAAAACATGAATTGGATCTGTGAATCGGATCTACTTGTGAATCAACCAGTCATGTATTCATGTATATATATATATAATAAATAGATGGTTTTATGCAAAAAAAAAAAAAGACTTTCTAAGTCGTCAATTTTTACAATTTTACTATCTATCCAAAAAAAATGCAAATCAATAGTACAAAGTCAAAAATAATACGATCTCTGGATAAGCAAAATGGGGTAAAAAGAAAAACCCATGTTTAACAATTTTAACAATCTAATATATATATCAGTAAACGACTTTAGGATTCATAACAAGTAAATGACATTTAGCAAATATTTTGTCTTGTGTTACTTTTAGTTTGGTAAACATTTATGATTCATAATTAGAAAACGATTTTCACCACTATATAGCTCAATAACTAACAATAATTCCTACAGATGATTAGGATTATTTAACTATAAAATTTACTTATGATAATTGTTATGAGATCAAGCACCACTAGACCAAGCGACACTAGACCACACAGGCACACATGGGCAACTCCGAGCTCAATCTCGATTGAGCAGCTCCCAGCCCGTTCTCGTTTTGGCAGTTTTTAGATCTCACTATCATGGAAACTTTCCAATCTCTCATGTCATTAGCAAATTTACAAATGTTAATTTGTTTTTAAAAATTTGGCTTTGTTAATATAGATTAGACTAGGATATGACCCGCGGTACACTGCGGGATAAATAAATTTTTGTTTCTGTTTATTATAACTTGATTATTTGTGTTGTATGTATTTGATTAAATTTTTTTTTTTTGTTTATAATCTTATGATTGATTGTATTTGGTTTGTAATAAATGTAGATTTTACTCCACGGTATATCGCGAACAGATATTTTGTAACTAAAATTTTTAAATTTTAGTTACACTTGTTTTGTTAATATTGTTTGTTTTGTTTAATGTGTGTAAGATTGTATAATTGTATTTTAATTGTTAATTACAGGATTTCACTCGTGGTATACCTTCCCGTATTAATATCGACCGAAACCCATCCCACCATATAATCTCGTCTCGTGAAATTAACATCATTTTGCAATTTACTTTTTAATAATATTTTATCTAAAAAACAACTAATTCGAGTCAATTTAAAAGTTTGCTTTTAAATAGTTCGCATAATATTTATAGAGTGAAAAATATTTATAATATTTTTAACGTATTATAAAGTTTAACTTTTTAAAAAGTTTAAATAATTATAATATTCAAATTTTAATAAAGTTATTGTACTTCTTCTATTAATAGAAAGATTTCTTAGAAAAATTGTTAATTTATGTACATGATACAAAAAAAATTATGTATCGAAAGAATCTCTAGATTGTATTCAATTGATTAAACCTACATATACGTTAAATTATAATAACTGAAAAAGATAAGAAAAATATATTCGTCTAAGAAATTACGAAATATATTTGCAAGATACATAATTAACGGCGAAAAATAAATATTAAAAATTTAAAATTTAGTTAAGATTCAAAAAAATAACATTGGAATATTTATATACTCGAATTTTCTTTATAAGCACAATAAGGATTTAATGGAAAAAAGAAAAACATAATTAAGCAATAAAGATCGTTGCGCTAAGATAAAAGTTCCATTACAAAAACACCAACAAAAAGAGATAATTAATATATGAATCATTTTCAGAAAAATCAACAAAAAAAATAGAGGATGAGTGTACCAAAGCAACGTTAATGTGCTCACTCCCATACCTTTTAAACCACACAAAGGGATTAGTTTTTGTAAGATTTCAAGTCACGAAGGTAAGTAAAATGGCAGCCATTTTTTTTATCTAACTTTTTATGGTTAGAGGTGATGTTTACTCTTGGCAAATAAAATGAATATATATATATATATATATATATATATAGAGGACATATACGATTAGGGTTAGCTATGATTCAAGATTCCATAAATCTTTGTGAGGAAGCAAGATTTCATGAATTAATTATAATTGGCTAAAATTAGAAAACTTAATAAATGATAAATGTAGTTAAAGAATTAGTTCCGAAAATTTTGGTGAGCAAGTAGAAATCGTTTAGTTATGAGACATTTCCAATTCTTTTAGTTGGATTGAATAACGAATTTATGTAGTTCATTTTATTTAGGAAACAAATGTTAAATGCAATAAAATCCTTACCATTAAAATAGGAAACCATTTGATTAGCAAATATTTGTTTGGTATAACTACATATACGATTGATATTTTTTCAAAATCAATCATTTAATTTCATTTGGATTTTTTTAAAAAAGTCTCAAATAAAAAAAGATCCGATTGACTCAATTCCGGATTTTTTTAGAAAAGTTTCAAATAATTAATGATCCGAATGACTCAAATTTGGATCAAAATCCGGCTTAAAAAAAAAACCTCGACCCGCAAAAATAAGCAATTTTTAATCGATAATTTTTTTAATGATTTATGTTTTGGTTATATTTTTTATTTTACACATACTTTTTTCTTTATCGATTGAGTAATATATATCCGTTTTAAAAAATTTGAATCACATCATAATATCATATGCATAAAAAGAAATCTAAAATTTTATTAACTATATATATTTTAATAAAATTCAAAATAATATAAATATAAAAATAAAAGTGAAATGAGAATCATATATTTATGTTTAAATTAGGTAGAGAGGTTTTAGGAAATTAGTTCAAACTAGGATGTCTCCCTTTAGGTGCAACAATAACTGAAATTCATTTTTTGGCAGAAATGAAAAGAAAAGGTTAAATTAAAATTTTGTTGTACTTAATGTTATTTAGAATTTTTTTTTAGGAAAGAAGATAGAATATTTTTAGTTACAAAAAGAGTTATTTAAGAAGTGAATGGTTAGTTGTATCTTTGCAGCTTCTAAAACTCGGTTTTCATAACACCAGTGTGTTTTCCTCTTTCCAACATTCAACATCTCATCATCGAGAGGTTATGAAGAAGGAGAGTATGGCTTTTCATGTCCTAGTCTTGGATTCGGTAAATACAAATTTAGGGACACATATAAGCCGGGTTTGGTTATATATATAATTCATATGAGTTTGGCTTAGACAATGCTACTACTTGTGAAATTTTCGATTTTAGCACCAACACTTGGAGGTACGTTAACAAGCCCGTGTATGGGTCACTTCATTGGCTCACGGACTGTGAATAAACCAAGGTATTCTCTGCTTTGTCAACTTAATTTTTCTCTTCTTTTCTTTGTAGCAATGAACTATTCTAATTTCGTATTACCGGCACTCTAATTTAAGGATGAGTTTCTTCTCATCAGAGTTTTTTTTTGGGTTTCTTGTTGTATTCAAATTTCTTTGTTTTTCTTTTGCTATTATAAGATACCTATAATACATGTACCACAAAGAGGTTCAACGCATAAAACCAAGCTAATGAAGGGTTCAAATCAGAAGGTGCCGCGATGTACCAATCATTTCTAACTCAAAACAATTGAGAGCCAATTTTGTTGTTTCGTTACTCTTTTTTTTTTTTTTTTTGGCTTCTACGGATAGGAGATACGTGGTAGTGGCAGTTTTATATAAATTGGAACAAAGTGTTTCTCTCTTGCAGCTGAAACATAGATGGTTAATGGTTTCACTTTTGTCTCATGTAAATATAGTCATATGGATTTGCTTTATCCACAAGGTATAGTACACTTTGAAATACCTAAAGTTGAAAATATGAATCAAGAAAAGCAATGAGCCGCTACATGTCACCTCGAAAATTATGAAATATGAGATTCAAATCTAAGAGGAGTCTTAAACAGAGACATGCTTAAAGTCGAGACAAATTTGTAACATGAGACAAATTTTATTTTGTTTTATTTAATAGCGTTACAATTGATTACATACGGATAAAAAAGTAGAAGAAAAGCTAGTTTAAACGTCCCAAGAGTCCCCTGATACACGACTTCATCATTTCTTCTATGTCTGCGCTTCCACTATACAAAGAAGAAATATTTTAGTTTATGATATTATGATAATTTCATGTTTTCACATTTTTGAAAATTAATTATATCGCTCAATCATTTGAACATTCTATTGTTAATTACTATTATACTAGTCAAACTTACTTGAATTTACTTCAATTCTTCACAAAATAAATTTATTGATACAAAGAGGAAATATATTTTCTATAGTTAGAAAAAATCGCAATAATCATCAAAATATATTTTTTTTGATATATTTCCAAAGTTGTTAGATTATTGCTTTTTTTAAAAAAAAATGGTTAGTTGGTTACCTAATGCACGACCAGCTTTGCCGTGGCATCCACGGTAACAAATCTGGAGGCACTTGCTCGGAAGTGCTCCGGTGGTGGCACAACCTTGAATGCAATCTTCATGGCATTGAGCTTTCGTCTCTCCATTGACATTTTCCATTGCTATTACCATTGTCACCACAAACACTATTAAAATCATTGAATTCATTTTAGCACCCATATCTTTAACTTTTTTGTTGCAAGTTTTTTTTTTTTGTAATTAAGAAATAATGCATAACTATCCTCTATTTATAATCTTTTCTAATAGTTATGTAATTTTTATCTCTTATCGTTTCTTTTTCTTTGTTATAGAAACTATGTTTTTTTGGTCAAAGTTTCTTTGTTTTAGAAAATCTTATTTTAAATCTTTTTCTGTTTTTAACAACATATTCTTTTTGTACGTTATTATCATAGTCAACAATGAGACTTTAGAGAAAGAGATTTAAAAGTCTCATAATAATAGAAACTATGTTGTTTTGGTCAAAGTTTCTTTGTTATAGAAAATCTTATTTTAAATCTTTTTTGTTTTTAACAACAGATTCTTTTTATATGTTACTAGATAAAAATTCACGCTACGCGTGGGTTTGTTTTGAAAATTGTTAAGAAAAAATTATGTTGATTGTTCTTGTTGCTAATTTATGTTTATATTTAATTTATTATTGTGTATTTAATAAAATTAAATTCATCTTATATAGTTATATTTTATATGATTAGATTCATTTTTTACTTTAAAATATTAATTTATATATTTTTATGTATAAATCTAATTATTTATACTTTTAAGATCCTAATATTTTTTCACCATCATGAATACATACAACAACAATATAGGATATTTTTATACAATCATATGTAATTATTTCATTTGTGTGGTTTGAAACTCGTCTAACTTGATTATAAATACAATTTTTTGTTCTGTTAACTCTTCTGATCTCGTACTCTAACCACATCGTGATAGACTCATTATTAAATACTGGATAGACATAAATTGAACAAGATCTCAAAATTTTTCATATGAAAATAGAAAAAAAAAAAGCAAAAACTAAAATGTCATTAAGGTCAACACTTTTAGATCTTCTATCATTGCATATAACCATATAAGAGAAATAGTCGTGTCTTGAATTATTTGGTATGTCTAACATTTCAAAGGCCCATCACTTAAAAAAACTTGCATGTCAATTATTACTAACTTACCATATTACATAAAAATAAAAAGAGAAAAAGTCATATGATAATCATATATGAACAACAAAACATAATCATATATATAAAAGTTAGTCAACTCTCTCCATATATATGAAAGTTGGCAAACTCTCCATATGATAGCAAACAACTAAATTACAAAAAAAAAAGTTTCAGTCATTATTTAGTAGTAACCACTGATAAAAAGTTTTTTATTAAAATAAGAAGAGTATATTGACAGTAGTGTTTTTTATTAACGTAATTTTGTATTTTTTTTCAATTTTGAATAAATAACTTAAAAGTATAATAGATGGAAGATTTAATGCAATAAAAACTTTTCATTTTTTCTCATTTAATTTGGCTAATTTTTTATTTAAATAATATAAAATGACACATGTCATTTTCTTGTTTGATGATGTGACACTCAAATGGAGAGAGTTGGCCAACTTTCATAAATAATTTTTTTTTATTAAAATAAGAAGAGTATATTGAAAGTAGTGTTTTTTTAACATAATTTTGTATTTTGTTTTTCAATTTTTAAGAAATAACTTAAAAGTATATTTGATGGAAGATTTAATGCAATAAATTTTTTTTAATTTTTTTCTCATTAATTTTGTTAATTTTTTATTTAAATAATACAAAATGATACATGTCATTTTCTTGTGTGATGATGTGACACTCATATAGAGAGAGTTGGCCAACTTTCATATATATATGATTTGTTATATTATCAATAAATTATTATATTTGATTTCCTTATCTATAAAAATCGTAAAAAAATATGCTATAAATAAAGAATATAGGTGTATTAATTAGTTGTGAAAAGATATATTTTTATATTTTATTAATTAATTTCGTTTTCGGGTGTTACCAAAATTTAAGGAAATATCCGATTGAAGATTTTCAGAACAAAAATTAAAAAAAAAACCGATCCGATTGGATTCCTTAAAATATACTTCAACAAAGTATATGGAATAAACAAGCTAGTCTTCTACACGTAAACTTACTTGTACATGTATAAACATGATACCAAATTAACTCTCTATTAGATAGTGCTTTATAATAGTTGTTATAATGGGCACAGTGAGTGTATAGTCAGATGTTGATATGTCCTACTTTATCCCATGAATATTTAACGTTTGTTAACACTCCGACCAAGAATTTGTTGCGTATACGTCCAAAACAACACCGGCAAGACAATGTAAAGATGTCCACTACTTTTATTTGATATCTGACTATGAATCCCATTTGTCCACTAACTTTTTATCTTTATATATTAATCCTTTGTTAATACGAATCACAACTATAGTCCAAATTAAAACAAGAGACGAGAAAATGAGAATGAAGGTGGACACAGACAGTATTGTAGTGCCATTGAGTTTGTTGATAGCAGTTGGATACCATGTCTTTCTATGGAACACCTTCAAGCACAACCCTTCTCGTACTTCCCTCGGCATTGATTCCTCCAAACGCAAGTCTTGGTTCCGCGACATCAAAGAGGTTCTTTTTTTCTTCTTTTTTGACGTCAAATTTATTAGAAGTTTGTTTAATTACGTTCACTTTCTATATATTGCGCTTGTATGTTATGATAGAAAATTTATTTTCTTTTCAAATGAAACCAAAATTTTTAGGAAAACATAAAAGTTTAAGAAACTTTGATAAGAAGATTAAAATAGGTACCGCAAACATAATTAAACTCATTTTTTTGCTTACGTTTTAAACAATATAGACCTTAATTTTTAACCCAAAAAAAAAATCTCTAGTAGTTGTAAACGAAGGAGGAATAAATGGCGTTTAGATTCACATTTAACACATATTTTCTGAAAAAATAAATTCACATGTTAGTCCAAAGACAAAATTTTGTGTTATTAAAAAAAAATCAAATCCCTAGCGTCTTTCTTGTTTTATTTTATTTTGATAAATATTATACTATGAAATCGCAAAGAAAACATATATAATTTACGTTTTAAACTATTTAGCTCGTCTCACTTTTTTTTTTTACAATATATATAAAAACTGAATGCAAACAGAATAATCGGTGCTTGTGTTTAGATTTTACGAAACTATTTTACTACATGTAAAATCGCAAACACGATATATATATTTTCAGAAATAAAAAAATATCAAATATCTAATGTCTTTGTAGTTTATTTTGTTAATAAAACATTTCTCATTAATTTGGTGATCATAATGAAAACGCAGGGTGACGATAAGACTGGGATGTTAGCAGTACAAAGCTTGAGGAACAAAAAAATGGTGACAATTCTCACCGCTACAATAGCAATCCTTATCTTCCTTTCTCTAGCTGCGGTAACTAACAACGCGTTTAAAGCGAGTCATCTCATCACCGCAGCTGATGACATCTTATTTGGCTCACAAAACGCTAAAATCTTTGTCCTAAAATATGCCTCTGCCTCGTTGCTTCTTGCAGCAAGCTTTTTCTTTAGCTCAATTGCCTTAAGTTATTTGATGGATGCAATTTTCCTTATCAACGCGATGTCTAAGAAGCAGGAAGGAGACTGTGACTGCGGTTACGATATCACGGGGACGACTTCGTTTAGGGAGTATACAAGATTGGTGTTGGAGAGAGGGTTTTTTATGGCTATGGTTGGGAACAGAGTTATGTGTGTTTCTATACCGTTGTTGCTCTGGATGTTTGGACCGTTACCGGTGCTTGCATCTTCATTAGGCCTTGTTTGGGTGTTGTATCAGTTTGATTTTCCGTCAACCGCTAAAATTTCTGTATGTAAAACATAGAGAGAGATATATTGAAAATATAACAGGTTGATTATATATTGTTTACATTCATCATTCATTATATATAATAATGAATGGAAAAAAATAGAGTTTGAACAGTACAAAAGAGTTTTATTGTTGACAAGTTCAACTTCAACATTCGTTTCTATTATTTAGAATATTCATTGTTTTTGTTGATTTTGCATTGTTACGTCATGATTTCAGATTTATACCAAAATGATTAAGAAAACGTAGTCTACTTTAAAACAATTTTTTTTTTTTGTAAAAACGATTAAAAATACTTTTTTGATGCAAATTTCGTAATTTTCAGCGTTTGTTTTTGGTTTATTTTTTTTGGCATATGATAATTCTTGCATTCACCCAATCTAAATGCAGAAGGTGTGTATGATTCATAACTCTTTGCGTGGCTTATAATCAGTAATCACCACCAGTCTGTTGGTTCGACATTTTTTTTTGGTCAGGTTCTACATTGTATGTTAAGTAAATAAATTTAGATTTAGTATAATTTAGGGTTCTAATTTTATGGTCTACATCTAAATACTGTATTGTATATGCACATATAAATCGCGCATTTCATTTTTTTTTTTTGGAATAAAATGTAAAATTTATTCGAAAAACAAACTTTTTACAGCAGCGTTTGTTTAAGAGTTTTTAAAGTACATTGAACAAATTTAAAAAAGTGATGAGAACTTCTTCCTTATCTTGATGCGAACCACATCGCCATACAACCTTTAATTTTTGATCCCTTAGGGTGTCGTGCATTTCATTAAAGATAACTCTATCTGATTAAGTGGTAGGGTGTCGTGGGATGAAATAAAAACAGTGCATGACATGGGATGCAATAATCAATGAAAAAGTGACATTCGTTATGATAATTTTATTCATTTAATTATGTTTTTTTATCTCTAAACTAAGGATATATTTTCATGTCTGATCCCCTTCGCAGAGACTGCTAGGGGTGTCAAAATGGGTAACCCGACCCGACCCGACCCAAACCCATATGAGTTCGAGTGTTTAATGGACGGGTTTGACCCGACCCATATATTTATATGGGTTGAATTTACATACCCAAACCCATTATTGTAGAAATCCATTGGCTTAATGGGTTATATGGGTACCCATATATATGTATAATAAAATATATAAATAATAAAAATCCAAAAAAATAACATAAAATTGTAAACCAACAAAAGTTTTTAAATAATAAATTAAAAAAATCTAGATATTAAAATAGAAAAGCATCCTAAAATCTTAAAACCACAAATCCAAAGAACCATAAAACCAAATAAAAAAGAAAAAATAGTCTTAATTTAAAGAACATTTGAATCTTCTTTAGATGCATCCGAATCGGATTTTACTTTTTACTTTTATTTTTAGGTAAAATGTAAACTTTAATAGTTATTTTAGATATTTTACATATATAGTTGTAAAGAAAAGAAGATATTTTACATATATTTATATAAATTTTACATAATATATTAATATAGATATATATAAATTTTACTTTTTAATTTTGGTTATGAAACCCATGGGTAACCCATGACCCTAATGGGTTTTACCCATTAAACCCATAACCCTAATAGGGTAACCCACTAAAACCCATATATATATATGGGTAAAATAATTCTACCCAAACCCACTAAAATTATGGGCGGGTTCGGGTAACCCATGGGTATTAACCCATTTTGACACCCCTAGAGACTGCGCATGCACTCAAAATTATTCTTGTTCATATATAGATTCTAACTCGCCTTTTAAAATTATGTATACAACGGTAATTATGTTAAAAACTAGCTTCCGAAGTTGTAATATAAAAATTACTTGTAATATATGAAATTTAATAAACACAATTGAATGATAGCATCACGAAAAAAATTGTGGGGTATTCATCTAGTATGATATTGAATTGAGATCTAAATAAATATTGGTAGTCCTTAAAATAATATATATGACTTCAAGGTACATCTTAAAATACAATTAAAATTAAAATGCTGTTAGTCCAAATAGACTTTTTAGCATATAATAATTACAAAAAGAGTGTCAAGTTCATAGAACGGAATAACTCGAACAAAAGATAACCATAGTCATGAACAAAGAGCAAAAAAATACACCAAGTAAGTTATGTTATTCCAAATGATAGTACTGTCTTACATAAGCCGAGACAAAAGATTGTGATGTAGTCCCATATTAAGGCCATTGTGAGCAAGAGGTGCGTACATCCATAGATCATCTGAACTCAAGAGCTACATTGCAAAATTTCCAAAAACGGTTTAGGAAAGATTTTTACATGGTTTCTTGCAATACAAGAAACGATCAAGACTCCAACAAGACAAAAGTCGTTACCTTGATTTGCAGCTGCAAGAACTTCACGTAATGGACGGCATCTTCCAGCATTGTGCTTATATCGACCTTTGTCCCATTTGGAACTAGGTTCTGCAATGTCTTTAGCCTATCGTTTATCCTTTCTCTTCGTTTCTGCAACATTCATCAACATTATTATTCCATAAAACCTAACAACTAAAAATCAGCAATGAAAACATTTGTTTAGTTTCTTGAATTACCCGAGCGTATAGGCTTTGAGGATCGGAAGCTATCCCTTTGTTGGATTTTGCTTTGCGTTTTAGGCTTTTTGATGTATTAGCCACTAAACCTAAAGCCTTCTCATCATCTGAACTATTATAATTGCTTAGGCTCTGACCATTTCTCCAAGCAGTCTTAGGCTCGGTGACCAAATTGTTTTCTGAGCTTATCTTTTGCTTCTTCCTTGGTTTCACCAGCTCCTGCTTTGCGTTAACCGTTATCATTAGCTCATTGATATTGTAAGGTAATGTCTTAGCATTCAACAAAAAAAAAACATATAAGAAAATTAACATTTTTGACTTGAACTTACTTGTCTTGAGTCATCATACATATTCGTTTGGTGATTGGAACCGTCAAGAACGGCCACATAGTTCCCTTGCAGAATTTTACCAAATGGGAAGAAATCATCAGAAGAAGAGACAACATCAAACTCATTAGGAGCATTGCAAAAGCTCGATTCGTTAGATGAACATTGATCAAAGTTGAACATCCCCAAAAGAGACTCCAATTCACCATCTACAAAAGCTTCATTCTCCATAGCGAATGCTTCATTCTCCATAGTGTGCGTTTCTATATTTGTGTATAGCAGCCTGCCAGCTTATATTAGAGGTTTGAGGAGAATAACTTTGAGATGGAATAAAAATATTTGACGGCTGATTATAATCTCATTGTATCTTGAACAAGTCTTAATGTTCTTAACCTACCATGCATGATCAAATACGATTAGTCAACTTGTGGGGTCAATAAAATTAAAGCCAAGTTTAGACAGAGTCAAAGAGGTTATGCCACTCCATTGCATGACGAGTACATTAATGTTAATATATTCTATATAGAAGATTCATGTTTTTCAATGAACGTTAAACATTTTTATGTACGCAAAATCACAAAGAGAGTAAAGAACTAATATATGGGGCGCCCCACGTTATGTACAAAATGTCTTGTGACAATGAACTTGTTTTGTTAGTTTTATGACTTTTGGAAAAATAAATAGTCAATGAAATACTATAATCCAGATGTTCATTTCTTTCAGCAAAACATGGAGTTTGGAGTGTCCATCCATCCAGTAAGAAGAAGATTCACGATTAGCGTCATGTCCGAATGTCGAATCACAGCGAGTCCAAAACATTTTGACTTCACAACTCAACATTTTTACTAACTACAATATTTTTTAAATTATTCTAACAAGAAATTGAATCAAATTAACCAAAAAAGAAATAAATGCGTAAAGAGGATGCTAAACAATATAGAAGAGCTACACTACAAGAAATATGGGCATTGATAGCATATTTTAATAGCTCAATTTTCGTAACTGCTATTGAAAAAGTATGTTGGATTAGAGTACTCTATTATAGCATATTAAAAACGCTAAACCAAAATTTTATTAAGCGGGAGTTTTCGGAACCTAAATTTTGTCATGAGCGCCAACACTTACGCAAAAAGATAGCACATTTACCGTGAAATTTTGCCTTTATATTGTTTAGACAAAAAAAACATAGCACATTTACCGTGAATTTTGCCTTTATATTGTTTAGACAAAAAAAAAACAGTTAATAGAAGAATTGAACGAAAAAAAAAAATTGAAAAGCTCTCGAGAGAGCAACCTCTTCTCCTCCCTCTATCCTCGCCGTTTCCGATCTACTCCTCCACCATCTCCGCCGTTATGGCTAAACCGTCTCTCCCCATCCTCCTCCTCCTCCTCCTCCTCCACCGATCCAACTCACCCAAACCCTAACCCACCTCTGATGGCCCCTCGTCCGCCGCGACCACCAAACCCACCCCTTCGCTTCTCCGTCAATTGCATCGTTTCCTGTCTCCTTAACTTCAGATCTGGTTACATCTACTACGCAGGATTCCGTTTCTAAGAACCCAGACGCAGCCATGGTAATTCCTCATCTCCACCTCTCATTCTATACCTATAGGGTTGAATCCTTTATTACTACTTATCATTGAAATCATTTAATCAATAGTTTCGAGATTTGGGGTTTAGGTCCATTTTAGGGTCTGTGAGAGGTGGCTCGGGCTAATTTTGGGGAGTGAAGCGAGTTGAGAGGGTTGAGATGACGAGTTCGGGTTCTCGTTCCGGCGTCGGTGAAGCTGTTCTTGGTGGTGCGGGTGAAACGTTCTGCGTTTTAGACTATATTAGCTGTTCCTAACCAATTTGGACGAATGGCTTCTTAAATCATTCATCACTACCAGATTACGAAGACTGGTTTTGTTTCTCTCTGTAAGTGAAGATGTTTCCAACTAAAGGTTTCATCTTTTAAATCTGGAAAAGGGTAATTTCTTGTTTAAGTTTTTGTTGGATTTCTTATCGAATTATAGACTTATCGAATGTAGAAATCAGAGAATTTTGTAGTTTTTGTTGGAACTATTATTGAATGTAGAAATAAGAGAATTCCGTATCAGTGTAGATTGAAGTAATCCCTTTAAGAAACTACCCTTTGCTGCCAATAGTGTAGATTACCATCATCCGAATTCTTAACTGTCTCATTGGGACTCTAGATTCTGCAAGGTTAAAAGGTGGCTTGGGAATATATATGCTCTTAACTTTATTTGGTTAATTTGTTATTTTTTCCTTTTGGCCGTCTGCAGTTTGCCTTTTCCTTGTATTTCTCTGCTCTTTTTATATGTTCCTTTATAGTTCTATGCAGGAGAAACTTTCAATGATTGATTTCGTTGACAAAGATGTAAACAAGTTGGAAGCTATTAAGCCCCTTTCATTAGAAGAATCTCCATTCAAGTTTGTCTAGGAAGTTAAAGATCTGAAAGAATTAGTTGCTAAACTGCGTAGTGTTGACGAGTTTGCGGTAAATTTCTTTTCTGATTGTCTTTAGTAGTCCAATTTGAAGTGCATTCTTTGAAATTATTATCTTTTCGAACTTTGATAATTCTATCATTATTATGTTGTCGCTTTAAATCTGGAAAAGGTTTCCCTTAATTTTGAATGTTTGTGGCTTTAACAATTTGATTGAACAAATCTAAATGGGTATTGATTTGCTGATAGTTTAGTGAAAAGTCTTTGACTTTAGCAGTTTCATTGGACACGTCTATATGGATTTGAGTTTTTATTACAATTGATGACTGGATTTCTGATTTTGTTGAAAGAAAGTAATGAGTTTAAACTTTATTTGGCAGCTTGTAGCTCTTCTGTGCGGAACGACTCGTTGGATGCTCCTCTTAGTCAACCTCTTTTAAGTCATGTCTCCTCAAGCACAAGGCTTTTACTATAGAGGTTGGTTTGTGATTCATGTATTTTTTGTTTGGCTTCTATTGGCTCTTTCTTTTTCATCCTTTCCTTAAGCTTTACTTGTTTTGGTTTTTGTAGTTGAATAATCTCATAAGCATAGATTTAGAAGAACCATTGCAGAAACATGATGGTAGGCTGGAAAAATCACTGCAAAAACATGGTGGTAGGCTGTAAAATCTTAAGTGCAAGCTTTGAAGTGCAAGTAAACGGAGGAAGTAGTTTGTTTGTTTTCATTTTTATCTCATAAAGCCTTATGATTAGCATTGTTGTGTAGGAGTTATTTAAGATTTGGTTTGGATTAGAGTTTGTATGACTTGTTATGTTTTTTTTCTAAATTTTCTATGGATTAAATATATTTAATATATATTGTTAACCAAATTTAATATATCTAGAAAATATATAAAAATATATATAATGCAAAAAGGGTTAAATTTAATTGCAAAAATAACATCATCAAAATGCTATAATACCTAATATGTTATATTTTAGCTCATATTAAGAGCTACTAAACAACAAATAATAACCTAGAAAAAGAGTAATGAAACAATATATTATAGCATTAAAAAAAGGCTACAGAAAATGAAATCATAACATATAGTATACGCTATTATAGGGATACATTTAATAGCATAGCCTAAAAACGCTATTGTATGTGACCACTCTAAGATAGCTCCGGCAAACACAGCGTTTATGAATCCGCTATGTAAGGGATATTATAGCGTTTTCCGTGTGTTAAGAATGCCCATATTTCTTATAGTGCTACTTTTTAGTATAAACAACAATTTTCTCGTGACTAGAACATGTTTCATGCTAATGTGGTCGTTGTCTAATCAGCTTGATTCAAAAATTCCTATAATACATATTGTTAAAAGATAATAAACGAAGAGATAGTAAAAGACCAAAGGACGGCACGGAATAATTTGAGATTCCGACAAGTTGAGATTCATACTCGTTTGCTTGTCTTAAGATCACCCTTACATACACAGAATTTAATAAATCAAAAATCATTGTCCATTATAAAAACAAAGAAACACAGCTCGGAAATGTATTCTTGTGTCTAAGTTTGAGTTAAGATACAATGCATTAAATCTTACGGATTTGCTGTTCGTTGGTTGTTAGACTTATTTTTATACCTCCGGTTACTAGACTATAAAGTTCTTTGCTAAATATTACTCACAAATATATACTAGCTGTTGTTAAGCTATTGGTGATTGATCAGTTCACGATACGTTGGCAAACTAACCATTCAAAATCTCTTTCCGTTCCCATTGCAAAATCTCCCAAAAGGTGCCCCTTCCGCTTGTGAAAGGAAAAACCAAAGGCTTACATGAACACATTGTATGTGTGAAGTGAAAGGACATGCATGATCCTTGACCCATATATTTTCCAAGATTGTACGTAAGTGCTCAGGCCACCAAACTTTGCTGGTATACCTACCTGCTTCGGTAGCGAGTCTTAAACTAGCTAGTGGAACCAAGCCTACGAATCATTAACACTTCACTGGGCTTGCCAAGTGGCGGTTCAAATCAACCCAGTACTCGATAATATAACCCTAAATATAAACTTAGGAGAAGATACAAGTAATCTACAAATATACTTTATATCGAACAATAAAGGGAGCTAGGGATTTTTGAACATATGTGGGCAAAATAACCAGTCAACAAACACCTCCCTCTCCTCTTATCTTCTTACAATTTTTTTTTTTTTTTTTTTTTTTTTGATAAACCCTATCGGCTGATCCGGTCGGCCTCGGTAGGAACGCACCGAGGTGCTACTTATCTTCTTACAATTGTTAATCTC
Organism: Arabidopsis arenosa; assembly: GCA_905216605.1. Classification (NCBI taxonomy): domain Eukaryota; kingdom Viridiplantae; phylum Streptophyta; class Magnoliopsida; order Brassicales; family Brassicaceae; genus Arabidopsis; species Arabidopsis arenosa. The sequence continues at coordinate 3,405,116 of LR999458.1, forward strand.
ACGCACGAGAGAGGTTTAAGACTTTAGATTTGCATTAGATATTTTCTTCTATGCTTCTCATTACGTTTTTTTTTTTTAAATTATTTTCTTCATCTAAACTCTGTTCTTTCTTTCAGTACTCATTTATTCATAATCGTTCATTTTTGTACTTTCGTTAATCGTTATGCATGGGTAGTTTTATTATTGGGGTTTAGGGGTTCTTAAAAGGGATTCAAGAATTGATCATTAGGGTTTTGATATGTAGACAATCTCAAGATAATGAGATTAATGCTCTTAGAGAGCTTATTAATATAGAAATATGAAACTGAAAATGAGATAGCTCATATGGAGCTTTATTCAAATGTAAAGAGCAAAGAAAGGTGCAGGCTTAAGGTTGTCTTCAAGACCAAAATAGATTTCGATTATGTTTCATAAAAGGATGAATGTGGCTGCTCAAAGAGGCAGCCTTGGTTACTTTCATCAATGTCTTACATAACATATATATATGAGAGCTCTTACAAAACCTAATCTCATGGACTAATGGGCTTCTCATGAGGCTAATCTTTGGGCTTCTTTGTGGCCTCTAATATGATACTCGGAACATATTTAAATTTCTTCTAAATTTGTGAAACAGCCTTTTGCTTGATTGACGATCTAGTTAGCTAGTGAGCTTAGATAGATTTGCTTTCCGAAAACTTGATAAATAACCTTAACTAATTTTGAAGAGCAAGCTCATAAATTGCAAATGTTTAGTTATGACGTTTTGTGAGCACATTGAGTTTTTTTTTTTTTTTTAAATTATCTCATTAAATTGTATTAAATATTACACTGGTCCGACCTTTTCTCTACGGCCTTTTGTGCTCCAAGCTAAAATACATTCCTTTTTCATGTTTTCTTAAATTTCTTAAGAAATGCAAAATTAACCTCAGGATGAGAAACATGAAACTATGAAAAATTTTCGGAGTTCCTCCTATTAAAAAAAAAGAGAGAAAAAGAGTGGTTGCAGGTTGTACCTTGCGACCTCTTGTTATCATACAACGCACATTTACTAACAAAATCAATGATTCTTTCTAGATATTGGCGCCCGAAATAATAAATCAATAATGAGCGGCATAAAGCTGTACCTTGCCTTGCTTGTATTCAAGGCCGGTGCTCGGCTCTGATAAAATATAACAAATATTTATCTCTAGTTGGTATATGTTAAGTGATATTTTAAACACATTTTATAGGGTTTTTTTTGTTTATGTTATCGAGTCTTTTAGTCGAGAACATGTAGCTTTCGATGTCTTTTAGTGTTTTCACGTTTTTGGTCCGATATATGAACACCACATTCAAGTATATCTTTTTTATTCCTTCTATCTCTTCTTTCCTCGATTGCCTCCCGTGCTCCAAGCCAAGGTACATTCTCTTTCCCCTTCCTTTTTTCTGTTTCCACAAAAATTTTTGGATATACAAATTAACCTTAGGATGAAATTTTGAAAAATTATCGAATCTCCTCTTAGCTTAAAAATCCTGAAAACATCATCTGAATCCTCCATGTACTGGATAGCAGATGAATTCATACATGCAAACTTCCACTAAAACACACAAAACAAAACAATTAGCCACAATAAGATACAACAAATATTTACCACTTATTGCTAAACAACAAACGGATATCCATCTTGGCAAATTCTTCGTCACGGACATGAAGTTTCTTCTGAATTCGATTCTTCATCTTCCGTAAGACTTCCCCTTCACGAATGACGAACATGAATGGATCCCCAAACGGTTTAAATCCCTAAGAATCCACAAGAATTATAAAAGATGTTAAATTAAATGATTAATGGACAATAAAGACAAGCTATTTTAGTTGTTACCTTGATAATTCTATGGTTAAAAACGTGAAATAACCTCACTTCCGCATCCTTGTGGGAAAGGTGAACATGATACAAAAGTGCAAATAAATCTACATCAAAAGAAACCAACATGATACAAAAAACCAAGATAATATTATTAGGTGTCAAAGCAAATAGCATTATGAACCTTCTTTATCGCACACATATACGTGCATGATGTGCACATGGAAATCAAAGTATGAAATTTGTATTCCTTTTGTGAAGAGATCGGACAAATAGCATTCTTCAAGGATATATAATTCAACAAAATAAGTAGTATTTTTTTTTGTCAACTAGCAATATGGCTTACCAAAATGTTTTCACACATATAGTCATCAGAATCATTAAAATAAACTAGCTTAATCAAGCGAAATGATTTGACATCATCATATTATTGTTGATTATCACGGAATGAGAAGGTCCCGTTAAGAATTTATTATTTAGCACCTTTAGTTCTATTATTGTTGCCAAAGGTTAAATGATTATTTTGCTTTCCATTTTTATCTTGAACCCATATCCTAGATGTGGCAATTTAGCCCTCGCATGTACAACCTTTTTTTCATGTTCTTGACCCCCTAGCTTCATAATTATTGCAACTGTAGACATTAATCTTGACTTGAAATTGTTAGTCATTCCGAAATGTTATGGTTTGTTCGTATCTAACATGATGTGTGCCACTAATTTCGTTTTAATTCTCGTAAGTTGTAACGTGTGAAAGGGGAGAGATATGATTTTGCAAAGGTTCTTAACCCAAGTCTCTTTTAGAGCATTAGGTTAATTGTTGGAAATTGTTTCTGAATTATCTAAGCCATGATACAATTTAGATTATTATATAAATAGTAAAAATGATACAACTTAGATTCTAACATAAGAAAACCCCTAATCCTATTGTTAAAAAAACCCGCAAAACCTAATATTGAAAAGAATACCATTATACCAAAATAAAACAAAAACACCATAACTCTTATTTCGTATCATAACACAAGTTGTTGAATCTATTTTAGTGTAACTGCAACTCCGGACATTTACGCATTTGAATTAACGAAGAGACAAAACTTCATGATTCTTGGCTGCGATTGGGTTGTGGGAAGTAAGTAAGCTCTTTGTTTCTTGTTTTTTTTTTTTTTTTGATAACCCAGTATCCAGACCACACAGTGATCTGACTAGCCCACTGGGCCTAAGCCCGCGTCACAGGGATTTTTAAGCCTCCACTTAAGGGCCCCCTGATAAACTGGTGGTCTGGGGCGCTTGAGCAAGTCCGCAGGTAAATTCCCAGGTGGCCACATCTTTGTTTCTTGTTGTGAAATGTTATGCATGGTCGTCCATATTCATCTTTTATATTCAAAGTTTCCTCATTATAATCTACACATTGCGTCCGTTTTCAAATGTTTGGACCAAGTGATGATGCTATTCGATTTGTTCAGAAATTCTCAAAGGTTCAACGTCCCTCCACTAAAATAAATTACTACATATATAATCAAAGTGTCTTAAAACATAAATGAAAAGCTAGATGAAATTTCATTGTAAATTACGGTCTTTATAAGTTATAAAGAAACAATCATTATTATGTAGTTGGATTCAAAATGTCAACTCTCAAGTCCCAACTTGTGTAACATTTCTCTCCCCACAAACGTGCCAAAATTAATATATTCCAATCTCACCACATTTTTAAATACTATTTTAATTTACATACTTTCGTTACAACTTACAACAACAACTTGCTCAGCACAAATATCGTTTCAACTAAATAACTAAATAATTAAAATGGCCAATTTGGCCACCCACTCTCACTCTTCTTTCTCACGCAACTTCCTCTGCTCTCAAGATTCTTCTCTACACTTCACCTTCTTCTATATAATTCTCTCTCTCTCTCTGCTCACAAACTAGGTTTTAAGTATTGTAACAATGGCGCTTGAAGCTTTGAATTCACCGAGGTTGGTCGAGGATTCATCTACAAGATTCCATGGCGTTGAGCAGTGGACCAAAGGTAAGAAACGATCCAAACGTTCGAGATCTAATCATCATCATAACCACCGTTTTACTGAGGAAGAGTATCTAGCTTTCTGTCTCATGCTTCTTGCTCGGGACGGCAGCGATCTTGATTCTGTGATGGCGAAGGAGAAGCTGGGTTATAAGTGTGGCGTTTGTTACAAAGCATTTGCGTCTTACCAAGCTCTCGGTGGTCATAAGGCAAGCCACCGGGGTTTATACGGCGGTGGAGGTAATGATAAGTTGACTATGTCCGCTGCTGTGAAATCTCACGATTGTTCGGTTTGCGGGAAATCTTTCGCCACCGGTCAAGCTCTTGGCGGCCATAAGCGATGCCACTACGACGGTGGCGTTTCGAATTCGGAAGGTGTGGGGTCTACTAGCCACGTCAGCAGCAGTAGCCACCGCGGATTTGACCTTAATATTAGGCCGGTGCAGGAATTCTCGCCGGAGGAGGAAGTTATGAGTCCGATGGCTATGAAGAAGCCTCGCCTGAAGTAAGTCTTTGTTGAAGACTTGAGTTTACCAATGTAAATATCAAATTTCAAGGAACAATTCTGTTGATCCTTTAAAAAAGTTTTGAAAATTTTGTATTTTAGGCTATCAGAGGGTTTATATTAATGATGTTTAAAAAATCTAGTCTAAAGATGTTCATTGTCTACCTGAAACTTTTTGGATGATGGCTATATACGATTCAGTTCCTTTGTTTCTGAAGTAAACATTAGTATCTGTAGAACAAAAGTAGCAACAGCATACTAAATTCATTAGAACACCGAGTCGAAAATATTTACAACTGACTTTCGGTTGTTAAACTATCAAGTGAATTGGCCTCTCTATTTGAATTAGATGATCTCCTTACATTATCATAACTCCAAATTTGCCGATAATGAGTGGTTTTTTTCTTACTTACACTCGGTTTTGTTAACTTATTGACACCTTACTATTGTAGCTGTGTCACCTGTGTCCTCAAACTGCATTCCGTTGCCTGCATTTTTTAAAGATAAATCCCGATATCTCTAGTTATAGAGAGGAAAAACCGATAATGAAATTGAGATATTGTACCTGCAGAGCTGAGATTGTGTTTAGAAGGTCCCGGCACACGTCGAGCATCCCTTCTTCCTTGACATTCACACGGCCAAGTTCTGCCGCCAAGCTACTTATTTTCCCAACCTGAGCAAATGGCTTTCACTTTTTAATATACAAATATGGATAACTATCGACGCAATAAATGGTAAAAAAACTCTTACATTCCTCTTCCCTCAATCCCTCAATGTTGACAAAATTATGGAGCAAATTATTCTAAGACCGGATTCTAAGCCACTAATTCTAATCAGAGACTAATGTATAAGAAGAGCTACTGGACTATAACAGGAGATGTGCACAGTCAAATACGTACGGAGTGTTCTACTCAACATTTTATTTGTCTTAAAAATTCCGTTAAAAGGTTGCGACCTAAACATTATTCGAGTACAAGAGAACCCAAAACTAAACACAATTAGAGAGAAAAAAAGGGTCACCTTTGGCAGCAACAAGCATATGGAAGATGCCATTGCTTGCATAACATCAACTGCTGAACAAATGGCATCCTTAACACTTTGTACATTTACCTGCAATTGGTATCATTTATCATCAGCAAGTATCACAAAAGTTTTCCCAACACAGTACTAAAAAAACCGGTTGAGTAGAAAAACCAAACCATTGCCCCGCAATCAACAGGTAGGCAAAGTGTGCTGCCTTTTAGCGCTTCAGCAGCTCCTACTAAAGAACCCATATAATCCCGGTCCATAACCAACCACTCTTCTAGATGTCCCATCTATACATATGCATGTGAAATGTTTTAATTTCTTGTTAAGTAAGATTCAATTCGAATAAAATTTAAAGAAACTATAGGGAAATAAAAGAAAGAAGCGGAAATGGAAAACAGAAGATAGTTAGAGAGAGCACAAGGGCTAAGGCAGTTCAATATAAGGCAGATTAACATACCTGCCTATTGAGAATAGCTATCAGTTTCAAATTCTGCTTCAGGTGCTGCAATTCGATTCTTTTCGCTCTGACAGAATCATATAGCTTAGAGATACTTATCCATGCATTGCACAGTCTTTTCTGCAATGAAAACAGGGCTCCATTAGAGTTTTGTGGGCGTCTCCTTGACAACCAATTAAAAACTAACCACTTAAAATTCAGTCAGTAGGATATATGTGGCATAGACAAGCCTGGAAAACATAATAGATTCGAATGTTCAACACAAGCAGACATGCCTACGACTACGAGTTTGTTTTGATTGAAACTAACGGATTTTCTAAAACTATCAGTGGTTGTCTCATTCAAAGTTCTGAATGTTAAATTGCAAAATTGACTGAAAACACTTATTATGCTAATCTATGTTCAAGATTTAAAGCATTCAGGACAAAAGGATTGCTAACCTCCGCTCTCATCTTTTGTGCAGAGATAACAGCATTTGCTCGTGCATTAGCAAATTGCCATTGGAGCAATCTATTGTGTAATAGCCTCAACAAGTGAGCATCAGCAACTCCATTATCTCTGATCTTCTCTTTAGCATCCACAACAAAATTCGGAATCAAAGGCGTGTTTTTACTCAGCGAGCTTCTCACTCTTAGTGGACTCATTCTGCCTGAAGGACTAATCCCTCTTGGAGGAACCACACCTCTCGAAGGGCTTATTCCTCTAGCAATGCTTGTTCCTCTCGGACTCGACAAAGCTGCATTCATACCAAATTTACCAGGTGAAGCTGGTCGAATCTGCTCACTTTTTGGAAACAATTGACTTCCTTTTGGGGACAATACCGAACTATCCACAGATATCTTCCTCAGTCCATGTGAGCTAGTCTCTAACCGATCCTGCGACCGATTACTAATCGATTGCGAAACTCTCCCCTTAACCACATTGCCAAGAGCTGGTAACATTTTCCCTCTTCCATTAGAGGTTCCAGAAGAAACACTCTCTGTCTCTAAATCAACACTCAATGAATCTCTCCGTTCACGCGAAACCGGTCTATTATTCATCATGGAATTCTGCAGAGCTCTAGCTACACCATTGCCAGATCCGGTAAGTTTCTTCCTAGTATCTGTAAAATCTACACTTCTACTCAAACAATTAGGTTGCAGAGACCTAGGCCAATGATCAGAGAGCTTCAATTTCTCTTGCTTACCTCCACCACTTCTAGATGTTGTTGCCGACGAAGTCGTCTTCGTACCTCTCACTGGAGTAATCGGAGATGAAATCAACTTCGATCTATTCTCATTCCCTGTAAACGAATCAGCCTGAAACGACGCAAACAAGCTTCTCCCAGAAGTCAACAACATTCTCTGCGCTTTTGAAACCTCTCCACTATTTCCTCGTCGATCTAACGACTCACGACGCGGTGTTGATTTCGGCCGATTTGTAGCAACCGACGACGGAGTCACCGGTCGAGTAACGGTCGGAGATTGACATCTCTTCGGTGATGATGATTGGTGAAATAAAGAAGAAGCACCGTCGAGGTATCGTGATGCTACGTCTCGTGTTTTTGGCCGGCGATTTGATGATTCCGATGGAAACGACGGTGGTTTGTTATGTTTAGTGTTTGCGTTAAAAGAAGGTGAAATTGCAGCTGTCATCTCCGACATTGAGAAATCAACATTGCCTCGTTATGAATGTGAGAGATTGTATAGAGAAGAATTTTCCAACGGAATTGAGAGATTTCCGGCGAAACTAGGGTTTTGATTTATAGAAATGTAAGTGAATTTTGCAGTGTTAGTATAAATCTCTGACGAAGCCGAGAATAGAGTGGGGAAGGTGGGGAGATAATTACGTTAAGTTTTGTGAGAGTATAACTGTCGTCTCTTTCCTTTATAAATCATCTTGACTCATTTTTTTTACTTTTTAAATTTAAATCAGTAATCTCTTAATTACTTCACTAATCATAATAACCCGTACTGTAACAAGGATTGAATTTCATTTTTTTTTTTTTGTCATCCGAAATTAACTAGAGCTCAAAAGAGCCATTCCTAAGGAATGTTATTTACATAAGTGATATGAAGCGGTTCTGTACGAATTTTTCGTGCCAGATTATCCGCTTTAACATTAGCCCTACGAGAAATTAAAGATAAAGAAAAAGATGAAAACTCCTCCTTGTCGCTCTGAAATTCCTCCAAGTACACTGAAAATGCCGGCCATTCGGTTGGAGAAGACACCATCTTCACCAAGTCTGAACAGTCTGTAAAGAACAGTACCTCTTGATTATCTGCACCAATCATACCTCTTGATTGAATTTCATTTAGTACAAAATTTATATATATTATATATTTTAAAATAAAATTTTGATATATTATAGTAGGCAGTAAAAAAATATTAACTTTTTGTCAGTTCTTATATATAATATTAGAATAAGTATATTTTTCTTATTATGGCTATGAATGGTTGTGAGTTTTTAAATATTTAGATTATAGATTTTAGTTTTTGGATTTTTGTATTTTTGTTTTTGGTTTTTGACTTTTGCAAATATAAAAAATAAAAAAATAGAAAGAAAAAAGAATGTTACGTTAAAAATTTGTTTAGAATAGGTGAAAAACTCAAATAAGACGGATTTTGAATTGTCAATGAAAATTGTCAAAATCTTGCAAAAACTAGATTCCCTAATTTTTAGAAAAACCATTTTCACAAAATCTTGAATGGGTGAAAAATGAGTTTTTCAAAAACAAAAACCAAAAACTATTACAAAAACTAGTAAACATTCAAGGATTAATTTAAGAAATTCTTTTTTCAATTTGTAATTCTTTAGTTGTTGAAATAGAGATTTGTTTGAGCTAATTACGGAATTTAGTAGTTATTCGCATAATCGAATATGTTATGAACATATTTTTATTATATAATAATACTAAATTCAACCCATACGTGGAGTATATTTTCATTTTAGAATCTCAATGAAAATATTGAGTGCACAATCTATCATTCGCTATTTTCAAAATTATTTGTAGAATCAAATTTCAAATATTTAGCGGTATCAAACCTTATTTAACCCATCTCTTCATAGAGTCTTAACTTGTCGTATGTTATAAGAATCATAACTCTTTCTATCATATAATAAATTATAAGGGGAAGGCTTTATTAAAATTAATTTAAAATTATAATACGGCTTAACATGCATAATTGTGAATGCATATCATTTATTGAAATTTAGGAAATTACTTTATAGAAAAAACCATAATTTAAACTTCAAAGAGAATATTAAGATTACAATTGTGTGCGGAAATATGCATATCCATTATCGAGTAATAACAAATATGATAAAAATAAAAGTAGAAATAGAAGTTAAATTTGCATTTTTTGTTTAAATAAAATAAGTTGGAAAGAGATACTATGAAAATAATATAATAAACAAGTTCTTCTTTTACGATCCAAACATGTTGGAAATGTTCTTTATTACTTGTTTCATTACTACAAATTACATCCTCTGTTTTGATATTTGGAGACCGGCCATGAGTTTATGATATTTTCTTTTATTTCTTGCATGAAATCTCAAATCTTTTTCTTTATTCGTCTCGCTCTTGTAGTGAGATAACATATGTGCAGCAAATCTTTGAGAAGTGTCAAACACACCATTGCACTTGGGACACGTATATGGACCATATTTCACATATGGTATACTATGTGTACGACCATCATATTGATCATCATCACTTTTCTCATCTTCTTCAGAATGAACATAATAAGTAGTTCTTTCAAAAAGATTGGCTGGTTTGGAAATTTTCTTCGAATATCGACTAGCGTGAGGAACATGGTTACACTTTGATGTAAAGGAAGAAAAATCTGAATGATGAAGAGCAGCAGAATGTTGGCGCGGATAAATGATACTAAGAGGTGTAGGATTCAAAATTTTGCACTGATTATCGAAAAAATTTTGAGGATAAAATACATGATTCCAAATATTAGTATTAGAATCCATGGAACGTTTGACACGTTTAATTTCATGTTGGAAATTATCAAGTTTATTGGTAGGAACAATAGTAGTATACCTATTTGTGATGGTTTCAGAAAAAGAAATTTGAGTAATATGAGAATTATTACTAGAAAAATATTTGGTACCAGAAAAAGAATCAAAGTTTCTCCTCATCATATGATAGTTCATATGTGAATTGTTAATTTGAAAAGAAGATGAAGAGGCATGTGAATTTTGATAAGAAGAAAAGGATGGAGGAGAATCAAACAAATCTTCATGGTTCATGCGATGGTTTATGAAATTATCACCATAACTATTGAACCTATTTAGATTAAAAGACATATTGAAACTTTAGATGTATCTTACACCATTTGCCTATGTATCATTTTATACAATTTTCAAGTTGGTAAAAAAGGTAATAAATTGAAATTACTAATTCAAAGTCAATATATTTTGTTATTTAGTTAATCTCAAATTTGGTAACGTTATTTATGACTATGAATAACTTATTTTGGAGTGTTATTTCTTTTGTTGACTACTTACTTATATTTTTGTATTATGGTTTGAATTGTACATTCTTTCCTAAAATTTATAAGATGGTATATATTATAGTTTGAAAAAATTTACAAGATTCATTTTAAATGTTGAACTTTATCATTCTAATTGTTAAATCATATTGTAACGGTTTTCATACGTCCTTTATATATATATATATATATATATATATATATATATATATATATATATATACAGTAAAACCTCAATAAATTAATCCTCTATAAATTAATAACCTCTCTAAATTAATAAATTCTTCCGGTCCCGAGTTGGGACCAGTGTAAAATATGACATAAATCGTAAATTAATAAGATAATAATTCTTTTGAAAATCTCATATAAACATATGGTCTCATCTATATCATAAATTAATAATTGTATAAACTTATCAATATATATTTATATATTTATTTTAATATATATGATATAAATTTATGTATGTCATATATGAATTACCATGATATATATTTATAATATTATATGTAAAAAATTTAATGAAATATGAATCTATTATTCGAAAACAGTTTGTGTTGTTTTTTAAACTTAATAACTGCTTCTCTACTTGTAATTAGTTTTTAAAAGATATTGTGTATATAGAAAAAAATTATTTTTAGATAGAATTTTTTAAAGAATTTACAAAATTAGTAAAATCTCTCTATATTTATCGATAAATTAATACCTCTTTAAATTAATAAAATTTCGTGGTCCCAATATTATTAATTTATAAAGGTTTTACTGTATATATATATATATATATACATATTATCGAGTCTTTTTGTAGAGAATATATAGTTTTCGATCCTTTTTAGTATTTTTAGGTTTGTGGAGCTGTTTTGGTAAAATAGCGAGTTTAGGAGAGGAAATAGAGCAAAATACGTCAAGAGGAGAAAATATCCAAGATCAAGACCGATCGGTTGGACAATTGTACAGGTCGGTACAGAAGACTCTCATAACCGATCTGTTACCCCTTTAAACTTCACACGAGTTTCTTTAACTCTTATTTTGTTCTAGCCATGTCTAAGTCTATATAGTTTATTGTGTATTTCTTTGCTCTATGTGGATTCAATCTCTAAATACTATTGCGTTTGTACTGTGCACTTGAGATCTTTATTAAGGGTTAAACCCGCAAAATCCCTTCTTGTTCTTACATTTTTTATGTGAATCCCAAAACAAAATTATTTATGTCTTGGGGTCTTGTGACGGGTTACTCTTGGTTCGGATCTACGATTTAGGTTTCTTTACTTAATCAGTCCAACAGCGAGAGAGCAGCAGAAACTTACTCTTGTATTATCATAATGGCCGTATGTTTTAGTTATGCTATTGACATAAATAGTCTAACAATTAGATAGACACTGCTCTCGACATTTCTAAATCCTCAACTAGTTGGTACGTCGTTCTTCGTCCATAATTGATTATATATTTGGATGTAACAATTACCAACTCTGAAAATATATCAATATATGTTAGAGATATGTAGTGGAGTTACAAATATATTGGCTCTTAGACTATGAAAAATATGTGTACTATTGTAAAATTACCAAAACATTGCCACTATACCAAAATATGGGCATTAAGTGGTATAGAGGCAATGTCTTGGTAAAGCTTTAACTTCTTGATCTATGCGTATAATTTTTGAAAGAAAAACTTTATAGTTGTATAGAATGTATATACTAATTTCAGAACACAAATTAAAATTGACTAAAAAGATTTAGATAAGTAAAAAAGATAAAACATTCACACGAAAAGAATATGTAAGTTTGACAATGGGAAAAAATAAAGAAACACAAAGAGTATATAAATATCAAAATGCGTTAGTTACATTTAATAAAATCAAAGAGTCGTTAGGTGAAATGTCTAACCAAAAAAGAGAAAAAGCAATCACATCATCACACAATACTTGTTGAACTAGATCATCACCCGTACTAAAGTACGGGTTAAATTTTATTTATTACAAAATTTATATAATATATATATTAGAACTAAGTTTTAATATATTATAATACAAAGTAAAAAATATTAATTTTTTTGTCAGTCCCTATATACAATATTAAAATAAATATAGATTTTTTTCTATAATACTCAATTATGGATAATTTTTTTTTAAGATATGAAAATGGAAAATAATTTTATTTTTTAAAAAGTAATATTTTTTGAACAATGAGTTCATTTATGTTAACAACCACAAAATAGGATTGCATATATTTTAGTTAGAATTAAAATATCATAAATGAATCGCATATAAAACATAGATTATTTTGAATTAATTAAGAAATTAGCTATTATTTTGAACTAATTTAGAAAATTCTTTTTCAATTTATAATTCTTTGGTTGTTGAAATAGAGATTTGTTTGAACTAATCTAATTACAGAATTTGTTTGAGATTTATAATTACGGAATTTACCAATTATTTGCATAATCGAATATGTGATAAACATATATTTAGTATATAATAATACCAAAATCAACCTGTGCGTGGAGTCTATATTTTTATTTTAGAATCTCAATATTTTATTTTAAAATATTACGTGCACAATCTATTATTCGTTAACTCTAAAATTGCTTGCGGAATCAAATTTTCAAATATTTAGAGGTGTCAAACCATATTTAAATGTTCTACACTATTTTTAAATATTCCAAATTAAAATCTTTAAATTTTTTTGTAGTTTATAAATTTTGAATTTCAAAAAACAAATTATATGAAATTAAATATAACTATTCAAATAGTTATAAGGATCAAAACTCATTTCATCATATAATATATTATATTTAACCTGCTACCTATTATAAATATTTTTAAAAATAATCAAATTAGAGTATTTATAATTTTTAACTTTTTGAACTATTAAGTATTGATGATATTCTCTAAAAATATCAAGTAAAACTTATTTTAAATGTTGCAAATTAAAATATTTAATTTTTTATTGAAGTATATAAAATTATACATTTCAAAATATAAATGTATGAAATCGAATATAAATATTCAAATTCTGACCCGTTGCTCAGTCGAAATTTTTGTTGAGTTTATTTTTGTGTAAAAGAAATATATTACTCAAGTCTGAATTTTTGACCCGTTTCATTGTTTTCTTTATAGATTGAACAATTTATATGCGTTTTTAAAAATTCAAATCTTGGCATATGCAGAAAAAAAAATTTTTTTTTTTTATTATATAGATGATATGATGATTTATTTGTTTCATATAAATATAATCATATAAAGATGAGAGGTGAAGTTTAATGATTAATAACAAATTAATATGGTAAGTTAGATATCAAATCTTATATATTCATTTTGATTGGTCATTTAAAAAAAATTAATAACAGATTTTCGTTTTATAATTTAATTAAATTAATTAAATGACATAAATTAGTATTTTACTTGTTTATCCTTAAGAAATTGAATAAATTTGTTCTAAAAGAAGAAATTTGTAATGGCATTCTCATGTAATTTTTTACAAAAAAGAAGGTTAGTTAAGGATTTCTTATAAAGTGTACTCCCCAAATAATAGTATAGGATACTCTTTTTCAAGACCGGCCTTTAAATAAGCCCAGAAGCAGCCGACACATATATGAAACAAACACACACACTTGTTTGGACATCAGTATCTAACCAATTGATTCTGACATTTCATCTTTCTCTATGGATTCATTGGTTGATAAATTTTTTTTATTTATGGCCACTAATTTGGAACTTGGAAGTCTAATCTTTTTAATGGAAGAGGGATGTCTTTTTTCTTTCTAGAGAGATATATTAAATAAAGATACCACTATTTTTTGACAAAAAAAAAAAAAAGATACCACTATTATTCTTTTTCCTTTTAAAAAAAAAAAAAATTATTCTTTTGCATTGGGAAAACACTTTGATTTTAAAATTTAAAGAATTTATCATTGGATTCTCAAGAAAGTGTTTCCTTCTATTACAAAATCCATATTTTTTTTTTTTTTGGTAAAAGAAAAAGGTGGTTTCACCTCTTTGCCGGGAACCCAAGCATTGTAAATAGTCCCTCCCACCGTGAATCGAAACCAGGTGGCGGTAGTTACAGTTGCAACCCCTTTACCACTAGGCCAACTCAACGTTGGTACAAAATCCATATTTTTAGCAACTTGGGAGTTTTAAGTCAAGATTTGTTCTGTTTTCTTATGTTAAAAGACTAAATCAAAGAAGCCAAATAGATGAACACAAGCAGTATCAAACTATGTGAAGCATTTTGTATTCTATATACAACACTCATGTGATGATAATCATAAGTACATAGAGGTATGCCATGGAATATATAACAGCTAAATAAATCTCTGCAACCTCGGATTCATTATTTGCGAAATTTGTCAATAAAACCACACCACACTGCAAGGGACCCGTCAAGGCTCTCTCAAATACAACAATGGTTTGGTTTATATAACGGATCAGAATCTTTGGCAAAGATATGAACCAAGAAGATTCCAGCAAGGTTTCTTCCTTTGTTGTTGTTGTTGTTGGATTGGTGCGGTACGTGTAAGATCTTCGTTCTTGTGTAACAAATTCCACATTATGTGTATGTCTTCGTACTCGCAAGAACTCACGTCGTTTTGTAACCTCAAGAGTCCTGCAACACACAAGACCATCATTTAGTTTTTTTTTTTTATAAAGATTTAACACCGATTTATTCGGGTTTTATCGAAACATCCGACTAATCCTCCTAAGTAAAGATTTGTTCCGCAAGACCATCACGGATAAAGCAACAAAACCTCAAAGACCTTCAATTCTTGATAGTTCAAAAATCTCTTGTTATAGCTAAAAAGATTCCGCCGACAGTTTCTATATATGATCAAGAATCACAAAAGAAAGTGACAAAAATTCTAAGCTAAATCTCAGAGGAAATAGAGAATGTTTTTTTCGGTTTTTTCATCATCAAAAGCGATGAAACAGAGGATTTTTAGCCCTCGGTGAAAGGGACCTTGGAGGATCGGAGCTTACCGCTATGTCGAAAGCCGACGCGAACGGTGAAACGATTCCAGATGCGCCGGGTGGGGAAGGCCATCGTGTTCCACCACTCTCTCCATCTTAGGCCGGCCATTAGATCAAAGTGTAGAGAAAGAGAAGAGAGAGAGAATGTTGAAAGGGAGAAGAAACCCAACCCCCCAAAACTGACGTTGCAAGCAATAACTTCAACTAAATAGAGAGTCTTATTAAAATAAAAATACTACTAGTAAAATAAAAATATTTTTAATAAGAAAAAACTATCAGCCGTATATTCTATGTTTTATTCTTAAAAACATATTACATAAATATTGAATAAAATAGTGCAAAGACCTTTAGGTCCTTTCTTCACTGGATGGAGAAAACAAATCTGATTTCTAACATTCTGGTCTGGTCGATTTGGTTCGGATATTGGATTTTTGTGATCTGGGTTTTGGAAAATAGGTTTCATGTAAGATCAACATTTGTTTGGATTTGGTTTCAAATTTTTGGTTCAGATTAGATGTTAAATAATTATTATAAACATAATTACTTCTAGGCAATAAATAAATTAAAAAAACATATTTAAGATTTCTTGTATATTTAAGGTTGTAATTAATTGTTAATTATAATTTATAAGGAAAATAATTTAATTTAGATATAAACTTAATCTAAGTTCTTCTAAAAACTTACTAATTATATAATATATAAATTTTTTATCTGATAAATTCATATTTAGTCTCCAAATATACAAAGTCTGGTGTAGTTTTAGTAGTAACAAAAATATATGTAAATGTTTACATTACTGTTAAAACTGCTATGTATTGTGCGGTTCGATCTTTATTCGGAACTATAGTTTAATTTTAAGTTTTAATGAGAAGAAAATAAATTACTCTTTTTTTTCTTTTTTAGTTTTTGATTTATTTCTAAAGAATACCAATGAGACCCTAAATGCATTGTTTAATAAAGATAACTAAAGTATTTTAAAGACAGAATTACTCTTCTCTCTTATCGCTCTCGTATCTTTTAGAGAGAGAGAGAGTTTTCTCTTCACTTTTTGTTTCTGGTTTTAACCAGATCTGTTTATATCTTCGCTTTTGCGATTCAATAATTACAGCTAAGTGCTGGACTTTTGCTACCGGCTCAATCCGGTTCTCTCTCGCTTATAGCGAGCTTCGATCTCTTTCCATTTGGTCTCCTCTCATCGATGTCTCTGCTTTCTTCAAAACTCTCTCCGTTTTTCTCCAATCATTCGAGGATTAATATCTTCGTCACTCTCCTTTTGCTCAAGAGTATGAGCAAAGAAGGATCAAAGTCTACATCAAGTTGGGTGTAGTGGTGGTGGAGCTTCCCCGGTGTTGGCGTTTTCCGGAGCAATTTTGAAGTGTTCTTCATATAAATCCGGCAGATTTCGGTGCTATTCTTCAGTTGGATTGCAGATCGGCAGAAGGGAGAAGGATATCCATCGCTCCATGACTGATTGGCGGTGGCTGATCGGAATTCGGCGGTGTCCGGCGAGTTTGACGGTGGTGCTTGAAATCTTGACGCGTGGCTTGGAGAAGAACACGTCTTCTACACGTGTCGTCCGATAAAACATAATTTGCTTTTAATTTTATCTGTTTTTTCAATTATGTTTATGTTGGGCCGTCAAATTTCGTTTGTATCCTTAATGGGTCTTAACCCTTCTGTAACTGTCCTTTGGGCTTTATGAATCTAAATCTTTGGCCGACAAAAAAAAAAGAAAAAAAATAATAATAATAACTAAAGTATTTTAAATAAATGGGGATAATTTGATATAACTTTTTAAAAATCGGTTGACGAAATTTGATTCAATTTAAATCGGTTCGGTTCAATTATTATGGTAGCAAAAAGTAGAGTTTCCACTTTCGAATTTCGAAGGAGAATAAAGGAAAATCACTAGCTGCGTCTTTGGCCTTTCGGCATGCTGACGTCATACCAATTAGATCTGCGCCACGTATGATAAGGTTCAGTGTGGGTCCCATTTGTCGAGTGCCGTTGAATACGACGAACAATATTAAATTGTCGGTAGCTCTTATAATTGTCTCCACGTGTAGATTTCCTGATGGCTTTTAGATTTCAATTTTGTATTTTTTTTTTATCTATTTTCTGTGGAAGAAATACGGAAAAACAAATATCATGTTTTTTTTTTCTGACGGCAAATATCTCGTGCCAATTGTTTTTTCTTTTCAAAGAAAATTAAAAATAGAATAGGACAAAATATATATACTTAGGAAGAAAAACAGTGTTTTGTTTTGGCCACTATCAAAGATGATGTTTTATGATTCAATGAGGCAATATGACCTAAAACGTGGCCTAAGTTTGGTTTGAAATGTGAATTATGTGGTTAACCTCATACTAGTTCTACCTACCCTAGTTTATTTTTGGCATTAATATTAAATCTAAAAAGATAAAATAATTTTTTCTTAATGCAAAATGTTACAAGAAAGTAAAATAAATTAAAACTCGGGCTATTTTTATGGCCCAAATCATTGCAAATGGCATATACATATGAGTCAAGTATGGTAAAGCCATTTTGGTAATTCATGGAACGGAAAAAGTCTTGCATTTGCGTAAGCGAGAGTGACAAAGGAGAGATATGTCTGATTTTTGTTTGGGTTGCTTCTTTCATGCGGAAAATGGAACTTTCGTAATTGGCCCTAACAGCTACATATGGTCGGCTTGAACTTGGTGGGTGGTAGTTGCATCCAAGTTTCGATCTCAAACTGGCTCCTTTCTAGAAAAAATCTCACCGGGGTGCACACGAGCTATTCATTGTACCGTGGAAAGATTTTAAAAACTGCAAATGTGCCCTTTGAAGTTTGGCCCTTTGGTAAGACTGTGTTTTAAGATTTAACAAGTAGTTTTGCTTTTTATACTCCTAAGGATGGAGAGAAAAAGAAGATGGTGAAGCAAGTTTTCGCAGTAAAACGTGATGGAACTTTGAGAATTCCTGATAAATATATGCTTGGATGATCAGAATTCATACATGTTTGTGTCCATGTCAATGCGAAACTTTTGCTGCATTGTAGACACCTAAAAAAATTCTACTAGTACTAATGGTTGGTTCAATTGAATAAAGAGAATGCGATTGCGTGTGACCAAGAACATTCATCCTTGTCATTGTTCAGCTGTCAGCTTTCGTCTGGTTTGCCATATATGTCAAATAAATCGTCCATATATATGCGCACGAGCTATTCATCAGCGGCTGCAACCAAAAGATTACAAGTTGAAGTTAAGAAGTGTCTAACAAGACATCCCAAACAATAGAGAAAGTAATAAGATAGATATTTGGTTTACCTGTAGATGAACTGGCACATACTTGAATGTAACGAAATCACAGACCGGCCAATACATAAGTCCATTTTTCAATGTTGGCAGAAGATCTCGCTTCAATCTCGCCAAAATTTCTTCAGAATTTTCACCTTAAAAAGGACCAGCAACGTGCCAGAACCAAGCACATGATGAGCACCATAAATTTACAGTAAAAAGCTAAATCCATTTGAAACAAAGAACACTTCAATCCATAAGCTTGTACCTTGTAAAGCAGCATTGTAGGAATAGAAGACCGTGTTGCTAACAGGTCCAAAAAGAACCTGCCCCATCATTATTTTCTTAAAGGTTGTCAACACATCACGCTTTGGCAATATCTTTGAAAGGTAACTGAACCACAAATGCTGTGACGGCCCGAGAAATATCAACCCAAAGCTAGCCATTCTGGCTGTTCTTATCAGGTCAAAAGAACCCGTTGGCTGCATCGTGATCATCTGTTGAAGAATTACAGAATCAGTACAGATAAAGAAACAAAAGGGTCTCTAGTTTCCTTTCTCTTATATAGACATATTATTCAGGGAAGCGAACCATAACATCACAGAATAACTGAAAGGAGAAATCCACATATGATAGGAAGAAAGAAATAGTTTACAAGCACCACAAGACACAGACCTAAAACTTTTCTGCCTTAAAGATAAGAATTTACAAGAGGTAACAAGAGGATTGGAATGTAAGTTTTCTGAGCTACTAAACCGGTACTAAATTCATCCATTACTCAGCACAGAAAGACTTCAAATTCACAAGAGTAAAACATACAGATTAGTAGATTGGGATGTCGGTTATTCGAGCTACCACAGCAGATAAATTTGTCCGGTATTCAGTAAACGATGTTAGTACAGTCTCACATATCAAATTACAACAGTTGAGAACACAGAATGGATCAAAGATCGGAGAATAACAACTTAGAAAGCAAAACAACCAAACCAAAACACAAATCACACCAACTTTAGTGCTATCTCCAGCTATTCTTTACACTAGTAAGATTATGATCTAGTTTCAAAGGTACCACATCAAATTTGGAATTTTTTAGGTTTGAAACAATGTGAGATTGGTGTTTTCTTCCTAAATCAAGAGATAAAATTCAAAACTTTAACAAAATTCTCTAAATAGAAATGAAATGAAAAAGAACCCTAAATTCCAAAACTGCAAAGATTCAAAAACCTAATTCCACGAGAACCAAACCTGAGAAGTGAGATCTGCGGCCATATAAATGAGAGAAGTAGTGATACTCTTAGTCATGAAAGGATGTGATTCGAGCTTTTTCAAATACCATCGTAGAAACGCAGGTTGTTTCGATGAAGACGAAGCATTCGTCGATATATTTCGCGACAAGGAGAAGACACGAGGGACTACGAAATTCCCAGTTTTGCGCAGCTCGTGAAACGATCGGCCGGAGAATCCGAAGATCGGTTTTCGACCGGAGAACACAGTTTTCACGAGAGCATTGTTGATTCCGTGAAGAGAACGACGATCGGAGAAGAAACGTTTGCTTAATCCAACGATGTTCATTCTTTGATCTCCGATGCTTCGATAATGGCGGCAGCTTCGCTCTACACTGTTTTGATCTCTCTCCGTACCAAAACAAAACGCAGCGTTTTGTATCTTATAGTAGAACGACATACAGTTCCTAACCAAAACAAATAAAACGACATGAAGTTTTATATATCTCTCCCCCCCCCCCTAACAGAGCAAACGACAGCGTTTTGGCTATTCATTAAACGACATACAGGTTTTAAAAGAAAACCAATAAACAACATACGACACCGTTTTGGCCATACATTAAAACGCCATACAGTGCTGAAACGAAGCTAACAAACGACATGAGGTTTGTTAAAGGACTAATCTTGTAACATCTGTTTCCCTTTAATTCCTCTTCGCCGAGAGCTCTTTCTCTCTTTGCCTTCCCCAGCTCGAACTTAAATCAATGGATCCTTCAATTTTCAAGCTCCTTGAAGAAGACGAGGTTAGGTTTCTAATCTCAATCGTTTTTCACAATCCAATTCTGTGTGATGACTTGCTCGATAGCTGAAATCGTCGTTGTGATTTCTGATTCCGGTCGAATTGTTGTTGTTAGGATGAATCGATGCATTCAGGAGCTGACGTAGACGCGTTCCAAGCTGCTCTTAATCGAGATATTGAAGGCTCTATGACAACTTCACTACCTCTCGTGACAAACCCAGGTATGGTTTCTCTACAAATTCTTGAGTTTGTGGAGCGATTTAGGTGCTTATTGGTCATATATAAAGATAGTATTTTTTGGTTTGCTCTTGGAGTAGATGATTTTGGGAAGCTTTGACAATTTTAGCAAAGTTATGGTTGTTTTGATATACATAGTATTTTCAGTTAGGTTATTACTCTTGGAACATGGATAACTAAAGAAGATGTCTCGGTTAGGCTATATTTTAAACCTAGCTAATCTAATTACTTGTGTGGAAGTTTCAATCCTACATTAAAGCAATAGTTAAGGTCATGGAAGACTAGTTTTTAAGGGCTTCTGTATGCTAATATCGGCATAAGCTTTGTCATCGCCAATAACCTGTCTAGTTGCTTGTTGGGTCATTAAAATCGACCAATGTGATGGGATTTGTTAGCCAGGGTAGATAATAGGTTGGTGATGCTGATGCTGTTTTAGTGCAATCTTGATGTTGGTCGTGTGTCTCCTTAAATAGTTATTTCTGTCTCTGGTACTGGAAGTGATCTCTGTCCTCTTACTCCGCATTAAATATTAAAATGAATTTAGGTTGTGTTCTGTGGATAGATGTATGAGAGATACTGAATATGCATTTTTTATGCATCATCTGCAAGAATAAAATCCTGGCTTTTGTCCCTTTTTTGGGCATTTATCTGATTTTTCCTCCAGTTTAACTTGTGATTCGAGTTTCATCAACCAATTCCTTGAATAATTTCTGTAGGAAACAACCATTCTCCCAACCAGCAGTTTGCGACATGGAAGAATGGTGTTGGAGATTCTAATATAAATGTCCAGCCGCAGCACATAAATGTCCAGACGCAGCACAGCCTTGAAAGCACTCATATGAAGGAGCAACAAGGATCGGCTATAGAAAATCAACATCAACATGATTTGAAACGCACAAATGAATCTCATTTACAACATAACCAGCCTCAAGACCTTCATCGATCAGGTCAACTCTGGGAGAATCCCTCGCAGGTCCCCCAAACAACTGGGTTACCGAAAACTGAAAAGAATCCTACTGGTAATGAATCAGATAGATCACATAATCAAGAGAGTGAATCTCAGTATATGAAACTGCAAAAGATGAGTAGCCAACAGGCTCGGGGAGTGGAACCGCCTGTTAACCCTATGAATCGCAACCCTAAGCAAGTACCATTTGCTGCTTTGCTTCCTACTTTAATGAACCAACTCGATAAAGATAGAGCACTGCAGCTCCGCACCCTATATGCTAGACTTAAGGTATGTCTATCTTTTAAATCATTTGACCTGTTCCAAAGCTATTGCATTATCATTTCTTTCCTTCTGATACTTTTTGTTGCAGAAAAATGAAATCCCCAAAGAGGGATTCACACGACATATGAAAGATATTGTAGGCGATCAGATGCTCAGGTTGGCAGTTAGTAAACTCCAGCAGGTATTACCATTTTTCATATTTTGTCTCATGTAGTGACTGACAACCGACTTAGGGTATTAGTTTGTGAACGGAATCATGTCGGAGTTGTCCGTTTAAAATATCTGCTTGCTGGGGCTTTACATTTTTTACTTTTGTCCTTTGAATTTAGCTGAATCCAAAGAGTATTGGTTTTTTTTATTAGCTTGAATGCAGATAGAATGATCTGAAATGAACTACAACTGGTGATCTTTAAGTCAACTGATTGTTAGAATATATACTTCTATCAAGATTTATCTTTTGTTTTTTTCGCCAAATTCAGGCTGGCATCCTTCACAACACTGTATATCTGATATTAGTTTTATGGCACACTTTCTAATCATCCTTCATGATACTGTATATCTGTCATCTGATGATCTTTATCCAGTTTTTAGTTGATAGGAATTTTTTGTTGGTTAATATTTTTCCAGTTACTATTTGTTTGGGTTGTTTTCACCTCAATGTTAAGAGATCAACAAATGTTTCAAACGTTTTTGTATCTCTTCGTGGATTCTTTTGCACATCCTTAACCATAAGGTCGTATTTGCACTCTCTGCATCTTTTCTCGCTTTCACTTCTTTCCTTTATCTTGCAGTGGCTTCATAAATTAGATACAACATATTGAATTAGGCAAAACCCTAAATTTTTCTCTATTTTGATCACAACCAAAAACTCGAGATTTACTTTTTTACAGAACACTATCTTAACAGATTATTATTCTTTTCTAAGGTTATCAGACTTATGCCTGGGTTGATTAATCATATGATTTTATTGACTTGCGTTTGTCCCACATCTCATTCACAAAACATATTTTAGCTAACATGTTAAAAGGGTGCTAAATTTATACTTTCAGAATTTGTGGTCAACTTCTGCAGAGTGGGACTAGTTCAAGTATACCAACTGATACGATTTTAATCTTATTTCGCATTATAACAATAATATGATACGAAAGTTTTAGTCCAATTCTAATTAGGATTTCCATTTTTTTTGTTCTTTCCTTATTACAAAAGGATTTCTATTTTTATTTTCTTTCCCTTTTTCGTTTGGGAGTTATCTTTTCCTATATATAAGGTTCAAGCTCGTTGCTATGCGGTTTATTGGTTTATGGAACCAAAGTTATTCTCTTTGGGAGTTCTTACTCTGTTCTGTTTTCTACTATTTTAATGAAGGGTTTGCTTTTTGAACTGGGTTCTTAATTCCAACAAAACTTGTGTAAACCATTGAAGCATTTGACACATTGAGTCTAGATTCTTCTTTATTTGTAATTTGTGCTCATTGTTTTCAGGTGAACTATAACCAGGGAAAAATTGGAATTCAAGCTCCTTCTACTGGTATAAATTATTCACTAATGCATTCTTTTTATTTTTCTTTCACCATTATCATAAAGCTTCTATACTCTCCGTAGATATATCCTATTATTTCCATGCAGGAGCCAATATCATACCTGATTAAATCTATTCATTCGCAGAAATCAATAATCAAAAATCTCAGTCTGATCCTCGTGCAGTCCACCTTAATCAACTACCGTCCTCAGCTTCAGGCACCTTAGGCAGTTCAGTTCCGGTGCAGGGACTTACCAAGCATCCGCAGCACCAGATGCAGCATCCACCAAGTTCTTTTCCTATGTATACTACCTCTGGTAGTTTTCACACATACCCAGGTCCAAACACCAATGCTTCTGGTTCCTCGTTGAGACCGCACCTTCATGATTCCCATATGAGACATGTGGGACATAACCAGACTATGGGATCAACTGGTCTTGGAGGACCGCCCCAGTCTACCTCAAACATGATGACTATGCCTAAGTTTGAGAGGCCAAGTGCTGTAAATGATCCGAATAGGGTTCAAGGTGGGGCTACATCGCACTTCCAGAACAGCTCATCATTGCCTCTAAATTCTGCACCTGGTCAAGGATCATCAGTGTCCCATGTAAAGCAGGAATCAGTTGATCAAAGTTTTGAAAAGAATAATGCAGCCTCAATGACTACGAATGAGGACTTAGAGAAGGAGTCCTCCAGAATGGTTTTATCCACACCTAACAACATGGCACCTGCAAGCTCTGTTTCTCCTTCCATGACAACTCAACTAGACGCTAGCACAACAGTAAGAGATCTATTAATATCTAGTTTTCTTATTATTAAACTCATTCTCAACTGTTCTTGTTTGCCTCTTCTCTTTGAGCTCCTGGGCCAACCATGGCGCTTCAACAGCCCTTGCATATTTTCCTTGTTATTTCCGACAACCTCGGCATCTATTGTTTTCCTGTTTTTGGTTTTATAATTCCTAATGTAAACAGTAAATGGAAAATTTTTAATTGGACAGTCTCTCTCATTGACATTGTTTGTGTATCCATCAGATGAATTCTCGGGGCCCATTGGGAACCTCTCAAGGAGGACTTAATAATGCTAGGATGCCACCCAAAAAGCCTTCTGTTGGTCAGAAAAAACCTCTTGAGACATTAGGTTCTTCACCTCCACCACCAAGGTAATTGATCTGCTCAGGCTAAGAAACAGGGAACAGTTTTCTTAAGTCACTCTTTCTTCTTTAGCCACTTAAAATTATAATAGAGAGTTCTGCTGTATGGATTTTTGCAGCTTGAAACACCTTTCTATTTGAGTCCCCAAGTAAAATAAAATTATAATTGTTTTGCATTGATCAACTTGCAGCAAGAAGCAAAAAGTAGCAGGGAATTCTATGGATCAAAGTATTGAACAGCTCAATGATGTCACCGCAGTCAGTGGTGTTAATCTCAGGGTGAGTATCCTGGTAGCTTCAGTTTTCAATTTGAAGCTGGATGTAGATTACTGATTAAATCATTTTTTTTTGTCTGCATTTGGTTTAGGAAGAGGAAGAACAATTATTTTCTGGGGCCAAGGAGGATGGTCGTGTTTCCGAAGCATCTCGGAGAGTTGTGCATGAAGAAGAAGAAAGATTAATTTTGCAGAAACATCCTCTGCAGAGAAAGCTGGCGGAACTTAGTGGGGATACTTCCCATATCTTCTTCTATTTTAATTTCTATTTATTGAATCACTTGGATAAGAAGCTTACATATGGTTTTCATATCTGGCAGTGGCGAAAGCCGGTTTAAAGCAGATAAGCAATGATGTCGAACGGTGCTTGTCTTTGGTGAGATGTCAACTTCTTGTGCATTGTTTGCATATAGTACTTGAGCTTCTTTTTCCCCTTTTTCTCATGTATTTGTGCTTTCAGTGTGTGGAGGAAAGGATGCGAGGACTATTATCCCATATAATTCGGTTGTCAAAGCAGGTCAGTCTAACTTTCTCTTACTACCTGCTTCAACATTTTTTGATATATTCTTTCTGAAGCTAAAAATGCTTCTTCAGCGGGTTGATGCTGAGAAATCTAGACACCGGACTTTGATCACATCAGATATTCGGCTTCAAATCAACGAAATGAATCAGAAGGTGAAGGAGGAATGGGAGAAGAAACAGGCAGAAGCAGAAAAGCTTAAGAAACCGAGTGAGGTCTGTTCTGAGCTCATTATCTATGTTATTATTTTTACTCTGGCACACAGACATTGTAAAATTTGTTCTTTTTGTTGCAGAGTGAAGAAGGTGATGGTGGAGTTGACAGTGAGAAGGAGAAAGAAGATAATCGTTCAAAGGGTGTGAAGGTATGGATAAATTAATAATACATTCTGGAGCTACATTAAATTACCTTTGCAATTTTCTTATAAAAGTGGTTTCGACATGTGAAGGTAAATAAAGAAGATGACGACAAAATGAGAACGACGGCTGCAAATGTTGCTGCTCGTGCTGCTGTCGGAGGAGATGATGCGTTCTTAAAATGGCAATTAATGGCTGAAGCTCGTCAGAAATCTGTATCTGAAGCTGGTAAAGATGGGAATCAGAAAACTACTTCAGGTGGAGGTAAAAACTCCAAAGACAGGCAAGATGGTGGACGACGGTTTTCTGGAACTGGTGAGTCCATTGTATAACCGTTTTTTCACTTAAGAGTAAAGTATCAGGAACAAGAACCAAATTACGTTTCCCGCAGCAAAGCCGTATGAATAAAACTCAAAGCTTGTCCCTCGGTTGAAAACCGATAAACCCTTCTCGAAAGCATGAAATGCTGCTGGCGTTAGCTAAGAGTCTAGTTGTGATGTTTGTCTGTTGAGTTAGTTCCTTACGGTTTTGTTTGCGATGATAATAAGCTCTGGATTCTTGTTTGCAGGTGGTCGAAGAGTAGGGAAAAACCAAGGTTCGTCGGTTCAACCGAAAGTGGTGAGGACAATCTCTGTGAAGGATGTGGTTGCTGTTTTGGAGAGAGAGCCGCAGATGTCCAAATCTACTCTAATGTATCGACTAATTCAATAGAAAGCAGAATCATTATATTTATAAGCTTCTGCTGATAATCTAATCGTCAAAGCCCAAGTTATTTTTATACCATTGTGTCTGTTGTATTCATCGTTTTTCATGGCCATTTGAACCCAAACGTCAATTTACAATACAACCCCTAAAGAGTCAAAACTCAATCCTTTGCATCCAAAACAAAATTGTAGAGTGTAGATATTTCAAAATCATTGAAAAACAATACCACTCTTATTAAATAATATATCTCGTATTTGTAGATAGATCCTAATTTATTATTACTTCAAGTAGTGAAATCAATGTACTGACCCTTATATGTAAACAACAACCAGATATTTTTTTTATAAAACATCCGAATCATTTTTAAGAACTTGTCACTAGGACTTTAGGACCGTTCCTTAATTAAAATAGGATAAGAATGCATGGGACGGGTAATGTTAAAGTCCTGTTGTGGCTTAGATTCCACGATATCTTGCATAGACCAATATCCCGGGCAGTGAATGGGGGCCTATTTCAACCAATCTCGAATGCTTCTACAAAGACTACTAAGGCGGGTTTGAACGGACTAGTGCCCAATCGGAGATTTTGGTATAGCTGAACGAAAGAGAGGTGATACCTCCCACATAAGGTTGGAGCACCTTTTAGTGTTAGATGTGTGTGTGAGTAATCATGTCATGGATTTTGTGTGGGTAATCACACAAAGCCATGGTTGTGCGTTACATTATTTTACTAGGTTACTTGATTTCTTGATCTTTCATCCTTGTACTGTCCATTTTGGATTTCGTTCGATCCCTTTTTCACTATAAGCAATTCTAGTCATGGTCAAAAACCGGGTCTTGAGTAGCTAGGAGCCGGTCCTGAAAATTAATGGGCCACAAACTAAAAATTTAGACCTGTAATTAGTAACAGTAAAAAAAGAGTAATATGTAGAAGGAAAAGTTTGAAACGTCCATCTTAACGCTTCTACATAAAGTAGAGATCAATTCTGCTAGTGACAGTTTTGGAAAATTACCACCCAAAAATTTATTTATTATATTTACGGCCGCAAGCATGATTTGGCCCGCTTGTACTCAAGGCCGGACATGGGCATGGGCATGATGTTTTTGTCATGGAGCCCTTCGCGACCAACTGTATTTAGGATTTTCCATGGAGGTGAGTCAATACCACGGTCTCCAAAGCTTTTGCATGTCAAAGAGACCGGAGGCCCTCATATACTCGTATAGATGGCAGGCTGAATAGTTCGTTGGTCTCTTTCGGATGACAGTGACACTAATTAATTGACTAGTTTTCCATGTATCGCAGTCTAGTTGACGACTAGACCCCAACATAATCGATAAAATTTAATATAGTCGCCATGACTTATTGATAGTTCTGGTAAATAAATAATAAAAATATATATAATGCTTAATTAGTTCGAATAATATACGTAAACTCGTGAAATTTGTCTACTCTAAACCATATATTCAAGTAAAAGAATGAGTTTAAAAACTAAAAAGATCACGCGGACCTTATTGTGGTTTTGTGGTCCTCCCCACCTTCTGCGACTCGCACCTCTTTCCCATTTACTTCTTCACATAAAATACTCATTTTCACTCTATCCAATGCCAAGAAAACAACGTTGTAACTACTATGAACCCATAAATATAATTAAAACACGAATTTCAAATATGTTTATATTATATCATCGTAACTTTTTTGGATTCGATCTTATCTATATGCATATAATCCATTTTGGAATTGCAAGGATAGACTAGAAGAAAAATAAACTAGGAAACGTTGTCATACTAATATTAGATGAAACAATAATAGTAGAAAAAAAAAAGTAACCCCAAAGACTAATTATAGTTTTTGTTTTGGTGTTTTGGATGAACTTGTAAAGAACAAAAAAAGAAAAAAAAAACAATAATGGAGCAAATTTTCTTTACTAGGGTTTGTTTTTAGTAAATATGTGGTGGTGAGTAAATACAATCCTAATGCAATCATCTTATAAACTAATTATAAAAAAAACGATATAAATAAGAACAAGATTTTCTAGTAGTACATATTGATTTTGAGTCATGCAACACTTAAAAATCTTTTACAATTCGATACTAATCCATCACAAAAGTACCAAACTTTCTAATATAAAACGGAAAAAAAAACTAGTGAGACAGAATAAGATGCTACATAGATTGATCAATCCAAGAGATCAAGTTTCTTCCTTTGCACCATCATTCCTTCCTTCTTCTTCCCAGGTTCTTCTTTGATCGTCGACAAACCTTGAGAGAGAGAAAAACAATTTATTCATCTCATGAAATTTTAAATTGTTTGATATATCTAGAAGAGATCCAAAAACGTATATTCATACATATGTATAAGAAAATGAATATACCAGTTAAGTGATATTTCTCCTTGTGCATCATTCTTCTAAGCTTTGATTTTCTAGCCTCTTCAAAAAGCCACGTAGCCTCCATCTGTTTGCTGATCATTTGAGCAGCATGGTAAGGGATATTACCACGAAAGCAGCGACCATTGACGAACATGATACAATCCATCAAGCTTTCTCTTGAAAGCCCTTTGATATCATAAGCTCTTGACCTTGTCCAAAGACTCTTACCATGTGAATTCACTGGTTCCGACAAGCAAAGAGCTCTTGTGCAATTACTTATAGCCGCATCTAGATCTCCAAGAAGTAAGTAACACTCTCCTCTTTGGCTATATAGAATCATTCTCTTTCTCCTAAGTTTCAAAGGACATAAGCCTATCGCTTCGTTGTAGCATTTAATAGCTCCCTCTATGTCTCCTACACAAAGCAATTGGTTTGCTTGCTGCTTAATCAAATTTACAACAACACTTGTCT
The DNA here is from genome assembly GCA_905216605.1 of Arabidopsis arenosa. Taxonomy (NCBI): domain Eukaryota; kingdom Viridiplantae; phylum Streptophyta; class Magnoliopsida; order Brassicales; family Brassicaceae; genus Arabidopsis; species Arabidopsis arenosa. Next base: position 3,434,530 of record LR999458.1, read on the forward strand.
CTGTCAGAAATTCTTGATTCTTACTCATACACTTTCTCTCCCTCTTTCTCCTCTCTACTTTATTCCTCCATAGTTCCTTCAAAGCCTTTTGGGCCTTGTGAGAGTAAATACAACCTTTCTTTGTGTGGTAATGCATTAAAAGAACCTTAGTTATTCTATCACCTAGGTTTTGTCTGACGTTAAGAGCTTTAAGCTCAACTAGGTCTACTAGATAAAACAAAGACATCTCTAAGACTTTGTACCTTGTGTCTTGATCTTTAAGAAGCAGCAAAAGGCAATCTATACCCATGTATTGCCAATCATCAGAAGACCGGGAGAGATTGCATAGACTAAGTATCATTTCTCTCGATCCCGATACATGTCTTCGCCCTTGTTTACTATAGCAAATAATCCGGATTAGACCGATTCCTGCGGGGGAAGTGTGGTTAACCAATCCACCCCACATTTGGCTAAGCTCCTTGAGAAAGGTTTTGTTGCAAATAAGAGAAATACACCTTTGCTTGTAAGCAAAGCAATTGAGTAGATGAAGTGACCAGCATTGGAGCTGACTTGCCCATTCCTCGGCTTTTCGGTCTTCCATCTCTAACCCTCCAAGTCCTCTAGTAAGCAAGTCACTGTGATACCTAACTCTTTCTTCTTTTACTTGTACACTCACAAACTCTTCATACACAACATCAACACATGTCGTTGCAATCTCCATGGCTAATCTCACCACTTCATTCTCGTAAGCAGCCACTGCCTCAAACGTTGTCTCGTAGCTCGCCAAGTGACCTAACGCCCTAACCACGACTCTTTGCTCGACCCAACTCATTTTACCTCTCATAAGCTCAAGCAATGGAGCTATGACCCCAGACTCCACAGCTTTTGCAGCAAACTCAGAGTTCTTCATGGTGTAAGATCCAATGATATGAGCAGCATAGTAAGGAACAAACACATTTTGGCCAGTCATTACCCATTCTACATCCTCAAGACCTTTCTTCATCAACCTTGTCATGCACTCAAAGACCCCGAGAGTCGGTAACTCGGGGTTCTCGGGGTCAGCCATGGCGTATCTCCAGATAAAACTGAGTGTTAGAGCAAGCTCTGTGTCGTCTCTTGTCATGTGCATATCTCTCAGACATAACTCTAACCATGCTTTTCTAACACAAGGGTCTTTTTCGTCCATGGCACAGAAGAAACAACACGGTCTGGAACCGACAACAACGTGGGTCCTGGCCATCTTGTTTGTATTCCTGCAAGAGAAGTGGTCCATGAAAGATCTGAGATTTGCTTGATCTTTTTGGCTGTTCTTGCTGATTAAAGAAGGTTAAAAACAAAAAGGGGAAATAGGGTTTTGTATGTGATCCAGGTGGATATGCAGAGATCAAAGTGGGTTTTTGTTTATTAAAAAAGTGAACTATAGTGGCCTAGTAATGTGATGACATCTAGCGGCCGCATAGGAAAGTGAAAAATGCAAATGGTCCTTTCCGTTTAAACAATTCAAATAATTGTAAATCGTATAGTATGTAACAGAGACATTTTGTCCACTACTTTATATTGGTAGTGTTCTCTATGAATTTACCTACAAAATTCAACTTGACATAATGCATTTTTAAAGACATAATGCATTTTTAAAAAAATTGGATAGGCTCTCTATAACGATATAATTGTATGCCACTTGATACCTCTCCAACCCACCTCTATATTTGTCTCTAAACTCTATTTTAGAGGCAAATCTACTCCAACCCACCTCTATTCTCACCTCTAAAATAGAGATCTCTATTTTTTTCTCTATATATACAGGATCATATAGAAAATCTCTATATTTTCCCCTATAAATAGAGTTAAACTTTTTAGAGAAAAAAATAGAGGAATACATTGGAGTAAAGATAGAGAAAACTCACCTCTATTATAGAGATAGAGCTAAAAATAAGGAAATACATTGGAGATGGTCTTAGACTGTAAAATTGTACTAGATAATTGTTTCTCAATTTTGAAAATATGATAATTAAGTGGTGATGCTTATATTTCTCATCTCGCATGTATAGTAGTATTATATGATTTAAGATATAATCTCTTTGTTTTAAACAATAAAAACAGAATTCAATTCTAGAGAAAAAAAAGAAGGGCTGTTGAGTGACACACATCAACATTTTTGAAGATTTTTTTGGATATTAACAACATATGTTTGTGAAGAACTTTAGGTCTACCCGTTTTGCAGATGGTCTTTAGAACATCGAATGCTTCCCGAATACTTTATGACACTCAAGTTAGAAAATCGAAAATGGTGGAAATGAGAAATGAAGTTTGAAGGTTTAAAAAAGTAGAAAATAGTGGAAATGAGAAATGAAAAAGATGAAATCGTGGGATAGAGTTTTCGATTTGGTCCGGTTTGGTTGAACCAGATTAAACCAAATTTACTTTCGTACTTTGGCCTGGTACTGATCGGGCATCTGACTGATCGGTATTGAAACAGTTTGATACCGGTAGATTTAAGTTCTATACCGATCGGTTTCAATTGTTTTGGAACTCCAAAAATTCACATATTATGCATTCAATACCTGTTCCAAACTCATTCTCATAATACTTCACAATATTACAGAATGATACTACTTATAAAACGTCAAAAATAAGTAAAAAAGAAAAATCCTAGAATAGATAATTAAGTTTAAAAACACCAAAAGAAATAAAAAAAACGAAAAACTCCTATGGGTTGCCTCCCAATATACAACTCTTTTTGGAGTCCCTACTTTGACATTATGGAGGTCATTTCGGGGTTGAGACCAAAGCAAGCACACGAAGAATTACATAGATTATATTAATCTAGAACAACAATAAGAGTCACTGGGACTCAGGTTTTTTCTTCTATAAAATAAAATAGAACAAGAATATACAAGAAATCATAAAACCTAGGGAAATCATCAAACAGTTATAAAAAACATGTAAGTTCGATTATGATAATGAAGGTTGAACTTGAATTACTATTGTTAAATTATTTTATTGGTGTTGTAGCGATATGAAAGCAATTACTTAAAGACTAAATGTTTTGTTTGTTTTAAGTAATTCTAACAAGTTTTAGGATATATACAAAAAAAAAACTTGTTAGGATCTTACAGCTTGTTAGATTTATTTAAAACAAAGCTATACCTCTCTTCGAAGTTAACGGTTGATGAGAACCAGCGTTTCCAGCTTTGTTAAAAAGCCCAATGTGACCGAAAGGAGCCATTGGCGGCTCAAAAACAAGCACAGTTCAACCGAGGCAGCAAATGCGAATCTTGTATAGAGATAAAATTACATTTAAAATATATAGAAAATGATTTTTATGACATTTAAAGTATATAGATATTTTTTTTTACTAATTTTTTATATTTAACAAATATCACATTATTATTTTTAATATCTAAAATATCATGAACATCGCAAATTTGCGACTGATTTGTGATGGAATATGCCCTCGCAAATTATCCCCAATTGCAACCCTGTTATAAAAATACCTACATATTTGCTATCGGAAAAATGTCATTTAAATTATCGGTTTACCATTTTCGTTGATTAAAACATGAACCCTGGGTGCAAAAAAAAAAAAAAAAAAAAAAAAAAAAAGCATGAACCCTGAACCATGTGATTTAAATCCTCAATTTTATGTGGACATGGTGTTTTAAATCCTCAATTTTATGCTGACTTTAATGACGAATTTAATAACGAATTCTCGTGACTAAGCCAATCGAGGCACAACGTTAACTGGCTAAACGGAGCAACCAGACGATGTCATCGCATATTTTTTGAAGAGGAAGACGGAAACCCTGTTGGTGTAGAAGAAAAATTAGGTGATGGCTTTAAAGTGCCAGTTATGCGATGACATCTTCTTATTGATTCGTTTAACCAGTTAACGATGTGCCTCAGTTGACTTTGTCAACGAGAATTCATGATTAAAATGAAAATCAACATAAACTTAAGAATTTAAATCACCAGATCTATAGGACATACTTTAAACCAACAAAAATGTTAAACTGATGATTTAAATGACATTTTTCTCATTTGCTATCCCATACTATCACATATATATTTACGAAAAAATAGTCACATTGCAAATATCTTCAGTTGTGAGCTATTAGTATGCCATCGGAAATTTGGGAAACTTGTGAGTACACATCATTCCAAAGCCGTATCAAATTTGCGACCGTGTACTATTATATAAATTTTGTCGCACCCTATTAATTTTGAAAGCAAATCCGTTACTATGCCCTATATGTTATGGAGCTGCTACATTTTCTTATAGTAAACAAACATACTATTTTCTTGTAATATATTAAGACAATGTACATAGCTGATTTTTTAAGGGTATCAGAAGCCCAGAAACAATATATTAATGGGTAAAACAATTCATTTGGGCCTGAGCCGTATCACTGGAGTGATACTTCTGATACCCAGTCTCTGATGACGTGGCGGCTCGTGATTAGTCGGGAAAACGCGTTTTTGTGGGAAAGAAGAGAAAAAAAAATTCATTCTTCGTTTTTGTGGCGGCTCGTGATTAGTCGGGAAAACGCGTTTTTTTAAGTTTTTTTGAATTTTATGTTTTATTTGGCTTAAGTATATTCTATGTTTTTTTATTGTAATATTACCTTTTGTAATCCTATGTTTTTATATATTTATTTTTGATTTTGTAATTTTTTTTTTTATGATATTTAAACCGGTCTCACCAATGGAAACATATTTAGTAGGAGTATCATAAAAAATCTCAAACAATAAACAAACATTATAAATAATACTAAAAAATTCTTAATGATACTTTATGAGTATCACCTATAACCCCTGTTCTAAAAATTCCCGCCTAACCCGATTACTCCCCCCTTTAATCGCTAGGCCCACCCTATCCGCCTCGATTAATGACTAATCCCCTAAGAGCATACGCAGTGCAACATCTCTTAAAGAGATGTTGATAATATATTTATTATTTTTTTTTTTAAGAGAGAGAGATTTGGTTATTAGTGGAGAAAGAGAGAGGAGAGAGTGAGAGATAGATTTTGTCACGTGGGACTTACAACCGGGGTGTAAGTTCACACCCTTATTTCGATTCTCAGACAACTTTTGCAATAAAACATGTTATTTTATTACTTACACCTGTGTATCGAGTACGCCATTGCGTATGACCTAAAGAAATCAGTTACCCGATTACTCACCGGCTAATCCGATTACTTTCCGCCTAATCCGATTACTCTCCGCCTAATCTTACATATCCCGATTATTTTTAGATTCTAAGTATAAAAAAACTTTTTATTTTTGTTATTCAATCATTTATAAATTAGGAGTTTGTGATGTTTTACAATAACTTATGTTCAAACTTTAATAAAAATCATAAATTTGCAATAAAAATCATAAAAATTTGTCTCAAAAATACAGTTTTATGTGTTTACTGCAATTATGAAAACAATATTAGATTAATATGTTTTAAAAATATTAAAATAACTCTAAAACTAATCCCCGATTAATCCCCGATTTTAATCCGATTTTTCGATTAATCGCTAGACCCATACTTTCATCCAAGTGCAACATCCAAGTACATTTTTATTAACCATGCTCTTAAGTACACTTTTTTTTTTATCAATCTGCTCACATACTATTTTACAACATATGCTTAACATTACAGTATAGCTAGGGAGGTATTTTTTAAAAGTTTTGATGCTTAAACATGCAGTGTGTACATTATTATATGTTTGGTCAAATTGAGTTAAAAAAATTGCTTAACAATACAGTATAGCTAATAAGGTTTTTTTGAACATAATGCACTTAATATATTACAAAAATGTAACTATTCCTCGAAAAAATCGGGCAGATCTTACTTTATGTACTTGACCATGAGTTTGGCAATAGCTTATACTCTGAATCTCGAGATCACAAAGAACTCTCAGAGTCAATGAACTTAGTCTTTTGGCATTCATTAAAAAGTGTGATTACTCTCACAAAAGGGATATCGAACATATCAATGGTCTTGGTAATAAGGCTTTTTCATGGTGACTCAAGTGTTTTGGCTTTCCTAACAAATCTTTGATGCAAATCATTTAGCAAAAATCACAGTAAGATAGACCAATTAAAGGGTACATAGCCTTCCTTTCATTCGGATCCACCGACATTCCTAAACTCAATATATCCCTTGATTTTCCTTGGTATTATCTACCATTACATTCGGGTATAAAGAAATCAGATGAACTGGATGTTGCACTTGGGTGAAAGTCTGGGAAGAGCCATTAGGTTCAATCTCAAGTCGTTATTATCTGCCTCTTGTTGGACGCCAATTATGACAAGTTCAAGACATTTCAATTTCCCCAAGAAAAGCCTCATTTGCTCAATCTCCCTACGAGTTCCTCCATATCCTGAGATCTCTAGCACCTTCACTGGCATTGTTGTTAAACAAGACACTCTCGATAATTCACACGATCGACATAAACAAGCTTTGAAGTTCCTCTTTAGATGGAAGCAAGGGCACACGTTTCCACATCTACCTGTAGCTCGATGCACGAGACCCTGAAATTTATATAAAACAAATTTGACATATATGTATAATGGCAAAACAAGATAACAATTTGTCCAAAACGATATTTGATACCTTGATGACTAAAGTTTGTAGGTTTGGGGCATTCTTGAGCAGGCGGGGTACTCCTTGCCAGCCTTTATCCTTGTCACTCTCGAATGATAAAGTAACGAGGTTGTTGAACATCACGTAGAAGTTACAGCAGAAATATATCGCCTAATATATATATATTATCGAAACCATAAGCATATATATATATATACCAAAACAGTGAATGGAAGAGGATGTAGAGAAACTGACCTCAAGAGAATCAGGAGACAAGTGAAGGGTCTTAACGTTGGGGCCTATAGCCCCAAGAAGATGCGAAACATTACCAAAGGTACGAAAATCATTCATTGGAAAATAGTCGTCGTCATAGTCATCATACTGAATAGTAGACTCCCATAATCGAAGATCTAGTCTAGCTTCGACAAGCGAGTCCATATCGCACATAACATAAAAGTTGGAGACATAACTAGAATAGTCAAAGTAGACAAGATTAACAGTATCGAGCCAAACCTCTTCTTTTTTGTAAAAATTTGTATACTTGGGAACATGGGAATAAATTACAAGCCGCTTCATGAAATCACCTGACACAAGTCCAGTCCAACTTGGCGGGAATGGCTGGCCATCTCCATTACGTATGAACACTTCTTCCAGCCCCGGGCACGAAGCCATGAGATTATCAAAATGAGCATGACAAATTGCAACATCGCCGAGAGAAAGCGATTTGAGCGATGGGAAAATTACAAAACCCTCTTTCTTAGGAACATATTTAATACGACATCCATTGGAAAGTGTGAGCTTAACCAATGTCTTGCTCCAGAAAAAGAAATCTGCATCTCTATCTATCTGATGACGACACCGCAAGTGTAGTTCCGATAAACCGCGTTGCATCGCGGTGCGAATCCAACCGTTAACACGAGGCTTTTCATAGCGGCCATTCACAGAGAAACTCTTGATGGGACATGTGTTTAACAGAGCAACTGTTTTGTCAACGAAATCAGAGAAGAAGACACACCTTGCTTCTTCGTCGTCTCGTTCGGGGTAAAGAAAGATCGAGTCATCAAAGTTTAGGCTGTCTACAAGAGGTAGCAAATTCCTCCAACTCTTGGACAGAACCGATGTGGAAACAGCAACTTTTGTGGGAAGTGAAGACAGTATTTTGCCAAGAATCTCATCTGGCAAACTGCTGATTAAATCTCTAGAAACTATAGAGACAGACTCGAATTGTCCTTTTTTTCTGCCTGCAAAAGTATTTTACAAAATTACAAAGCTATTAGGTTTGAGAACAAAGTTTTTCTATTGCTAAAACATCAGTCTCTTACATCAAAATAATACTTACGTTTTAAGATCGAAGCAAGTCCCATACAGTTAAAATTGAAGAAGAAATACAAGCGTGGATAATCAAGATGCAGAGTTTTTAGGGACTTGAGACAAATCTGAGAAGGGACAACGACAAAAGCAAGAAACCTAAGTATCAAGGTCTCTAGTGTATACAACAAGGTTGGAAGGAAATTGAATGGCCTATTACTCTTCTTATTCGTGGGGTACACGTCAAGTAACAGCTTACGCAAATTGTGTCCAAATTTAACATTTTTGTTCTTAAAGAAAAATAGAAAAACTAAAATAAAAAGAGAGATATTTACATATACTAATTTATATGTGTATATCTAAATTTTTTTCAGTTTATTTTTCTTAACTAAAAAGGAAAATTAACAATTTTCTTTTAACATGTGTTATTGGTCAATTAAAATTTAGTATGAAAAGCCGCTATGAAAAATAAACGTCATATCTAAACGCTTATCTAAACTTATAACGTTTAGATATGACGTTATAACTAAAACGTTATAAATTTTAATTAACGTCATATCTAAACTCTTGATGGGACATGTGGCTTTTCCTTTTCCTCCATTGTTTAGATATAACGTCATATCTAAACGTTAATTAAAATTTATTTCCTTTTCCTCTATTGTCTCTTCGAAGCGTTTAGATACCGAAGCACAAGAGAAACTTCAAATAGAAGAGTCAAAACCAAAAATAAAGATATGACGTTTCTACTCTCTTAAATGGATAAATTGGGATAAAATTAATTTAAATTTAAATTAAACAAACATAAATTTAATTATTCCGTGTTGACAGATTTATTGTTCTGTCATCTTTTATGGCGGCACAAACAAGAAAGATAGTTTTAAGTTGTATGGTGTTGGTGTTGGTAAAAATATATTGGTAGTTTAAAGTGTAGTGGAATTCTCTCGAGGTTTATTAAAGTACTACCCGATGAAACTTTCAAGGTTAAAAATGTGACTTTAGAAAATCATATTTTAAACCTTCAAAGTATCACCGGTTAACACTTAAAACCTCGACATAATTTCACTAACACTATGAACCATAAAAATAATTTTACTAACATTATAAACCTTAAAACTAGCTTTCCTATTTGCGCCACCATAAAAAATGATGGAACATTAACGTTCATTAACGCAGAATAGTTAAATATTCGTTTATTTAAGTTTAATTAATTTTATACTATTCAGTTTATTATAATCAATTAAATAGTTAAAATGTATAGCAAAATAGAATGTGTAAGATTGAAAATTTGTTTTTATTAAACTATTAAATTAAATATTAGAAAATGTGTGTGGATTACTATTTACTATTCAAAATTTAAATATCATCAATAAACATTTACATTTATATCTTACACCCGCCTATTTAGGCGGGCCTTATCTAGTATATCATGTACCTTGGTATTAATTATTTTAAAAAATAATTGATAAAATGAAATATTTGATCATTTTATAGATTAGATGCTAATTTGAATATGGTATTTCATGTTTAACAGCTAAATTTTTGGTTCATCTACAATGGCTACAAAGCAAGACATACACATAGCCATTGTTCTTAATAGAGAAAACCTAGAAAGGTAAATAAAATTTTAAATGAAATTCTTGAAACTTTTATAGCGCTCTTGAATGAGAATGCAGAGCATTTTAGTAACAAATTTTTAACTTGTCTAGTCTAAATTCAAAAACAATCATTAAGATCATTTTAAAACGTGACAAAACTCAAAATATTTAGATCAACCAAACCCTAAGTAATGAAGCAAAGCTTTGTTTCGCACAAACCAAACCCTCGCGTCCTAAGCAAAGAACTGAGAAGCATTCCAACCATTTTTCTCTCTATTTTCTTTCTTTCATTGTACATCAAAATAGCGTAATAACTACATCAATTTACTTGAAATCAAAAGTGTCTTTAATTTGAGGAATGTTGTTTCCTGTGTTCTGGGGTTTGATTTCTTTCTATCAAATATATAAATATAGATAAAGAGAGAGATGTATAGAGACTCTGAGTGATGGGGAGGCTCAAGCATTAGATGTGTCAGAGGAGAGAGGCTGAAGTTCTTGTTCTTTAATAGTAGCATTTACAGGCTCATACGTAGCTTCTTCTTGCTTTCTCCGTCTCCACACCAATGCAAGTTTGATCATCACAGAAGTAACAAGCAACGATATCATCGCTCCTCCCACCACCCCGAGTAAGTGTTTCTCCCACCAGCTCCTGCTTAAAGCACCAGGTTAGACCCGTAAACAGATAAAATCTAGTGAACCTGCGCGATGATAGATATGAGGGAAAAGAAACATACTGTTTTGCCTTTTGCTCAGCTTTCCACTCTAGTAACTTGTAGCTTCCAAATTGTCCAGGTAGGCGCAATCGGTTTTCTTTCAGAAGCAACATTATGTTCTGCAATCACATATAATGTTATCGGCCCATGAAGATACTTAAACCATCTATTATCATAGACCATCATTTGTTAGGAAAAGAAGAACTACCAATGCCGTAGTATTGGAAATGTACTCGGATGATTGTGGGGGAAAGACTCCCCATTTCAAGCGATACTCATTTCCACTGGACGAGAAATTTAGCAAACGAACCTAACAACAGAAAGAGCCATTGGGACTATTCAATCACAACAAAGCACCTCAGACAGCACAGCTAGTGGAATGAATGTTTATAAGCTTGCCTGTGAACTTTGAATGTCTAACTCATGGGCAATATAATCAGCGATCTCTGAGAACTTGGGCTTCAATGAAGAATTGTTCACACTAATTGACACTTCGAAGGTAATAACTCCAACCCGTAAAACACCTTCACGTTCGTAAGATATAAGTCAATAACAGGTTAACACCAAAATAGAAAAGAAAAGGATATTCCGATGTAGCCAATTACAGTGCTATAGATGACATTGATCAGACTCTGGGTAATAAGTTATAAAAACCAATTTATTTCAAATGCTAGGAGTAATTTTACTTTTTCATTGCAAGAAAACCAGACTTTTAAGGCGGGTAAAGAGTCTTACAAAAGATTTTAGCAAAAAAAGCACGCCCAAGAAGTGTTTCGATTTAGCAAACTTTTGAATATTTTATTCAGAACATACAATGTCAGATATAAGCAATGTTCGTTTGCAGTCGCTAACGACCAGCGACTACGACAGCGACCAGAAACATAGAGACATACAAGGCTAAACTACCTGGAAGATCAGTGGTAGGAGACTCGCTTTTAGCAGGGCTTGGGGAAATGTTAGAACTTTTATTTTGGGAAATTGGTGAAGTAGGTGCAGGAGATTCTGGTGCCGCCAGCCTCCTCCATAGATCAGAACAGTTGGTCTTCAGAAACCCGAGCTTATCATTCTCACGATCATAAGTGACAAGAGTATTGCGGACAACAATTCCTGATCCAAATGTTAAAGTACCAAGTTTATACTTGTCACATGGAAGCCAAATCCAGCAGAAATTGAACTTGATTTGAAAAGACTTGAAAATACATGCTCTGCTTTGAAATTAAAGCATACATGATAAATGCTTTCATGGAACATAGGAATGCATGCAAGATATGTAAATCGAGTCTGCATACACTACCTCCAAGGAGTGTTGTTGAGTCTCTATCAGGAAAGATTCCAAGGCAGTATGCGCCTCTAACTTTAGTGTGCTATAAGCATGTCAGGAAGACAAATGGAAACTGTTAATACTTGCCTGAACGATGAAACAAGTACTTAAAAAGAAAAATATGAAGCCAATTCACTTTACCAAGTTATTACCCTGAATAAGTAGTTCTCGGGAGAAAGAATCAGTTTCTGACCATTTCCGAATTCCATATCGATCTCAGGAAAAAAATTGTGTATCTCAGCCACATCCCTGAATGGTATTCAAAAATAGTATCCTTAGACAACATATAAATTTGAAGTTCCGTAATATTGATGTTTAAACAAAGTAACAAACCTTCCAGCGCCAGAGAAACAAACATCATCATAATTTGGGTCTGGGCCATGGATCCGTTTGAGAGATGGAATTTCCTTAATGATCTGCGATACCACATAATCACATGCAATTATAATAAGGAAGAAACATCAACATTTGTCTCTTACAATTTCTATTCTAAGCTCAAAAAGCACAATCTTTTGTCGAAGGTCATCCATAAGGCATGACAGGAATAACAACATAGCTCAAGCAACTCACTAACAGAATATAAGTTATTAATGTCTTATGGATTATGATGCATGTGCTTGTATACTAGGATAGAGAATAACACAAACAGAAAGCTCTTATTATCAATGCTTCAAAGAGAAAAAAAAACTTGTGGAAACTAAAGACTCGTGAAGAGAACAGAGCTGAGAGATGAACAAACATTTTTATATGACTGAAGATATCTTACCGCATCCTTTATGGCAATAAATGCTTCCTTGGGAAAATAAGCATATGTTGTTCCACTATCCAAGACGGTTCCATGCTTTCCATTAAAGACCTTTGGGTTTAGCTTTAGAGACTTTCCAGCAACATGCATTTGTTTCAGGTCAATGTTGTAATACGGACTGCAAACACCCGAAACTACAGTGATGTTGTAAGAAGCTCGAAATCTACTCTCAAATTATTCAGATACCAACTAAAAAGCAAATCTATGAAGTTACTCTACCTGCGGAAAGGATCTGAATGCGAAAACACCATTCCAGCTGGAGGAGATATTTTCCCAAGTACCATAGCACCACCACCAACTTCCATTCCTCCATAACACAACGAAAACACATCCTCGATAACACCCTTATCAACAAGCTGATCTACAACACTAAGCTTACCACGACCCAATCCCATTATACCATCAGCACGTTGGCTAAAAAGATCACCAGTTTCCACATTCTCACATCCGAAAACAGCTCGTTGCGGAGTAAGCTGACTCTCATTACCAAAAGATATCAAATCCTCACTTAAAACCCCACTACTCGAACTCATCTCAGCATACCGTCTTTCGTAAACACATAACTTCCCGTCATCATCACAATTACAATCAGGATTACATTTCAAAGCTTTGTAACTACTAGATAACTCAGGTTGAAACTTTGGATCCTGAAAAACAGTAATAACAACAAATCCCTCAAGCAATGATACTAACAAAACCAAGCTTAATCACATAAACAAGCTTAATTCACCTGATGCTTCCCACACTGTTTACAAGTAGAGCAAGGAACGTAAGTAACAGTACTTCCAGTATCAACAATCAAAGCAAATTCTTGTGGTGGTGTTCCAATCCATAATCGTGTAGTGTAGTAGCTGCATAAAGATGATCAGGTCAAAACCTAGAAATTACACGAATCGGTGAAGAGGTAATTTGATCGAGAAGACGAACCCGTTGGAGAGGAGGTCATCGTAGAGTTTCATGTGAGCGTTAGGGAGCTGAGATTGATGAAGACGGCGGCGGCGAAAATCTTCGACTCGGGGAGGTAAGGAGGAGTAGCTAAGAGGGAAAATCATCGGCGATTCGGGTGTTAAATTGAGCTCATCGGCGGTGGTTAGATCGAAGAAGAAGATAGAGACGGTAGTGATGAAGAGGAGGAGGAGGAGGAGGGAAGCTCGATCCATTGGTGGTGGATTGGATTTAATTGAAGAACGCCGGTGGCGACGGAGTCAACTCCACCGTAGCTCCGTCGTTGAAAACTGAGAAGAGAGAGAGAGAATGAAATTGTTTCTCACGGTGGTTGTTTCATGATTCAATATTTTTATTATTGTGGTTAGAGTGACGAATAATGTAATGCCACGTAGCAGTTTGAGCAAGTCTTACGAATCATAACTCTTACCATGTCTGCTAAAAGGTGTGTGAATTGGGAGACCAGGAAATTGATAAAACGGTGCGGATCAAACACATCAAACAAAAAAAGTATAGATTAACAGGAAAATGTGTATTATGAACGCAAATTAAAGTATAACCTCTATAAATTAATATTCGATAAATTAATATTTCAATAAATCAATACATTTATTCGGGGGAAATTGTTAATAATGCCACTTTTTCAATGCCACTTTTCAAAAATACCCCTTTTTTAAAACCTTATAAAAAATGCTCTTAAAAATATAAGATTTACCCAAATATGTATGTAATATTATTAAAACATACACAAACTACATTTCTATGTATCTAAAATCTTATAAATACTTTATAAATACCTTATAAATGCATTTTAAATACCTTTAAAAACCTTTAAAATATCTTGTAAAACCTTTGGAAAACCTTAAAAATCCTTTAAAACAACTTGTAAAACCTTTAAAAACACCTTATAAAACCTTATAAATACTTGTATCGAGTCTTCAAGTAGTAGTTACAATCCATAAGTACCTTATAAACCTAATAAAACTTTATAAAAATTTCAGATTTAAAAAGGGGCATTTTTGAAAATGGACATCTAAAAGGGGCATTTTTGAAAAGGGACATGAGAAAAGGGGTATTTTTGCTAATCCCCCTTTATTCGGTCCCAAATTTGGTTTTCGAGGTAATTAGTATATCGATAAATTAATAACTCGATAAATTAATAAAATATAATAGTCTCAACTGTATTAATTTATAGAGGTTTTACTAGTGGATAAAGTATAATAAATGTAGATTAAGTGGTCTAAATTTTACTTTTAAAATGGCATAAACAAATCAAAGAAAAGTTTGACCAAACAAGATAAGAAAATACTAATATAGAAGAAACAATTATAATTGTCTTTGAAAAAACCAGTTTATTTCTAATAAAAACAATTATAGCAATATAGAAGAAAAAATTACAATTTTTTTAGAAGTTAGAAAGCAAAGGAAATTAATCAACTTTAATAAATTACTAGATAACAACCCACACTATGTGTGGGATGAAGTGATTCAAGTAAAATTATTATGATTAAAATTATTATCTGTCGTTTGTGTAAAACGAAACATGTAATAATTTTTTTGTTTTATTTAAATTTGGAACTATTTCGTATAAGAATACGTTTTACCCGTAAAATATTTGAACCTTGAATAAAGTTTCAACGTGATAAAAAAAATATTGATCAAATGTTACCATTTATGGCAATATGCCTTTCTGTATGTTATAAAGATTTCGAGATTTTGTAGTATAAAAAGAAAAAAAAAATTTACTATAAAGATTTCGAGATTTTTAATATAAAGATTTATTAATATATGATAAACAAAATATGTATGTTTTTTAATTATTAAAATAGGTTATTAATATAAATAAATAAAGCTCTCGTGATTTGTTGTTATATATAAATATGAAGATTAGTTGCCTAATTATTTGCTTTTTAATTATAATTTTGTTTTTTTATTTGTGTAATATATGTATGTATTAACTATTAAGACTAATGGCAAAATCTGTAAATTCTAGTAAAATTTGGGTAATAATTTAAATTGGTGAAAAATCATTCTGAAAGCGACATGTCAGCATGGCAGTTTAGTTAATAACATGTCAAGGTAAGGTTTATTTTTTAGAGTGCTTCTCTATTAATATATAAGAGATTTTAACAAAAAAAATTAGGAAAATTAAAAAAAATCTTAAATCCATAACACTAAAAAGTCTTTTTATTATTTATTATTCCGTTAAAACTGCCGTCCACTCCTTTTTTTCTTTTTTCTTTTCGCTTTATTCGTGATTTTTTTTTATTTTTTATAAGTTGGATTCATCGTGTCTACTATTTGTATTATATTTCTTCCAACCTCTTTTTGTTAAGGTTCAAACCTTTTTTTCACGTTGATCGTCAAATAAATTATCAAGAAGGAAAAATATTTTAATAAAGATCATTGAGTAGATCTCTAATAAAAAAAAAAGGGAAAATTCCCAAAAAAACCCTCATTTATTTTTTATTTGGCCGTTTAATACCTAATTGTTTTCGGTTGGAAGAAAAATACACATATTAATTAAATAGTATGATTTAATACCTAAAAAATTAAATATTGTTATTTTCATATTCACGAACTCACAACAAAAAAAATATTCTAATTTTACCCTTACCCTCTCAATTAATTATTAACTTTCAGATGACGTGGCACTAGTTTTTTTTTTATTTAAATAAAAATTAAATTTATTAATGTTTTATTTTATGTTGCCTAAAAATAAAATAAAATTTATATAATTATTTTATTTTAAAATTAAACATAAAAATTAGCAGAAAATCGAAAGTATTTAAAATAGTTATTTGTACAATCTTATTCCGTCTTTGCAATGTCAAAGAGACGTTTCCTCTTCGATTCTAAATTTTCTCGATTAATCTCTACGAGAATCGCCGGTAAACAATCTCCGTCGTCCTCTTTTGCAACCATCAAATTCGATAACCGTTCACAATCTCCTTTTAATTGTATCCAAAATCTTCATCGCCAATAAAACTAATTTAATTTTATTCGTCGTGATGCATATTATATCAACGAGCATCGATATGAATTTTTCTTCGTCGTGAGAAACTCTTTATTCGAATATAAATCCTTCACGAATGAAACTATTTTCGACAAAATCTCAATCCGAATCTCATCGTCCTTCTCAAGATTTATCAATTCATAAAAATGACTATTATTTTTTTACTTTTTTAAATTTTTCGCTAATTAATTTTATTTTTAATTTTAAAAAATTAAATATTTGTAAAATAAACTACAAATTATGTTGAAATTTTTTTTGAATTTTTTTTGGGATAACAATGAAATGCAATATTAATAAAATTAATTTTTATTTAAATAAAAAAGTATTGTCATGTCATCTAAAAGTTAATAATTAATTGAGATGGTAAGGGTAAAATTAGAATTTTATTTTTGTTGTGAGATCGTGAGTATGAAAATAACAACATTTAATTGTTTGGGTATTAAATTGCACAGTTTTATTATTATGTGTATTTTTCTTCCAACCAAAAACAATTGGGTATTAAACGTCCAAATAAAAAATAAATGAGGTTTTTTTTGGGAATTTTCCCTAAAAAAAAAGAATATTGGTTTTGTAGAGCAGTCAGTTCATTTTGGTTCGCTAGTTCTTACAAGAGTTTGAAAAACACCCTCATCAAAAGTATCTTACTAGTTACTATGAGTATCTCACAAACTTTTAAAACTAAACAATAGTAATATTTGAATGGATATCTCAAATAGTTGATATAAGTATCTCTTCCACAATATCTTAAAGTATCTCAAATGAGCAACTTTTAAATAAACTAGGTGAATACCCGCACGTAGTGCGGGTTTATGTATTTTTTTTCTTCTAAAATATCGTTTTACAGTATTAAATATAGCGAATGAATTATTTGTAACATGTAAATTCAAGTTGTAATTGTTGTAAAACCAGTCCAGCTGCATTGTGCATTTGAAATTTCTCATCTTCTCTTCTATTTTTTTGTAGAATATCGTATACATCAACAGTTAGACAAAATGTTCACCGTGAAAAAATTGCCTTTTTCTCATAAATTTAAGCCTAAATTTAAAGAATCCCCTGATAAAAAAATCAATCATAAAATAATATATGTTTAACTAAACCCTTTGAGTGAAACCAAGTTCTTCAGGCATTGAATACCAAAGGAAACAAGCGCATAAGATATGAATTCCTAACTATAGTAATAAAAATCCAGTCATGCGATTTTGTACATAATCGTCTTAACACTCACCTTAAGAGCATTGAGAAGCTTTGCTTGACCCACCTTATTAAGAGCTACAACGGTAAAGAAAGCTTTTCAGCTAAATCTTGAGAGCGAAAACATGTGTGATTATCTAGTATTTTCTCAAAAAAAATGTATGTCTCCACTTCGTCTCTCTTATTTTATTTAGTATCTCCTACACCAGACTTGCGCTTCTCATATGCGGTGGAAATCAAAGTAGGACTACGAGACAACATTTATTTTAGAGAAATAGAAACTTGTAGCATTTGAATTATATCGTGAAGAAGCCAGAACTGATCACGACATTACAACGACCAGGTACGGTTTCAGTAAACTTAGGTAACTTAAAATTTTGAAGTTAGCGATTTGAACAGCTTCGAATATGTTACTTTTATGTGGATCTTTTTCATCATTCTTCCATGGGAAAGTTTCCATCCATAGACAGGCTCTTGTTGTTCTAGTCAACAACTCAATATGAACCATATTCGCAGAGTATAGTATCACTCTCACTCCTCCAAGATAGACAAGGAATATAGCCTTTGAATGGTGCTCCCAAAAGAAGTCGGTAACCAAGGCTTATGACGAATCCAAATTAGCTCGGTTCTTCTTCGGTTTTAAAAAAATAGATATTCTAGATTTTGGATTTCTTTTTGTGCAAAGAGAGAGCTGCATCATGTTTTATATACATCCCGACTAAACGATGTACAAATAAATTAAAGCTAAAATGTATGTATAGTCTACTTATACACAATCAATACACATTGAAGATTTAAATCTGATAATTATATTTAAACCACCTTGTTTCCATCAAGTTACGGGGAAGAAAAAAAAAGTTACGGGGAAGACCACAAACTTTTTCTACTCCTCATAAAACCACGGATCAAGTAATGAGATCATACACTTGAATAAGGCTGATGAGCTCATCCTCTCCTTATATGAGAGTTTCATAACAAACGTATTAAAGTTCTGTTACCAGTAAATTCCCTGCAACACAAAATAGATAGGTAAATCGTCAAAATGTGTGGTTCTTCTTATATGTTCATTATATAAATACCTTTATTTTGAGGTATGTTTCCCTTGGTTCTTCTTATATGTTCATTATAGGTAAATCGTCAAAATGTGTGGTTCTTCTTATTTATTAATCGTCAAAATCGTCAAAATGTGTGGTTCTTCTTATAGGTTTCGATGACTCACTTATATGTTCAAGCAATTTCTCATACCGATATTTCTCCAAGACCTAACCTTTCAGGTACTTGTGTCCAGAGAGTTAAAATATGTACACAAGAAACTTTAAACAAAAGAAAAACAAACAGAAAACGAAACACAAAGTATTTGGATAGGGTATCAAAAGTATACATCACTTCTGGTCTCACAGATTTTTTCCCACAGTACAATACTAATCACAATGCTCTTGCTTAGCCGTGAAAGTTCTTCTGCATACTCTTGTTGTCGCTCGGTTAGTTGCACGATCGCATATAACTGTAACAGTCTTGTGCCGATCGAGGTTTCCAATGGAGGTAAATATTCAAAACCACACCTCCAAACACTCCTCGGCTCCCCTTAGAGTGATCACAACCATGCTTTTTGGTTAAGCTTTGTCTTTTGTTTTATTTTCTGAAACATCAAAGGCAAACCTCTCTAATAAACCAAAGTTTTGGTTATCGACATATAGAACACATAAGTAACTTCAACTGTACAACTGTTTTGTGAGTAAATGTATCCAAGATAGAGATATGACATGACCATAACCAAGCAAACAAATAGCCAAAATGATTCTGACGCTTATTCATAAGCATATCAAAGTAAATTATTTTATTTACTCAGACGATGTTTGTCCCAATCAAAATTTTGTAAGATTAAATTAGCTAGATTCCCTTATGTCTAAAAGCTCGATTAATCCTCATAGACTATTTTTAAACATTATAGAAGAACCAAAATATAGATTCGTCAAAGCAATCAAACCATTGTACCTATAATATAAGACATGTCACATGAGTATAGAAGAACCGGACTATAATTGACGTTCATAGGAGTGAAAGAATCTTCTGAAGATAGGTGTTGACCTCATACCCTTTAACAGCACAAATAAACTCCCATTTCGATTCTAGAGTCGACATCCTAGAACAACACCGTCCTCTCCATAGTGCCAAAATACGAGACAATTTGTGTTTGACGCCATATTATCGAGATAGAGTTTGTTGTTTTCTTTTTCTTGGAGGCATATTTGGGAGGTGGATACCCTATAGTATATTCTAAAAGCAACGTATTGATCTGGCTATTAAAACCTAAGAAAGAAGGTGAAGACGAAGAGTTATACCAAAGAGAAAATAAATTTTGGAAAACGAATCGTTTAGTGTTTAAGTTTGTCCACGTGTCCTTTACTCGTGTGCTGACGTGTCATTCATACGGAGAGAGTTCACCTCCTTTTATATATATGATTTCGAAACAATTAGATAATTAAAAAGATCGTAAATCCATAATGCTAAAAAGATTTTTTTTTTTACTCCGCCAAAACCGCTGTCCACTCCTCTTCTTCCTTCTTCTTTTCGCCTCTTTCCTTATTTTTCTTTATTTTCACAATTTTTATTTGTCTTGTGCGGCGTTCAGAACCAAGTTTCTTAGAGCCTATTTTTTTTTTTTCTAAACAAACTTATCTTTTTTTTCTTTTCTCTAGTTAATTTTTTTTTTTAGTGTTTGTCGAATAAATTAACACGAATAGAAAATACTTCAATAAAGATCATTGTGTGGATCTTTAACAAATAAAATACAAATTTTGAAGGAAGGTTAGAGTATCTCAGATGGGAGTATGCAAACCAGATACTCTCTATAAAATAATAATCTCTTACTAATAAAAGGGACTAATTGAAGCTTCTCATGGTATTCACATCATCAAGTAAAATACATCTCTAAACACGCCACGTCATCATGTTTAAGTTCACGGAAAATTTACTGAAAACACGCCATGTCAGCGACTCATTCGCAAGCCATCCAACTCTGCATAATCAAAGCTCTACAACATCTCTTCGTCTCCTCTCTTACAAAATCCTTGATTCTTTGTATGGATTAAATTACAAAATTAATGCAATCCACGCTTTTCGTCTCCTCTCTTCGTCTCCACTTCTACCTTAATCGTTTCTTTGGCACTATATATAAGATGGCGATGAGGAACCACATTACCACAGTTAGCTTCTTCAAAAAGAACGTCAGAATTACTTAAACTAAGGTTTTAGAAACGATGATCCGAACGACGTATGACTGTGCCGTTTCATTGGTCGGCTAGAACAACGTGGGTTGGTGCCATTCTGATTATTGATTCCAATCTTATTATTGAAACCCTGTTATTTCTTTCTTTGGGTTTTAGGTTTTTCCATAGGATTCATATACTGTTTCAAGATCAGTAATTAGATATCTAACTCGCGATTTCCATTCGTTTTTGGTTTCACTCCCAGATTGTTAACAAAGAGGAACCAGCATCAAAAGCTAGGTTTTAATCTTAGGTAACCAATCAGATCCAAGACATGAACCCTTTACCATTCGAAGGCGTTGGTGAGATCAACATGGTAAAATCCCTTTGTTTTAGTTTCATGTTTCCGTCTCTGTTTCATGGTGATTGAAATTGACGTAGACTTTGTTACTTGATTGATGTGTTTATCCCAAATTTCCAATTTCGATTAAAAATTCATAACCATTTCAAATTTTTAGATAGACTTCCTATGTGGGTTTATATTAAATTCTCTGTAATTTAGTTAAGCATAAACCTATGTTTGTACCACTAAATCAATAAGAGAAATGAATCAAGAAGAACCTACCAACTCTCTGTTCTACTTCTACTTAGTATTCATTCTCTTATGTTTTAATTATGACTCGCCTACTTCATCTTACTTCTAAAAATCATGTTGGTCATCTTTGCCTGAGAATATAAATATGAACTATGAACCTTCTAATTCTCTTCATTGATGTATGGATATAGGGAGTATATTAGACCTTAAGAACGTTTTTGATACAAAAACACTACCATAAATAGTATCAATTACTATAACTTTATGGTAATTGTTCAACTTAGCTTCTTTCTTTCTTGCTGCTGCATTTGTGGTTGATCCACGTAGTCACACTTTTTTTTCCAAATGGTACTAAAAGATTGTTTTTTAGAGGAATGAGATGAATTAGCCTTGAGGAGGAAGAAGTATACATGGCGCAACATAAAGTGTTGCATCAAGGGACAAAGAATGCAAGGAAGATGGTATGTTAGTGGAAGGGTCACGTTGTTGAGATCACTATTCATTACAAACGATGTTACAAGCATACCGAGGCTGGTAATCAAATGTTGATCAGATTTGTGGTCGCGGTCATCATGATAAGGTCAAGCTCACAATAGTAAACGTAAGAAGACTGAGTTACAGACGTGTATGCAGGCACTTTGTATAAAGACCAAACAAGTTGTATAGAAACAATTTAAATTGTATAAAAACAAGTTATACGTGTATGCAGTCTTTTTATATGTGTAACCTAAGATATAAAAAGACCAAACAAGCTGTATAGAAACAATTTAAATTCCAAAGATTATACCAAAAAACAAATTAAATTCTGCACCATATGCAGACACTTTGAAATTGATAGAGAAGACTACAAATAAGCTATGAGAGAATATAGATGGGAAAAATACTTTAGCATAATAATAATTAAACATAAGAAAGAGTCAATTTGTAAATATAAACTGATACAGATGGCAAACAAAAAAAAACTGATAGAGAAGACTACAAATAAGTTATGAGAGAATATAGATGGGAAAAATACTTTAGCATAATAATAATTAAACAAAAAAATCAATTTGTATATATAAATTAGATTGCAAAATATAGCTAGAAAAAATTAAACAATTAATAGTGTCATATAGGTTATTTTTATTAAAATTTTATATACAATATTATATGATTTCATTTTCGTATATATACTAAAATTAAAAATGAAATTAAACCTCAGTCAACTAACTTTTACAAATTAATAATTCCAGATATACGTTTCCGGGCGTAGCCCGGATTTTCTTCTAGTAATAATAAAAGAGTTGGAGAGAGAAGTGAAAAAAGTTTATTCTTTAAGAATCTTTGAGATACAAACAAGAATCTCTCTTAATATTTGTCACTTTCTCATTGGTTTATTTTTGTTTTAAAACTATATTTTAATTTTGTAATAAATTAAATCAAAATATTATTATTCTAGTGTTTAGATACCCACTAAAATTTATTAACCTTTGAAGATGCTGTTAGTTTAATCAGAATTCGCTAGTTTTTATAGAGGTTTAAAGAGCAGCTTCCAAAATATTATATCACGATTATCTCACAAACTTTCAAAACTAAATAATAGTATTATATTGATAAGGTATTTCAAATAGTTGAGAAGTCTCCCAAGTATCTTGAAATATCTTAAATGAGAATTTCTTGAGTATATTTATAAAATATTTGATATATAATTTAATATAATATTATTATTTGTCGTTTGAAATTTGTGAGATATTCATAGTAGAGAGTAGATACTGATGGTTAATTATGATTAAAAAAAATAAAGAAAAATATATCCTTAGGTAAAATACTCATGGTCATATACCTTTGATAAGGGTTTTGACGAATACCAAACGAAACTGGTATCCGCTAAACCAGTTCAGCCGACTAGTCCCGGTTTTGTGTTTAATAATAAACTAGGTAAAAACATTTGCTATGCACGGACAAATGTTAGTCTATATAGTTTTTGTATATATATATATATATATAATTTTTTAATAGTAAAGATATTTATTTATGTAGTATCTTTCAAATAATTGGGTCTCTTAATTGAATTGATGTGACCGTCGTGGGTTCATAGCTTAATGGTATTTTAATTTAAAATAGCTAAAATTTTTAGAACTAAATGTTGATATTTTTGTGAAAAAACTAAATTCATTAATATTGGAAGAAAAAATAGAATGTTTAAACTAATGTTGTATACTTCCTCTGTTCATTATATTAGATGTATTAGAAATTTTATTTTGTTTCATATTATAAAATAATTTACAAGTTTCAATGTAAATTTAAATGCATTTAATAACTTATGACTATTTATATTCTGCACGAAAAACGAAAAACAAAAATACTATTTATATTTTGCAGTCATTTTTGTAATTGGTTGAACTTCTTTTAACTAAATATTAATGATGTTTTGAAAAGAAAAATAAATTATCTAAATATATATGCATTTACTTTAAACCTCTTATATACAAAGGGAGTAGTATTTAAATTTGTTAATTTTTAAGCCATATACAAATGAATGATTTCTATTCTAAGTTAATGTGCAAAAATAATCTAAGCATTTAATATATAGAAAAATCGAAATAGTTAATTAGGTAATAATAAGGAAAGTTAAGAATATCAAAATTTGGTAATGTGTTGGTTAGTAGTTTAAATAGATGGAGATAAGAAAATTATTGTTTGACAAATGTGATAGTAGAATTAAAGTTAAGAAAAAATGCTGAGAAAACAATGCACAAAACAAAACCCATTGTATTTGCATTTAGCATTAGGATTTACAACCAATAATCATTTTTTAATTTTGCATTTTTAGCATTAAATAAAATATGAACAAAAGCAGCCCATTGTATTTAACGAAAGACCCAATAAACATTTATGATGCTAATAAAAACCCACGATAGAATTCTATCTGGACTAAGTTAGAATAAAAAGCCCAATAATTCCTAAAGAAATTTCATCAAAACATTATAAACGTCTACGCCTTATTATTGTAAAGCAAACAGGAGAAACAAAAGAGGTTGACCTAAGTAACCAATGATAGAAAAACATAAGAAAAAAACAAATAAATCATAAATGAATCTTAAACTTTGAACAATTTCAATCTTTTACATAGAGAAAAAGCAGAACACAACACAACACCTAAATATCACAATTAAGACAAAGATATTCGTCTTGGTGAGAGCATTGTCTGGCTGTGTCTAACCATAACCTATGCTTTAACAAAAGTTAAAACCCCTAAGAACCCTCACCTAAAAGAAATCAACAACGGCTAATGAATAATGTAACCAATGACAATACAATGAATCAATCAAAACACCACAATTCTTCTTTTCTACCATTAGAACTCTCTAGATATTGAGTTTCTCCAGAATTTTGTTCTCAAATTTGTTGCACCTCATCAATCGAATGTTACACTCTATATGATACTGATGGTTAATTATAATTTAAAAATAAAAAAATTAAAGAAAAATATATCCTTAGGTAAAATTAGGGGTGTCAAGTTGGTTAAACCAAACCAAACCAATCCATATCCATATGGGTTTAGTGTATAATGGATGATGAGTCAATCCAATTCATTTAGCAAATGGTTTGGATGAAACCATAACTCATTTAAATTATTGGATTAATGGATAAACTCATTTAATCCATTTAATAAATTTTCTATGATTTAAATAATTATCATAATTAATAATTATGATACTACAATCATCATCATCATACTATTATCATCTCATCATCATCTCATCATCATCTCATCATCATCATCATCATAATCTCATCATCTCATCATCCACCAGTAATATTCCACACAATATATGTGGCTCTCTCAATGCCAATATCTAACAAAGGTGACTGGATCGCATTTAGTGCAGCATCTCTTGCCCGACTCTTTCCTATTTAATTACCAGTAGCATGAAAGAATCAGCATGATGCATACAAAACAAAAACCTTGCGTAAAAAGAAGTTCAAGTTCAAGACTGTCTTTAATACAATATGACATTGATGCACAATAGTTGATCAACAGTGAATACGATATGGTCATTTTCAGTAACCCACTCATTAGACTGGTTTCTTTGCACATCAAATCTACTAGCTCGTTAGTTCAAAAAAAAGTGGTTGCAGTAACTATTCCCATTATTGAAGAACCCACATTCGCCATTATAGCTCTCACATCAGCAAAATCCACATTCACCAAACAAGGAAAGCAAAAATAATGACTAAAATTTCACAAAAGTAGACTCTCTTACAAGCAGCCACAAAGCAAAATACAAAGAGAGAGAGAGAAATACTAGTATCTTATAAACATCAATCAGCAGATTACAAAGCTCGATGGAGAAATAGAACAATAAATAAGCATATGCGACACCAAGAAGCAAAGAAGCTAACCTAACTCTAGCCAGAAAAAAGTTTTGCCACATTTGACGAAAACCCACATTTGCAAAACTATTTACAAGAAATACAAATGCACAGATTAGACCCCGAGCATTGGAGGAGAAACATAACGCAAAGGATCACAGAAACAGCAAAGAGAGATTCATCTTCAAATTGTTATGGGTTAATCCTAAAATTGAGCTCCTTAGTGACAGAGAATGTAAATAAAATCCCAGCACAGGTGAGGAAAAAGCAAAACCCAAAAACAGTAGAATCGAAGAAAGCATAATCACATGATAATCTCAACAATTTTCACCGGAGATTTTCCTAATCGGAGAATAAAGTAGATCCTACCTGGCCGGGAGTGTAAGATGGTGGTGAGAGTTGTGAGGTTGAGGAAGAGAGATCGAGCTTCATTTAGGTTTTTTCTGCGGTTTACTAAATCGGTTTAGACATTTTATTCGGTTAGATTCGGTTTACATATTTGATTTAGAATGTTTAATTTCTATTGGTTTGGTTATGAGTAATCCATTAATCCATAATAATTCAAACCATTTCAATCCAATTCATTAAACTCATTAGTCCATTTAATCCATTAAATCCATTAAGATCCAAATTTCTCATTCATTAGATCCATAGAATTGGATTGGTTTGGATTGATCCATTAATTTCAATCCATTTTGACACCCCTAGGTAAAATACTCATGGTCATATACCTTTGATAAGGGTTTTGACGAGGACCAAACGAAACTGGTATCCGCTAAACCAGTTCAGCCGACTAGTCCCGGTTTTGTGTTTAATAATAAACTAGGTAAAAACATTTGCTATGCACGGACAAATCTTAGTCTATTTATTTTTTGTATATATATATATATATATATATATATATATATATAATTTTTTAATAGTAAAGATATTTATTTATGTAGTATCTTTCAAATAATTGGGTCTCTTAATTGTTTGGTGTGACCGTTGTGGGTTCATAGCTTAATGGTATTTCAATTTAAAATAGCTAAAATTTTTAGAACTAAATGTTGATATTTTTGTGAAAAACTAAATTCATTAATATTGGAAGAAAAAATATAATGTTTAAACTAATGTTGTATACTTCCTCTGTTCATTATATTAGGTGTTTTAGGGATTTTATTTTGTTTCATATTATAAGATGATTTACAAGTTTCAATGTAAATTTAAATGCATTTAATAACTTATGACTATTTATATTCTGCATGAAAAACGAAAAAAAAAGACTATTTATATTTTGCAGCAATTTTTGTAAAAGGTTGAACTTTTTTTAACTAAATATAAATGATGTTTTGAAAAGAAAAATAAATTATCTAAATATATGTGCATCCTATACTAATATTTGGGAAGTACATCCTAAGAGTCGTAACTTAGATTTTGTAAGAAATTACAATATATGCCATTAGAGATCTCTAATTATAATCATTTTTATTCCATTTCACTAATATATATTAACGGGTCAACGGGTCAAACAGGTTTAAAGATATTAAAAGATTTTGTTTATATAATACATAATTAATATAATTCGAGAATGTTATATACTAATCAATTCGAAAATGTAACACAATTAGTAAAAATCCTATACTAATATACTAATATATTATTCGAAAATGTTATTGAAAATGTTATTCAAAATGTTATATAGTAATCCATTATTCGAACATGTTATAAAAAAATGTTATTGAAAATGTTAATGGAAATGATATATCATTGAAAACATTTTATATCAATCCAATTTATAAAAAATGCTATTTTGAATTATAATACTCATATAGTTCGAAAATGTAATTGAAAATGTTATTCAAAATGTTATATCCTATACTATTATTTGGGAGGTACATCCTATAAGTCGTAACGTTAATTTTGTAAGAAATTATAATATATACAATTAGAGATCTCTAATCATAATCATTTTAATTCCATGTCACTAACATTAACAAATTAATTAAAAAACGGGTCAAATAACAAAAAACGGGTTTAAAGATCTTAAAGATATTAGGTTGTTATATTTTGTTTAGATATAAATTCGTATTCAAGCAATTCGTAATCTTTGAGAATATATTTAGTTTCCCTAAAATCTTTGAGAATATATTCAGTTTCCTTAAAACCATTTATAAAAAAAATAAGTTATAATAGTTGTTATATTCTAGATCGTTTTTTTGTTTAGTTTTACGTTTTTTGTTTAGCTTAATCACGCATCAATATAATCAGCTATATAGTTTCCTTAAAAAATTTTCTAAAGATTGTCAAATCTCTCTGTTATATAATTTTGATCCTATATTCCAAATAATTTAGAATATACCTTTTTAAAATATTATCTAACTATTTTATGCTAATTAATATATTTCTGAATCTCCTAATTATCACAAACAATCTACAACTATAAATATCCATTTAGGTTTGACTTACCTTTCTCACAGAAATCATCTCAGCACCATTCTCATATCTTACAATTAAAAATACAGCAGAAATGGCTATGGTTAGTCGCTACACTCCTTTTAACAACTTGAAGCCTGTCAAGACTTTTTGGTGTATTCAAGTTAGTATACTTCATTCGTGGATTCATTTTACAAAAGGTTCTGACATATCTTTGGAAATGATTTTGACAGATGAGGTTGTAAGTACCATTGAAATTTTATACAATTCTCTTTGTAATATATGTGCCGTAAGTTTTAAATCTTCTTATTTTAATTACAGGGTAACAAAATTCAAGTAGACATAAAAAAAAAAACACATCAGCAAATTCCAAAGGTATGTTAAACTGTTTTTTTTTCTTTTTTTTTGAGAAATTGTTAAAAATGCCCCTTTTTCAATACCCCTTTTCAAAAATGCCCCATTTGAGAGTCCATTTTTAAGTTTGCCCTCTTTTAATTTTTAATGACCACTTTACCCTTATTTGAAACAAAATTAGGTCCACAAAATACAAAATATTTTTTGGCGGGAAAAGTGATCCCGCAATTTTCCCGCCAAAACACTTGTAAAAACCTTTAAAATACCTTGTAAAATTTTCCCGTAAAAATTTTTCCCGCCAAAAAAATTTCCCGCCAAAAACTTTTTTTGCAGGAAAAGTGATTCCGCTATTTTTTTGGCGGGAAAAATTTACAAGGTATTTTAAAGGTTTTACAGAGTATTTACAAGTGTTTTTGTAAGGTTTTACAATGTATATTAAAAGGTTTTACAAGGTACTTATAAGGTTTTATAAGGTACAGTAAAATCTCTATAAATTAATACTCTATAAATTAATAACCTCTTTAAATTAATAAATTCTTCCGGTCCCGAGTTGGGACCAGTGTAAAATATGACATAAATCGATAAATTAATAAGATAATAATTTTTTTGAAAATCCTATGTAAACATATGGTCCCATCTATACTGTAAATTAATAATTATATAAAATTATCTATATATAGATATATATGTATATTTAACCTAATATATATATGATATAAATTTATATATGTCATATATGAATTACTATGATATATATTAAAAATATTATATGTAAAAGTTTTAATAAAATATGACTCTATTATTCGAAAAAAGTTTGTGTTGTTTTTTAAACTTAATAATTGTTTTTCTACTTGCAATTGGTTTTAAAAAGATATTGCTTATAATTATAAAGAAAATTTTTATTTTAGAAAGAAATGTTTTAAGAAATTACCAAATTAGGAAAATCTTTCTATAAATTAATAATTATTAATTTATCGATAAATTAATACCTCTCTAAATTAATAAAATTTTCTGGTCCCAACATTATTAATTTATAGAGGTTTTACTGTATTTATAACTTGTAAAACCTTATAAAAAACTTGTAAAACCTTATAACTTGTAAAACCTTTTAAAATAGCTTGTAAAATCTTATAATATCTTATAAATACCTTATAAATACGTTGTAAAACCTTTTAAAATACATTGTAAAACCTTATAAATACCCTGTAAAAAACCTTTAAAATACCTTGTAAATTTTTGGCGGGAAAAAATTTTACGGGAAAATTTTACAAGGTATTTTAAAGGTTTTACAAGTTTTTACAAGTGTTTTGGCGGAAAAAATTGCGGGATCAATTTTCCCGCCAAAAAATATTTTGTATTTTGTAGACCTAATTTTGTTATATTTCCTTATATATTTGTGATATTTTATATTAAAATAAGGGTAATTTAGTCATTTTGTACATAAAAAGGGGTATTTTTAAAAATAGACAGCCAAATAGCGCATTTTTGAATAGGGGTATTGAAAAAGGGGCATTTTTGTGAGTCTCCCTTTTTTTTTAAAACCATGAAACTGGGCCTCACAAACCCAATATAATCCATTAAAAATTTTTGATCCAATACAACTATTTTTTTGTTTGTTCACAATCACACAATAAAATTATCAATACCTAATTTTTTTTTGGTAAGAGAAATTATCAATACCTAATTGAACCAAAAAATTGTTAATCTCATATAAAAAATACAAATCTAATGCTGCTAAATATATTAAATTCTAAAATACAATATTCTCTCCTTCTTTAGTCAAATAAAATATATAACATTATATCCAAATAGTAATAAATATAAAATATTATGATATATTTCTTTTTATATTATATTATTATACTATATTATTTCTTATTTCTTCGAACAAAATATACAATTTAATTCATGAAAAATATTAAATCCCGTGCTGTATAGCACGGGTCATGATCTAGTTTACTTTAAACCTCTTATATACAAAGGGAGTAGTATTTAAATTTGTTAATTTTTAAGCCATATACAAATGAATAATTTATATTATAATTTAAAGTGCAAAAATAATCTTAGCATTTAATATATAGAAAAATCGAAATAGTTAATTTGGTAATAATAAGAAAAGTTACGAAATTAACTATTCTAATTTCGTTTTTTTTACCAAAAAAAAAAAGGAAAGTTACGAATATCAAAATTTGGTAATGTGTTGGTTAGTAGTTTAAATAGATAAAATAAGAAAAATAGTGTTTGACAAATGTGATAGTAGAATTAAAGTGAAGAAAAAAAATGCTGAGAAAACAATGCACAAAAAAACCATACAATCAATCGATCAAAAACAATACCAAAACACCACACCACTTCTTTGTACCATTGGAACTCTCTAGAGATTGAGTTTCTCCAGAATTTTGTTCCCAAATTTGTTGCACCTCATCAATCGAATGTTAAGCTCTATATGATACCTCAACATGTGGCGCACATCGTCCTGCAAACACACCAAACAAGATTCTCAAAATCAATCTCTAACCCGATAACCGCAATCAAACAAATATAGGGCCTTACCTTAGACACAAACCACGCGGTTTGAATGACATAGTTTCCAAACGGGTCAAGAAGAAGTGTATCAATCTGACTAAGTAAGTCAACCACAATCAACCTAGTGTCAATTATACCCCTTAGTTTCAACAACTTCTGCACAGCATGACTTCCATACTTGTTGCGGGCAAGGTGTGCATAGTTCCCTACTAGCTGTCTCACGAGCGCGTTGGTCACATGTGGATGATTGAGCTCCACGATATACTGAACCACATAGTTTCTGAAGGAGAGAACATACTTGTGAGTAAAACAACAAAGTGGATATATGAGAAAGTATATGATTGTAGAGTTGTTGTCTATCATTACCCGTAGCAGTTCAAGCAGAGTTTCAACGCATGAGAGATTATTTCCGAAATTAAACGTTGCCTTATCTCAGGATTCGGAACACGAATCTTGTCACAACAATGCTGAAGCAAGCAGCAGCCATGTTGATCAATCGCTATCTCGTAACAATGTCTAGCGACAACTTCAAGAAGATACTGTTAATACAGAAGAAAGATTGTCATTTCTCAAGAATACTAGCAAACAAGGTTAAACCTGTGATTCATGGTCTATAATCGCTCATTTTACTTGTACCACAAGGAAGAAAGTCACTAAGATTAGATCTTAGCTACAAAAATGCTATACAGATTCTAGGAACTGAAGAAAACAGACATTGCACAATTTACCGATAACAAGCAAACTAAAACATTAAATTCATTAATCTACTTAAGTTGCTACAGTAGATTCCTTCAACTATACATAATCTATATGTGTTTTGAGATATTTCCATAGCAAAGAACCAAACTATCAAGAACTGAAGCAGAGTACTACAGTGAATGAGATGCTTACCCTACAGTGCGAGAGAGGAAACAGGCGGAAGCATGACAGAATCAGATATCTAGCATTGCTGCTCCTTGCCAATTGAAGTCCTACCGAGCTGATAAGATCCATGATGCGCGGGATTTGATCATTAGCACGCTTATGAATACTGCCCAACAGCTCTTGTATTGCCGCTGTTCTGATATCTCCAAAACAAAGACAATTACAAATTAAAAGCATAACAATCACAAAACCAATGCACAATCATATCTCAAAGTTAAAACAAGAATAATCAAGCAGTGTGTACCCGCGCTCATCAAAGCATATGTTAACAAACTGAAACATGTCCTGAGTGACAAGATCAACAATCTGAATGATTTGTTCAGAGCAGCATTTTCCAATAAGCAACATAACAACATCACTACCATAAGGATCCACCATCAACTCACAAATATGGACAATTATACGGTCGAAAATCGTATCAATCGTCTCTTTAGTACCCTGATAGATAGTCTCCAACAGCTTCTTGCTCCACACTGCGTCTTTCGCAATGGCATAGAGCGAGCCTCTCCCGTTCTCCATCTGATCTTGATAATAGACATTACTCCTCCAAGAATTGTTGATTTCAGACTCAAAACCATCAGGGTAATAACCCCAAGGGTTTTGATCAGAGACATGGTTTCTTGGAGCATAAGGAACTCCATTCAAGAAATCATTGTCAAGTGTATTATACCCATCAGAATGATTAACACAATTGTTCTGATTAGACAATCTCTGCTGATTCTGATTAAACCTTTGAAACTCTTCTAATTCACGGTGGTAAGGACTCGGAGGAACCAAGTAGCCACCACCATTAACACCACTACCACCACCACCACCACCACCACCATTAACACCACTACTACCACCACCAACATCGCTGAAACGACGGGGACGGGGTCGGGGTCGTCTATGAGTACTGTTCTGACGAACAGTTGATGAATCTGCAAAAGAAAGCCCACCAAAAGAAGATTCTAGGGTTTGCAAATCAGAATCATGACTTGAGAAACCATTAGCTCTGTGGATGTGATGACTCTCCGGTGGAAAAAACGGAAGCGACTGCATCCGCGGTGGTTGTGACTGAGAAGACGAAGACGCCGTTGATAGATTCTCCTCCGCCGCCGTCGCCGTTGACCAGATGTTGCGTTCGCCGTTAAACTTGTTGTCCATGGTTAAAGAAGAAGAAGCTGAAAAATCTAAAGAAACAGAAAAAAAGAGAAAGAAATATATATTAGGTAAATAAGAAACAAACCTTTTTTTTGTTCAACAAATTAAATACGAAGAGAGAAAAATAAGGAAGGAGAGATACTTTAGAGATTTAGAGATTAATTGTGTAAATCATGATTAAGGTAAAGAAGTGGGTGATTTAATTGCATAGAAAAGAAAAAAATACAGAGATTGAATACGTTTTTTTTGGACAAAACCTGTGTTTCTCTTTCTCTTTCTCTTTCGCTATCGAATTGCTTCTTTTGCTCTTCTTAGTTTTTCTTTCCCATGCACATTAAATAGTGGAAAATATTCCGATAGAGTCAAAGTCGCGTGGAAACTTCACATTTATCACCTATTAAATTATTTTCTTTTGTTTTTGATAATTACACATAGTATCGATCGAAATCTTTAGATATTAGAAAATCTTTGAAACTTTATCATCGAAAAAACAAAAAAAAAATATATATATATATATACAATAATATTTTTTACACGAAAGAATATAAAATAAAATCTAATCTGAGATTTGAGAAAGATATTATAAAAAAAATTATTTAAGTGCTGATTAAAAAATATATTATATAAAAAAATTATAAGTGTTTTATAAACCAAACCGGATTGGTCGATTGATTTGTGGTTATAATATGGTTTTATATATACGCTTGTATTGATGGAATGACACAAGACAATGAACACTGCACTGATTAATTTCATAGTTTATTGTTATAAAGGAATTATATTTCTCAAATCAGTTGATGCTTTTGATATCTATGAAAGTGCTGAGAATTTATGCCACTTATTTGCTAATTTTATCATTATAGAATTTGGTTCATCTAGTGACTGATCCCAACTATAAAGTTTACTTTGGTAATAGGGGAAAACATGCTAACAAAGAGTATACGCTTAAACAAAAAATTCATGAACTATGTAGCCAAAATCTTTAAACATAAAGTTAAAGATCCTTAATCACAACTAGAAGTAATCCTAAGACATGTACAACCCAAAAAACACCAAGAAAAGAAACCAACGAAACCACTTCTCTCTAAATGTTGACATCTTCAAAAAGCGTAAGAGGCAGCTCTGGCGATGCAGGCAATGTCGCTACACACTTGAACTGTGTTGAAGCAAATAGAAAAAGAAACATGTAAATCTCAAGAACATTGTTCTTCACATTGAACTCAAACCATTATTTCATAGTAGTTAGTTACCTTATGCTGCTTGTATTTCTCTCTTATAGCTTGTAATGCTCCTCCTTTTCTACTCAGATACAAGTCATGTATCATACCCACACATTCTTTCAAATCACCCGCTTTGTATTTTGTGTATTCTTCTAACATCACATTCTGTTACATTCAAAACCAGAGCTTTAGTTTCTTATATAAAGTAGTGTATATAGAATTAGAACAAGAACTGCTATGTAGAAAATGCTTTACCCAGGGATGTTGTTTTGGACGGATGATGAACCTAGCGAGAAACACCGCTGAAGCAGCCACAATAGATGGAAGAAACTTCACAGATTGATAGTCTAACATGCTTAACTCCGAAAGATAGCTACAAAGAAACTCCATCTGTAAATGTGACATCTGAAAAAACAATAAGAGAAAGTCTTAGTAAAACCGATACTCTACACATTGCAAATGTCACAATTTTGAAAAGAGCTTACTTCGAAATCTTCTTGTGCAACCCTTGTGAACCGTCTGCACAAAACAAAAGCAATGAACTCAATAACCACCAAAACCAGCCTTATGCAACAGCTTCTAACCAATGAGACAATGAACTTAATGAGCACCAAAAGAATCAAAATCTAACCTCAGAAACGTGTTGCTTGTCGGGTTTCCTAATTCAAATCGCAACGCAAGAAGTATATCAGCTTCCATCATAACAATCTCTTGTTTCGTATAAGTATTATCTGTAATATAACAAAAGTCTTCCACATTTGGAGGAGTAATCTCTTCATACTTTCTACAAAATTCCAAAACCCAAAATCCAAAATAAGCAAACAACAAAACCCACAAAAAAAAGAGATTCAAACAAAACAAGAAAAATCTTACTTACGAAGCAATAAGCATTGATGTAACTCCCAAAAGCTGAAGCCTTTGTTTATTAACAGTCTTGAGAGACAAGAATCTATCAATGTAAGAAACAGCAAGATAAAGAGTGTCTGAGAGAAGTTTATATTCTTCAGCAACTTCTACTAACCAATCAACCAAAACTCCTCTCATATTCGAAGTTACATCTTTCTGAATCTTCTCAATATAATCAACCAAAGGCCTTGATTTTGCTTCCACCTGAATTGTGAATCAAGAAACTACTCAATTGTGAATCTAAAAAACTAGAGATGGGTTTTGTTTATTTACCTCTAATTGACGAAGATACTCGAAGATTGAAGTAACATAAGGACCACACATCTGAGGATCATCAGATCTTGTATCAATGTCTGAGTTTAAGGTTAAGAGTGTCGGAATCGGAACTGATTTCTTCTGTTTTGTCGGAATCTTAGTAGCTTTTCGAGGCTTCTTGATGTTGGACAAGTTTGGAAGTTCTCCGAGAACGACTCTCTTCTTGTTGATTCGTTCTTCGTCTATTGTTGCTTCCATTGAAGCTTTTCTTTTAGTCGCTGCTCTTGTCATTCTAACGCAATTCTCTTTTTCTTCGGCCATGATTGATTGGATTCAAGAGAGAGATTGAGATCGAGATTTGGTGGATGAGAATGGAGGAGAGAAGGAGAAGAGAAAAGGAGAAGATGCGAAAAGACATTTTTGAGGTTTTTGGAATAAAGATTGGATTTTGGCGGTTTTTTGAATTTTTCGGGTTTTGATTTTTGGAAAAGTCAGATGAATTGTGTTGGCGCGATGTTTTTGTTTGTATTTTTGAGCTTCGAAATTTTCACCGGGAAATGTTTAATTTGGCAGTCACACGAATACCTAATCGGAGAGGAAGAAGATGATGATGCACAATGTGTAAATTGAAGTTTTAATGGGCTTTTAAGTGGCCCAATATGTCTTGCCCAATAATAATTTGTTTTGTCATTTTTTTTTCACAACAATTTGTTTTCTTTTTTTTTTTTGCTGTCGTTTAGTTAATGGGGCCTTTCGTTAATTGGGAACACAAAGTTATAAGGGAGATTGACACAAATAGCCCCAAAAAAATTGTTTTTTTCCAAAAATAGCACCTCATTTGAAAAGTTCCACAAATAGCACCATAAACTTCAATTAAACTTAATGAAAATATAAGATAGAAAATAAAAAAGAGAGCAAACACTAATCTAATATTAAATTGAATCAAAATTGTTTTTAAATAGTGGAAATATATACCCTAATTTGGAAATAGGGAACCCAAATATAATACCACAAACTAATATTAAAATAAAAATTTCTTTTAAATGGTGAAAATATATACCCTAAATTAGAAATAGGAAACCCAAATATAATATCATAAACTAATATTAAAATGAATCAAAATCTCTTTTAAATGGTGGAAATATATACCCTAAATTGGAAATAGAGAACCCAAATATAATATTTTAAATTTATTTCTAATTTATTTTGTTGAATAGCTTTTATATAAAAGTTGTGGTATTATTGAAAAAAAAAAGCTAGTGATAAAATTTTTAGAACAAAAACACTAATAGTAAGTTAACTAGTGCTATTTTTGGAAGTTTATGGAGTGTATGCTATTATTGTCAATAAAACTTGTTTTAGGGCCATTTTTAGGAATTTCTCAAGTTATAAACTTATATATAAAGTATATATTAAAAAAAAAAACTTATATACAAAGTTTTTTTATATCACTTTGAACTACAATTCTTAATATGTTTTTAGTGTTTTCTCTAGTTTTTAGTTTTTATTGAGTCATATTATGTAAAGAGATGATTTGGAGTAAAATCTGAGTTTAATTGGAGCAAAATAGAAAGAAAAAAATAAAGAAAATAAAAGATAAAGAAAAAGATCGACAAACCCTTGGTGTACCGATCAACATCTTTTTGGTATATCGATTGACATTCCCTTGATGTATTGATCCACAACTTTCTCAGAGCAAAGACAATCAATGTTACTAACGGTGTAACCGATCGACATTTTTTTAATGTGTCGATTCACAGCTTTCGTCGAAAAAAACGACCATATTTACTACCATCAAAATTTATCGATATTAAGAGAGTTAGCTCCATTTTCTTTACAAGTATATTTAGGTTTAATTGTATGCCTCTATAAATAAACAAACTCATTAAAAGTATTTTGGTAGTCAACCAAAATAAGAGCTAACATGAGGTTGGTGATACAACTTAAGATTGTTTATATCATTGTATGGTCATAAATAGGACTAGTTCAACCCTATACTAAACAAACATTACTCATTATGAAAAGTGTAAAAACAATAAAGAGCGTGTATCAACAGCGTGAAAGGTGTAGAATGAGATTGAACGGAACCAGAAAAGAAAAAAAAAATCAAATCGAAGAAAGTAACGTAACCAAGGGCGGACCCAGTAAGAAGGAAGGGAGGTCAACTGACCTGGTAAAATAATGATATAAGCTTTGTTTTGTAAAATAATGTTTAAAGAAGCAGTAGCTAATTTGGTAAGTCCGTGTAAAAATGACCTCCTAAACCTGAGTTTGAATCCCAGTTTGACATTTTTAGTTAATTTTTTTCTTTTTTTTTTGTTATGACCTGGATAAAAAAAAAATCTGGGTCCGCCCCTGAACGTAACTGTTAAGTTTTTTGGAGAACTTAGTAATAATATATATATATCGTAACCATAATCATATGAATGAACAAAACTGAAGTCATTTCTACATTTTCTAATTGAAAAACTGTAAGAATTTTTCAAATGAATTTCTTTTTACAAAAATGGGATGTCGTACAATTCTAATTGTTGATCATCTCAAGATGGTCTGAAGGCTGGAAGTCAACACATATTATGTAAATTAATTAATCGGTATAAATTTCCACTGCACTCTCTACCTAATCAATTTTTTAGTTAGTAATTTAACTTGTTTATATATAGTATAACATTTCCGTTGTATTACTATTAAATAAAAGACCAATATCAACTCGTCTAAACTTATACGCATGTAATCCGTGTGTAGACTACGGGGCAGGTAAAGACATTTTTTGGTCTATAAAGTTTAATGTTTCTTCCCATAACAACATATCGAACAAATTTCTTCTTGATCACTTGGTAAATCAAGATATCTCATAGATTGGTCCGGGTCTTCGATGGACGAAAAAGAACAGCTCCCACCGCAACATCATCAAGTGTTTATCAACTTCCGCAGAAAGAAGCTACTCAACAACTTCATCAGCCGTCTTGTGAATGCCCTTAATGATTGTGGGATCAAAGTAGTCACCGATCCAGGCAAGGATGAAGGTCAAGATATCAACAATCTTTTCAAGATGATAGAAGATTCAAGAATCGCACTTGTTGTATTCTCGAGCAGGTATACGAAATCAAGATGGTGCTTGGACGAGCTGGCGAAGATCAAGGAGCGCCAAGATCAAGGGATGCTCAAGGTGAGAGACCAAGATGAGTCTTAAGATAACTAAAGAATTTAAAATGAAGAAAAAAATGTTGGTTTTAAACAAGTGTTGGTATTTTATTAGTTAATTATCATGTTGGCTGATGTCAAAGATTTTGGTGATTAGTCGAGATTTCAATCCAAGATTATTTTGAGTTTAATTTTTATTTATTTAGATTAATATATATGATCTAGCAAAAAAGACTTATTTGAAAACTTACGATATATATTTTGAGCTTATCTAATGCAAATAAGATTGTTTAATTATGTTCTATCGCAAGGTGCTTCCTATCTTCTATAAGGTTATGACAAGCAACGTAAAGCAACTCAAAGGTGATTTTGGGAAGCATTTTTGGGAACAAGAAAGAAAGTGTAAGGCATCCAGAATGAAGAAATGGAAGAAGGCATTGGAGTATGTTTCCGGTAATATTGGTGGTCTAAGATGGAACACGGAAAGGTACGATTGGATCTTTGTCTTGTTACTAGCTTATAATAGCTATATACTTAAGCAATTGGAGAGAGTTTATCCAAATACATATAATTTATTTGAGGGAACTCATGGAATATGTTTGATGACGAATTTTTACGTAAAGTGTTACAAATTATGTACCGATGTGCTTCTTAAAAATGTTATTTTAGACAGATTGTTATAGTTCCATAGGATTTGAGCATGATATAAAATGTTATGGAAACTATATATCATCCACAAAATTAATGTTACATATTTTAGAAATCTAACTTATCTCATTTTGCTTTATCTCACTGGTTGATAGTTCGGAGAGCAGTTTCATTGGGTCAATCGTCAGCAATGTCTTGAAATTGCTAGACAAAATTTCTTCGACTGAGCAGACTGCAAAATATCAACCCAATCATCTTTTTGAACAAGAAGAGACTTCTTCGAGAAGCATCCTCGCAGCTGCACAGGAAACACAACCTAGAAAGAGCATAGGTTTCAACGTCGGAGGCAGCTCATTAGCTAACCCAACCAATGTATCACAACGCCATAGTGTACCATCTGAAATATATCATGGTAACCCGGCTTGGCATGGCTTTAGTTCCGGATCATCAAGAGGGAAATCACTAGCTCTCTATGACAATGTATACGGACAATATCGTTTGAAATGGCTCGCTAGGCTTGGTTTACGTTCCAGTTTACCCGAAGACAACTCATTACCTCCCAAAACTGATATATCGGGATTTCGTTGGCCGGCTTTACAAGCTCCATATAGCACCACAAGTTCCTTTACAACTAGTTTAGCCGAGGGATCTAGACTAGATGAACCTCCGCTAAGAGATATCTTTAACATGGGTCAACATGCAGATTCTGCTTATGCCAGAGGAAATCCATTAGTATATCCGACCATTCAATCAAGGCCCGGTATACAGCTGGCACATCAAGCTTATAGCATGGTTCGATCCAATCCAGATACGAGCTCAAACGCCTACACGAACCATAATGCTCAATATGGGGATCTCTCTGGCGACTTCTCATACCTATGGAATCCATTAGTGGGCGTTAGAACAGCCCCTATATCTAAATTCCCATGGACGGAGAGTTCTGATGAATATTCCGACTCAGAGCTCTTCCTTGGACTTCACGGGTCCAAAAGGATCAATTATTGATGTGGTACTACTATTCTACTTTATATCGACTTTCATTATCAGTTTTTAAAAGTTTTGTTGCTATGTTTCTTGTAAAACGTTTCCCCATAGTTTTCTTTTTTTGAAAGCTCTTTTGTACCAATCTCGAGACTATGAGGTTCATGATTTCTTAAACCGTTTTTCTTAATATTTTTAATATTTATGTAGAGATATTCTCAAAATATTTGAAAAAATTGTTGCATAATTTAATCTAAATCTCTAAGCTAAATCATTGTAGGGTAACGACGCTATGCAAACTTCTACATACTCACATAATAGCATTTGACGTAGTAATACTATTAAATCATTACATAGTTATTTTTGTTTCGGAAATTTTAACATTCCTCAAGTCATCATCATAATCTTCCGTTTGAAATTAATGTATATGCTTCTACTCCACGGAATTAAGTAACAGCAGGATCGTAGAACTACAAAATCAATATAAATTTGATGAATCAAACATTTTAATTTTTATATACACATGAACAAATATAAGTTGGGTGGGCTTAGGCCCATTAATTGTTTCCTTGGTTCAAAACCCAAACCCTAATTTCCAAACTCTAATCTCCAAACCCTAATCTCCAAACCCTAATTTCCAGCATTCTCGTCATCGACAATGTCGAAAGTTCATGACTGGTCAAAGCTTTGCGACGATCTTTTGCGATCAATCTTCGAAGGCTTAAACACTATCAAGGATTTTCATCGAGCGAGTAGTGTTTGCTCAAACTGGTATACCATTTCAAGAACTTGTAAGCAACCTATAAATCTGCTTCCATGGCAAATCCTATTCAAAGAGAATTCAACTCTGCTCTTTGACCCTGAAGAAAACAAAGCTCACGAAATTCAACATCCCGGAATCGACTTTTCGGATAGGTATGTTCTTACTAGCTGCAGCAATTGGCTCTTGATGATTGATTATAATGTAGCTTTCTTTCTCATAAACGTGTTCACTCGTGAGAGAATCAATCTTCCATCCATAGAGTCATCGATTATTGGTCTTGGTCAAGCACATTTTGTCGAGCCAACCGACATAATTTCTGCGAAAAAACAAGCTTGTCTTTGGATAGATGAGACAACAAAGGATTATGTTGTTGCTTGGAGTTATAACCAATACCACTTATTCATAAACAAGAAAGGAGATGATTCATGGTCGAGTCTTGAAGACACAAAGTGTCTGTATATTGCTTGTAATAAAGACTACAAGCTTTATGTGTATACATTAGATAGTTGCATCAAGATTTTTGATATATCTAGTGATTGCCCTGAAGAGATTGTCGAAGAAAATCCGTACCGTAACCATCCGTTTCGCTTTCGCCTTTTTTCCCAACCTGGGGAACATTATTGGACGCAGAGAATGGCGGTTACTAGCTTTGGAGAGGTTCTGATGATCGTGAGCTTAAGATGGTTGGGAAATAAACGTTTGTTTCATATTTATAAGATGAATTTGGAGAAAAGTAGTTGGGAAAGAGTAGATTCTCTTGGAGGTGAGATGTTGATATTTGGTCATGGGGTCACGATAAGAGCACCAATGAAAGATATTAGTAGTTTGGGAATCAAGAGTGATTCTATTTGGTTCTCTGGTGAAGGTCTTTGGCCAGAAATTGATCCTTATAGTCCCTACACACCACTTAATTGCGGTGTGTTTGATCTTACGACAAGTACAATCACATGGTTTAAACCATTAGATGTTTCGTTCTTGAAGAGTTTGTGGTTAGTTCCAGCATAATCTTAAGTCTTGTTCTGGAGTTTGGTTTCTCATTTGATCTAATCAAAAGATCTAGATAGAATCAGGAGCTGAAGCAGAGCCAAGTTGTTTCGGCTACTCTGACTTTAGATTTACTATCGATTTGTTCAAGTATTGTGATGTTGTAAGCTTTTCTTGTCACCTTTATTTTGCGAAGTTTAAGCAATGATTTTCTTTGGGAAATTTGTGGATTTAAATCTTTGGTTGATAAAAGTTTGTGTTTCTATTAGAAATCAGTCTATGGAAAAAATGGTAGACAGAATAGCTACTGGCATATTGTTCATGTGAAGTATTTTATCAAATATTGCAACGAGTTATTTTGGAGAAAATATTCACCATGATTTGGTATATATTAAAAAAAGTAACAAATCAAATAATAATTCGAAAATATATTAAAAATTAATTATTTTATTAATCTAATAATTATTATTCTGTTATATATTGTTGAAATCAGTTAAATAAATTGATGTAAAAGTTAACATCATTTTTTAGCAATTGATATATATATTGACATCGATTACAATAATCGATGTAAGTATTTTGAATATTAACATCAGTTGTTAATAAAATGATACAAATTATTTGCATCAATAATATATAAATCATTTAGTTAAGTGATATAAAATTCTTTTACATCAATTATAAATAATAAAAAAATTCAAAATAATTGATGCTAAATGATCTTTTTTTTGTAGTGAAATTTGAATCACAACATATGACAAAAAAGTCTAGATTTTTATTAACTTTAAGTATTATATGATGATTGGAAAAAAGAAAAAAAAACACAAATAAAGATGATACAATAATTATAATTTTACCTTAACATAATCTTTTAGATATCTATATTATTATTTGTGAAACATTATGTGGATATTTCTGATTTTAAAATTAATATCAAAAACCAAAAACGGAAATATTTTGTGCCTATTTGCATTAGGTATGATCATGAATATGGGATACAGATCTTTTTGACATGATCCATTTTTTTTTTTCATAATGTTAACTATATTTTTAAAGAACTTTCTAATTCCTTTAAATGGGGAAATTGGATATAAAGGATCTTTTAAAATATCTTTGTTCATCTATACTTTATCTAGATAAGTTTGGTGAAATGGATTTTTAGGAAAATTTTAAACCAACTATCCCCTTAATTATAAAATAAAAGAAAATAAAATTACGTACATAATTAAAAAAGTATGATTTTCTATTTCCAAATCCAAAAACTCTAACTAGAATAGAGGCTTTTGTCTTTTACGTTTGAAAAATATGATTGAGGTATTTGTTGCTCTGGCTCATGTTTTTGGTGCCTCATAAAGTATTCTCTATCATGATCTGTTTGCATTGTTGAATAAGAAATTACACAAAAAAAAGACCAACGTGTAAGTTTTTTTTATTTATAATTTTGAATTTAGTTTTAGTTTGGAATCAGTTAAGATTTTTTAAAAATACTTTTGAATTTGGTAGTTTATTAGGATAACCATAATGATTTGATCGATTTAGTGATTTTTGTGAGTTGTCGAATTAAATGGAGATGTGGAGATATAATTAATATGTATAAGGATATTAGTTATATATATAAAAAAACGGGTCGGGTTGTTTCACTCCTCGTCTTGTTCACCCATCCTGAGAGGATAGCTTCTTCAAGCCCCTCTTTTCCGAGCCATTTTTTATCGAACTGGAATCTTCTCCTCATTTTCTTTTTCTTTAATAAAATATTTGCCACAAGAGGACGATGATCTGATCCCCAGAGGCGTAAGTACTCAACTTTAGTGTGGAAAAAAGTGTTGTGCCAATATAGGTAAGTCTTTCCCATACAATTTCTCGGCACTTAACGACCGGATCTCCATAAACAAAAGATAAAAAGACTTTGTTACCATAAATAACAGTTTCCACATCAATAATTCGAACATTAGAAGAGAGTATAACAGTTGGATAGTCATTAGAGTAAAAGAGAGCTAAGCCTTCACTACAACCATCTGGCTCAACTGTAAAAAGATTATCATACCCTAACTCCATTTGTCTCTCTTCCAACTCAGCTCGTGCATTATTCGTTTCAGAATGAAACAAAAATCTTGGGAAGAAATTTTTACGCATTTACCTTAACTCTGAATTGCCAAGTATGTTCCAACTCCTTGACAATTCGAGGCGAGAATCTTCATATATCCTTACTGGGTGGGTTCTAGACTTAGTTTTTTTGTTTATTGCTGAAGGTAACACCCTAGAGCGGGGGAGAGTTGAAGAAGGTTCCCCATTTCGGGACCGTGCAGTCTGTCTTTTTGGTTCTGATCTTTTTTTCGTCGAATCGTTGATTAAGATGTTCCTCTTTTTTGATGCCGCCCAGGAAGCTCTAGGGAAGCTTTGGCCACTTGATTTTTGGATTCCGCTCGTCGTCTCCGGTGAGAAGCTTTTGAAGCAGAGGCCTTTGGAAATTCAATTCTGTCCTTTGATGGTCTTCTTAATGGAGAGTAGTATTTCTTACTGTTTAGAGAAGGAGATGATGTTGTAACACCCGCGTCCCGCTAT
This sequence comes from Arabidopsis arenosa, assembly GCA_905216605.1. Classification (NCBI taxonomy): domain Eukaryota; kingdom Viridiplantae; phylum Streptophyta; class Magnoliopsida; order Brassicales; family Brassicaceae; genus Arabidopsis; species Arabidopsis arenosa. The sequence goes on from LR999458.1 coordinate 3,478,962, forward strand.
CCTAAAGGGGCCGGTTAGTTTTAGGAAAAACTAGATCATGGTCGAGAAAGACTTATGAATAAGTTAACCCAATGAACGAAAGAAACGTTGAAGTCATGAAATGGTAGATGACTTAGATTGTTTCGGGATAATCTTGTGATCATGAGGAAATGATCATGGAAAGATTGGAAATGGCATAGTCTTGGCCTTAAAACAGACCGAAAGACTTAGCCGGAAAGAACGTGAAATAACGTTAGAGCTAAACCTGCTAGGTGAGCTGGACAAGCTGGATGAACTAACTAGGTTAGCTAAACCAGCTGGAAGACTAGCTAGCTCAGCTAGGTGAGCTGACGGACAGCTAAACCGAGCTCGGTGAACAGATCGAGTACTGACCCAGTTGGGTGGTCCGGTCAGCTGACACTCGAGCTGGTGGACTGTGGTACCTCGGGGACGAAGGGATATCTCGACCAAAAGGTGTTAAGGTCGAACGGTTACAAACAAACGGTTCTGTTAGCCAAAAGGTGGATAAGGCCGAGCAGTTACGATCGGAAAGATGCAACCCTTCGGAAGGGTGGAAGGAACGGATGTGATGCTTCGGAAAGGCAACCGTTCGGCCCTACATAAGGGGTGGACGTCCAACACTTCATAAACAGCATCACAATCCAAAACGAGTCTGATATGTTGTGTTTTTATCGGTTTTAAGTCTTTGTTTTCTTTCCTAGATCATATCTTTTATAGAGTCAAAGTGTGTTTTAGAGTCTTTTAGTCCTTTATCGAGTCTCTACAGGTTTTAGGAAGCTATGCTGGAGTTGGAGGCTTCTCGTATCAAAAACGGACGTTAGGAGAAGAAATGGGAATATGGTGATTCAAGAAAACTCTGCTAGAAAATGGCATCAGGCAAAATTTCATCAAGCAACTGCCTGATGCACAATTCCAATTTCTTGGCCAAATCTGCTGGAAAATGGCATCAAGCAAATTTCATCGGGCAACTGCCTGATGCCCAGTTCCGGTTTTCCTTAACCAATTTTATTTCCTATTTCTGGAATTGGGTATAAAAACCCCAAAGACCTAATTTTCTCATTCACGTTTCTTTCTGCAATTTTTCTGAGACTTCTCCTCCGAAGCAACACTTTGGGGATAGAAGATTCATACTTCTTGACAAATTGGAGAAAATTTCTAAACCCTATTTCATTTCTATTCAATTGAACTATGTTTTCCTTTACATCTATTTGTCTTGTTTCCGTTTTTATGTTTGATTAGTCCTTTAATTGGGTTTTAGGGTTCTAATTAGGAGATTCAATGGATTAATGGATTGATTGTTATTAGGAGTTCTTATTCTTTAAGTTCTTTGATTCACATGTTCTTAAACCTAGAATAGGATTGATCACCCTGTTGTAGATTCTAAGTTTTTCTATGCATCAAAAGTGTTCGATAGAATGCCTGAACCAATGTGAATTGAGCAATGTATGCTTAGCCAATGAAAGTTGACGTTAGGACGCACTGTGAACTTAATGAACTTGTTTAGTAATGCGAATTTGACTAGGAAATTACAAGCGAAAGTTTAGTAGTAGAGTAGTTAAATTTAGTGATTATTATCTTGAAAGAGAATTAATGTAAATGTGTTCATGTTCAAGAACAGTACTTAATTGTTGAATTCCTTGTCTCATGTTTCCATTGTTCATTGATCTCTGAAATACCCTATGGCCCAGTATCTTTAAATCTTGAAAGTTAAATCGCTTAATTTTTTTGCATTTTTATTTTACGACCTGAAAAGCCAAACAAAACAACTCTTCGCTTTAGCTAAGAACGAGTCTCGAAAATCCTTAGAGTATCTTTTGTCCTTATGGATCGACCTCGAATATACTACCTAACGGTTAGATATATCGGATAAGTACTCGAGTAATCAAGTTGGCGCCGTTGCCGGAGACCAATGCGTTACCTAAGGATTTAGGATTAGTTTTTAGTCTTAAGTATTTTTTATTTTTCTGTTACTGGTTTTAGTTTTCGTTTTTGGTGTTTTCAGGTGTATGACCCGCAGCCAAGGCTCATCACATCTAGCGGATTACCAAGAGGATATCAGAAAGTTTGAAAGAGCAAATAAGAAAAAGAAGAAGTTAGCTGAGCAGAGAGAAGCTGAAATGGCTGAACACAATGCTACAAGAAACCTTCTGAATGAAGATGGACTCCTACCTGCTGGAGATAATCAAGGAGTGTTTTAAGATCCCCCACCTCCTGGAAACATTAACCCTCCTACTGCGGGACGTGTGGCTGCTGCTAATGCCGCTCGTTTAGCAGCAGCGAATGCTAGGTCTGCGCCTGCTCGACAAACTCTGAGAGATCTGATGCTCCTAATGTTGTGCACTTCCGAGACAGGAACCAACAACTGCCAATCAACAGAATTGATTTTGAGATCAAGACAGGACTGTTATCTCTTGTGAAGCAGAATCAGTTCCACGGTCTCTCCTCAGAGAATCCAGTCTACCATTTGGATAACTTCGAGGCATATGCAGTACAACAAGAATGAATGGAGTACCTGATGATGTCATCAAATGCAGACTTTTCTCATTCTCTTTGGCTGACAAAGCCCATTGCTGGTTGAAGTCTCTGAACGCTGATAATTTGAGAAGCTGGGAGGATTACAAAGCTGCATTTCTGTCACAGTATTTTACTCAGTCCGCTTCCGCCCTATGCGACCAGCTGGTGCTCATCCTAGGAAAGTAGAATCCAAGGGAAAAGACCATTGTTATGCAATTATGATCCATGAAGAGCCTAGAAAGGTTGGTATCGTCAAACAGGAGGAAGCTGAGGCTATTGTTGATGAGACACTTGTAGAGGACAAGATTGCAAATGTAACTCCCCGACCGTCCCTTCTAGTGGGCTCCACGTTCTCTCTCGGGCCCATGGGCCCACTCCTGTCCGACGGCCGGTCCGCTACGTCCGGGAGGCTATAAAGACTTGTTTACCGACCCTAAAAATCACCACATGATCTTTCCCTGTGTTTTGTCCTCACTCACACAGTTCCGACAATCACTTCCTTGAAGGTCATCCATCCTGAAACCGGGGTCATCATTTTAACACGCCGGTTTTAGGAATATGGTGGTGCATGAGGAGAGGTTTATAAGAATTGATTTGGCCACCTATGTCACCAAAGTGCACTTATCTTTTCGGTCAACTGTCCTGAGAGAACTCCACAGTTAAGCGTGCTTGAGCTGGAGTAGTTTCAAGATGGGTGACCTTCCGGAAAGTGATAGTCGAAACTGTGTGAGTGAGGAAAAAACACAGGGAAAGATCATGTGGTGATTTGTAGGGTCCTTTATAGCCTTCCGGACGTAGCGGACCGGCCGTCGGACAGGGGTGGGCCCATGGGCCCGAGAGAGGACGTAGGGCCCATTAAGAGAGATGGCGGTCGGGGCGTTACAGCAAAGATTGATAAACCTTTATATGTAGAGCTGCCACCTTATGTTCCCTAGCTACCATTTCCAGGCCATGAGAGACAGATTCATAAACAAAAAGAGTATGCATGCTTTCATGAGATTATGAAACAATTGTATGTGAGACTTCCTTTCTTACAGTTGGTCCACCATGTTCCAACCTACAGAAATTACCTAAAAGATGTCTTGTCCAACAAGAAGAGCATTGAGGAAGGAGTTATGTTGATCTCTAAGGGTAAGGAGTATGTTGAGCTAGAAGAGTCTCAGAGACAACAATGCAAGGTAAAACTCACTGATGTAGTAGAGGTGGTAGCAGGGAAAAAGATGGTCAGCACTTGCAGTGCCATCCTTCCAATCACTATTCCCGAGAAGCTTGATGATCCAGGGAGTTTTGTTTTGCCTTGCCGGATTGGGAAGTCCATATTTGAGAGATGTCTTTACGATTTCGGAGCTGGTGTTAATTTGATGCCTCTTTCTGTGTCAAAGCGTCTGGGCATCACCGATTTCAAGCCATCAAGGATCTCCTTGATTCTAGCTGATCTCTCTGTGCGATACCCAGTGGGTTTGGCGGAGGACATGCATGTTCGAGTGGGAAATTTCTACATTCGAACTGATTTCATTGTCCTGGAGCTTAACAAGGAACCACAAGACCCTCTCATTCTGGGTAGGCCATTCTTGAACACCGTAGGAGCCATAATTGATGTGAGAAGAAGCAAGATCAACCTGCAGATTGGAGACTAATCTTTGGAGTTTGACATGAGAAAGACGAGGAAAAATCCCACTATTAATGATCATGCATTTTCTATTGACACACGTGATGAGTTTGGTGATAAGCCGGTAAAGAAATGCAGCGGATGGAGTGAGGTCAAGGAAGTCCTCGATGGAGACACTGATATTCCAACAAAGAAGATTGTTGCTAAGAATATGGTAAAGCAGAAAAGGATCAAGGGAGATCCTCATATAGCTTTGATACCGCTGCGTTGTATCGGGGACACCATTGAGTATAAGGTGCAGTGTAAAGGGACCTCGAAACCTTTCCAAAGCTAGGAGCATTATCACTTCTGAATGGAAAGAGAAGGGTAGAAAAGCTGTTAAAAGTGTGGTTGGTAAAGTCTTGAAGCTGAAGTTGAATGATTGGGGACCTTGTTTCGAAGCAAGTTCCCGCACTCGTACCCATTAGTCCACGAGAATCCGGTCAAGCTAGTGACATAAAAAAGTGCTTTGTGGGAGGCAACCCACCAGGTATTTATGATTTTCTTACTATTTTTTTATTTTTCTTTTGTTTTCTTTTGAGTGTGTATGACATCTTTTCTTTGAATTGTTTTCATACCGAGTCGGTGTGAAGCAAGTCGGGGGGGGGAGGTTGTCATTTGTCTACTAATCTAGTTTGCTTTGGTTGTTTCTTTTGATGTTTTCTTTTGTGTCGTCGAGTTCGTTTTATCGAGTCAAAAATTGTGTCTTTTATTGAGTCAAAATCTGTTTGAGAACTATGATCTCCTCTTAGGCAATTTTACCTTGCTTGATTTGATTTCCTTGGGACCATTTTAGCATTATTCCATAACTTGGAAGTTCAGGAAAATCCATCACTAGATCACTCTATAGTAGTCCCTATTTCTTTGAAATTTTGATGAATTGAGCTTTATCTTATATACTTGAACTAAATCTGGACTTAATTTATCTCACTTAGGGGCTTGAGAATCATGTAATGGATCATACATTCAGAGTTTTGTTTGCATCATTTTTACCACTCTTTGCAAACTCTGAATGGCTAGACTCATTTTTAGTCTAGTACCGCACCTGTTCCTCCACGTACGTACTACAAGAAAACATAGGGTTTTCTTACAAAATTTCCTACCAAATTCCTACGCATTTGTTACGAAACGTATTTTTCGTAGGAACTTCGAAAGAAATTCCCTACGCCAAAATCCGTAAGATATTCGTAGGAAATATCCTACGAAATTCCTACGAAAAACATTTTCGTAGGAAATTTCGTAGGAAAATAGAATGAAAGAGGAAGGAAATATTGGTAGGAAATTCGAGGGAATATTTCCGTCCCGTTTCTTACGAACAGACATTTCGTAGGAAATTCTAAGGAAAATTATGGGAAAATAATTGGTAGGAAATTCGAAGGGCCAGCGTAGGGCTTTTTATTAACACGTTTGTAGTTCAGTAGGTGGTGTGTGTTGTAGGTAGGTGGTGTGTGTGAAATAACGTGTTGATTATTAGGTTGGTGTAATAGTGTATATTTTGGTAGGAAATTCGTAGAAAACTTATAGGAAAAAATTTAAAATTCTTTATAAATAGACGCATTTCACATTCGTTAACATTACAACAATATGAGCTCCTCCTCAAAAAAAAAACATTACAAAAAAAAGAAAAACAATATTTTAAAAGAGAAAATTTTTTTTTATAAAAAAACACAAAGACATTTGTGAAAAAAAAATACAAAAGTTTTTTTAAAAATAAAATCCAAAATATTTTCTATATATATTATATTGATTACAAGTTATGCATCCAACTCATTGCTGACGACGGAGTATGCGGCCGGCCTCACCGAATTCATGACCCTCGCAGAAAATCAGGAGTCATGCTTAACAAGTGGTATGATGTTTTGTCCTTGTCCAGTATGTAATAATACTAATTTCATAGAAAAGGGTTTAGTATGGTCTCACTTATATAGAGACGGAATATTACCTAGTTACAAAGTCTGGTATTATCACGGGGAATGTGATACATACGCCGTGGGTAGTAGTAGTGGAAATGTTCAAGATAGGGTAGAAGAATCCACATTGCCAGAAGAGGCGGTAGGCACGGTTCAAATGGTTCACGATGCATATAGGGAAAATATGCAGTCGTTTCCAGGCGAAGAAAATAGAGGAGAAGAACCAAATATTGAAGCAAAAAGATTTTATGAAATGTTGGATTCATCGAAGACACCGTTATATGAAGGTTGTCGCGAAGGACATTCTCCTTTATTCGCTGCAACACGGATGATGAATATAAAGACGGATTACAATTTGTCTGAAGATTGTGTAGATGCTTGGGCCGATTTTGTCAAAGAGATATTGCCAGAAGACAACATCGCACCGGGTTCTTATAATAAAATTGAGAAGCTTGTTTCTGGTCTAGGTTTGCCATATCAGACGATCGATGTCTGTATCGACAACTGTATGATTTATTGGCAATCAGACGCACAGTACTTACATTGTCGATTTTGTGGAAAGGCTCGGTTTCAAGAGACTAGTGGAAGGGCTCAAGTCTGTTTTTTTTTCAAATCTGTTTTTTGTTCAAGTCTGTTATTTTGATGAGATTATCCTTGAATAGCTTGTTTGTGTGTGTTGTCTTCTTGTAACCTTACTAGAAGAGTTTCTCTCTTGGCTATGTTTCTGTTAAAGACATAATTTTTTTTCCAAGTCTGTCTTTTTTGTTCAAGTCTGTTTTTTTCCTCTCTAGTAGGTTCTTCAATGATATATTATCTCTCTAGTAGGTTCTTGAATGATATAAGATTATTTTGAACATGTTAACTTTGTTAAGGTTTGGATAACGGGTCTGGTCTAGTTCATACTTTCTTATGTGTTTGCTTCTGTTCCTGACTCATTTGTAAGAGTCTGGTCCTGTTTCTCAAGTATTTGCTATGTTCAGCTTAAAATTTTATTCCTTAATTCTTGTCTAATTCAAGTCTGATTTTTTTTCAACATGTTTTTAATCACTTTACTAGTTTCAGACTTCTTCAGTTCTTGTCTAATTCAAGTCTGTTTTTTTTTTCAACATGTTTTTAATCACTTTACTAGTTTCTGACTTCTTGAGTTCTTGTTTTTGTGGCACTTGATATTAGACTAAGGAACTCGGGAAGGAGCCTAATATGCTTAACTTCATGGAAGAAACTCATTTAAATAAGAAGACGCGTACAATTAGCAATTTGAAGACAAAACAGATTCTTGATGGAGTTAAAAGGAAGTTAGAGCTGACAAATTCGCAACGCCAAGCTGAAGGAGATGACTCGGTTCAGTCTAACACTTACACGAAAGAGAAGATTAACACTGTCATGTTGGAAGTAAGTTAAATTATGTTATAGTGTCCACTTTGTTTATGGTGTTCGTGTGTTCTTATAGTAATTATGCTTTGCTTGTTATTTTCAGGAAGTTCCTATAGTGAAAGGAAAGCGCTATGGGTTCGGTAGATTGTTTGATGAAGGATCGAATTCCACAGCTCCACGCCACACCACGAAGTTACTTGAAAAGATTCAAACACACATGGATCGTGACGTTGAGAAGGAACGCCAACTCGCATATCTTATGGAATGCAACAAGCTCATGCTCCAACAATTATCACAAATTCAACCACCGCTTTATCCGACAGGCCCGAATGAGACAACGAAGGTGACAAACAAGAGCGTAGATGATGATGACGACGACGACGACGAGACTCAAGAGTAGATGATTAGGATTTACTCATTTGTATTAGAATAGATTGTATAGTGAAGCTGTCATTATATCATGTAATACTTCTTTATTCCAATAACGTGATGATCCTACTATGATAGCAAATTTCGATTGTAAGACTCCAAACGCACTTTCATTAACTTTTTGGCATGCTTCTTGTCTTGCTGCAAACAATTTTTTTTTCGGACCTTGGGGATCGCTTATACTTTGAACAATAGTTGACCATTTCGTATAGATACCATCAGCTAAATAATAACCCATGTTATACTCTTTTTCTTGAATAATATAATTAGCTGGTGGAGCAGTACCTTGAGCAAGCTTTGAGAATAAGTTAGATGACTTCAGAACATTGCTATCGTTATTGGTGCCTGACATACCAAAATTAGCATGTCATATCCATAGATCATAATCAGCAACTGCTTCAAGAATGATCATCGGTGATCCGCTACGACCTGCAAATTGTCATGTCTATGCAGTTGGACAATTTTTCTACTTCCAATGCATACAATCAAGACTACCCAACATTCCAGGAAATCCACGTTGTTGACCGATGCTGAGAAGCCTGGCAACATCCTCTTTTGTTGGTGACCTGAGATACCAACCCGAAAACACTGCTATAATTGCGCGAGAAATCTCTTCATGCATTCAATTGATGTTGACTCTCCAATTTTAATGTACTCGTCTGTGGCATCAGCTGGCATACCATTAGCCAAAATCCGAATAGCGGCAGTTACTTTTTGTAAGGTTGATAAGCCCAATCTACCTGATGCATCGCTGATAGTAGGATTTTAACTAAGATCAATTATCCTTAAAGTACTATCATGTCATTGCAGTATTTAAGGTGTCAATCCAAATGGGTGTGATGCTAGCAATCAAGATGCAATCAGATTTCACAGAGTCAAGCCAAGCAATAACAGGTTTTGGAGTTTCTAACAATCCTAAGTGAACATGCAGAAAACAAAAATCCTAACAGAAACAGTAAATGTACTCGACCAACACAGCTTGATGCCAAGCACTGGATGTGGTCGAGTATCAGGTCGAGTAAAAGACAGAAACTGCAACAAATGTACTCTACCACACAGTCTGTTGCCAGACACTGGATGTGGTCGAGTAACAGGTCGAGTACCAAATAGAAACTGCAACAAATGTACTCTACCACACATTCTGTTGCCAGACACTGGATGTGGTCGAGTATATGAGTGAAAACAGGTAAGAAATGCAAAAACTAAGCAACATGCAACAAGAACAAGCAATCAATAGCGATGTAAAAAGAGAAATCAATTGGAAGAGAAATTCCCGAGGATGGGGTAATCGAGTAGTGAAGTCTCCTTAATCTAACAGGTGGTTAACATGCTCAACAAACTATCCCTAGAAAACAAGTTCAATCACCAAATCAAAGTGCTACTGCAACATAGATCCTCAAGCTAAACTAGTCCCAGACTCAATCACCATTGACGAGAGCTAACCTAACAGGTATTACGAATCAACAAGTTAAAGCCAAAACGCTCTCTGTAACCGACACCTTGGTACAGAGACACGAATCTCTTGAATTAGTGGTTCAGACATTTCATCGAACACCTTTTGGGTGCGGAAATGTCTGGGCTCAGATTCCAGTTGATCAGAAAGCAATCAGCATTAAGAACAACTAATCTAGAAGGGATCTACCAATCAAACTCAACCACCTAGCAGATCAAGGATTCTAAACTACCCTAACCCATCCTCAAGAACCCTAATCACTACTCAAACTTCATAACCAAGAACATAAACCCAGAAATGCACAAAGACTTCATAGTAGCAAGATCTTAACAAGATGAACAACTTTGTAGAAGAAATCAAATGCAAATACTCAATAGATTAAGAGGAATCTGGATTACAAATGTGAAGAAGACACAAATTGTTCTCGAGAATAAAACTTAGTTCTGAAAATTAAGAGAGACAACCTATTTATAGCAAATACTAGAAAGCCTTAAAACACAAAACGATAAAGTATTAAGACGGTTTAAGGGGACACTCGACCCATGTGATCGAGTAGAAGTGGTCGAGTAGGCGTCTTTGCGAATTCTTGCTCTGGTCACGACGTGGTCGAGTGTCTAGGTAGAGTGGTAGGTCGAGGGTCTGCTTCATCCTCTTCTCTTCCTTATGCTCAAATGTCTGGTTGAGTGCAGATTTGAGAAGACTCTGAAGCTTGTGGTCGAGTGACTTGATCAAGTGACTTCTGCTTCTCCTCTGTTGCCTACTACTCGACCATGTCAATCAAGTGGTCTCCAGATGGTGCAATCGAGTGACTGTGGGAAGTGGTGATCGAGTGACTATGGGAAGTAGTGATCGATGTCTGGTGAGGACGACTGATGAGAGTACTCGACCTCGTGGTCGAGTGTTTGGTCGAGTAAGCCCGTCGAGTCATTTGGAGAAGACTTGGTCGAGTGATGAGGTAGAGTGGTTCAGTTGAGTTGCTGCTTTGCTTTCTGATGGTGATACTTGACCAACATGGTCGAGTGTTTTTCTGTTTCTGCTTTGCTTCTCCCAATCTGCTCACCAACAGCTCCAAAGTACCTGAAAACAACACAAAATGCAATATGTATGCAAAACTATCCTAATCATGCAAACTGATGACAAATGATGAAGAATGGTATGAAACAGTGATGAAATGATGCTAAAGCAATGCTAAATCGATGCCCAAAACAAGTAAAATACAGACTTATCAATCGCGTCGTTGATTGAAGTAGTTGTCATGTTGTTTAACAGCATCAACAATGTGTAAAAATAACCTTTGTGACATTCGGAATCGACGATGAAATTCTTTTTCACCATAAACAACATTATGAGAGAAGTCATCATTAAATAAATTACGATGAGTATTTTCTCTGTCACGGTGTATAATCGCATGACCGGGAATAGAGCCTCGATGACTTACGTGATTTTCTTCTTGAGTGAGTTGGTGAATAAAGCGGTTATTGTGGACAAACAAATTGACAGCAATTTGTTCTTCTCTCTCAGCTGCCGCAATATCATTCATCAAACTCTGATGAGTCTGAAGAAGAAGAAATTTTTTGAGAAAAAGATGGACCTCCAATATTAAATTTTATTTTTAATAATTAAGGAAGGAAGTGGTGATATTTGTCTACGCCATTCATATGTGTATTTTATAGATGTAAATGTTACTATTTAAAAAGATAAGAAACTCTTTAAAATTTGATCCACACCATTCATTAGATTTCACCACTTACCAACCGTTAGATTAAAATCCTATCGATATCTTATCCAATATATCTACAATTTTAGATAAGAAAATTTACAATCTGATTTTTGGCCATCCATTAAATTTTTTATCCATTCATTATTGTGTATAAATAATAGATTTTAACAAATGAAAAAATCATAATTTGACCAAATTTTTCTTTTCTATACCAAAAAATGGAAAACAAATAGAGGCACATCATTCAGCCAACAAGAAGATTTGCTTTTATGTCATGTATATTTAGAAATTTCACAAGATCCAATTGTTAGTAATAACCAAGCTCTGAGAAAATTATGGAAGGAAGTACAAAATAGTTACAATGAAAAATAAATGAAAGTTGGGAAATTAGAAGCGACAGATCTCTAGAAGGTAGGATGGGTACCATCCTTTTTGCTGTTAAGACAATGAAGAGTTATGTGATCCAAGTGGAGAATATGCATCCAAGTGGAGCGTGAGAACATGATATTGTAAGTACAAATATTCAATAAGTTTTGTTGTTATTTATTCAATCTATTTATATGAGATATGCAGTTGTATTTAACAAAGTCTTACTTTCCAAATACACATGCAGATGGAAAAAGCAAAGCAACTAATATTACAAGAGCCATGACTAAAAAAAGGTTTTAAATTTGATCATGTGTGGTTTTTGTTGAAGGGTATTCCAAAATTTACAGACAATGTAAACATCGGTATTCCCAATATTGGAAATGATACCGTCGACTCCCCAACAATACAATCTCTCGGAGTATCTTCATTTTTAATCAATTTAAGCAGTGATGATGGTGGATCCAATTCATCACAACGTCCTATTGGATCGAAGAAAGCAAAACTCAAAAGAAAAATTGATGAAGGTAATAATTCCTCCGTTAACACTTTGGTTTCATCAAATGAAAAGATTCTTGATTTCTTGAGAGAGAGTGCATCAACTAGGAACAAAGGTTATAAGATGGCTCAATTACGTATACACAATCAAGCAAAAAAGTTAGCTCTAAAAGAAATAGAGCAGGAAAACAAAATATTGCTAACACGTTTAAGCGATATAGATGATATTAACATACATGATTTTATACGATCTAAACAAGCAAGAATCATACATAAAAGAAATCAAGAACAACAATCTCCGATTGCCCCAAATATTTATGGACAATATTTTAGTGATCTTGGATGTTCGGGATCAAATTTACCTCACTATTAGTATTGTATTATGAATTTTAATTTGTGTATTAATTATGTGTTCATGTACTTTTTTCCTTGTGTTAATTTGTTTGTGTGTTTATGTATTTAATTATTATTGTAATATTAATTTAAATTTGTGTTAAAATGCTCATGTAATATTATTGTTGTACAAAATTTGTTTTTAATATTATATATTTTATATTTTAATTTTAATGTATTTGAATTTATATGAATATATCTGAGATAATTGAATTTAATTGAATTAGTTGTAAGATAAATAAAATAGAATGACTAAAATGAAATATAAAAAAGATTTTGAGGGTGTGAATAGTGCACCCTCAAAAAATGAGGGTGGGAAGATCAGTTGGAGTTCAAAAAGCTTTCTAATTTGAAGGTTTGAGAGTTATTATTGTAGAGACTTCTCTCCTCTTGAACCAAAAGAAAATTATCTCAATCTTCTCCTTTATAAACAGAACCTCTTCCTCTTGATAATTTCCATTCATTGTTGTAGAGACTTTTCTCCTCTTGAACCAAAAGAAAAGAAAAAAAATGAATAAAGATTTCTTCTACAAAGTTTTTTTCTTTTCTTCTTTGATCCTGGTTAATTTTTTATCCTAATATCTTTTTTATTTCTATTTTTTTGACAGCGTTTTCTCATCCTAATATACCATTATCACAATCTTTTAAATTTTGTGTGTTGCCTTTTTTTTTACAGATTGAGCATCCACTACGTAATGGCCTACTCAAACAAGAATTTAGGGTTTATTGGTAATAAGATATTTTTCCATTGTTTTGGATTAGTTTTCTAATCCTTGTTTTTTTTTTTGTCAATCTGCTAATCTTTTTAATAAATTTTCATAACAATAATGGAGGAGGATATAGAACAATTTGGGCCAAATAATTATGGCCCGTTAAGGAAACTAAGTTTTCTTATCGGCCAGATTCCAGATATATCGTATCTCCAGAGCAACTGTTACTCTCCAAAAAAAAACCCAAATCACCTCAACATCACAGCGGCGGCTTCGAAGATAATCAATAGAAGCTATGGTGGTGGACATAGATTTAGACGAAGTTGTGGTAAGATTTGTCTATCTCTTCCTTATCCTCTCCTTTCGTCGATAGAATAAAGCTATTGGGATCTATTTCTAATTTTTCTTCTTCTTGCAGGCTAAGTTACCGGGCTTAGCCCTATGGGATATTGAAGGAATGAAAGTGTCCCATAAATATGTGTGGTTAGTCATTCAAGCTCTCCGACATTACTTACGAAACGACCTAGGTTATACTGTTGGAGATGCTCTTAGTGTTAGATCTGCCTTTTTTTTTATTTCAGTTTATTTTATTCTTTTATTATTTTTTCCAAAATATAAAATATATAAGTAAATATGCTATTTTTATGTAGACTACAATACATTCATAAATATTGTTTGGACTACCCAAATTTTATGTTACATCTTTTAATTATATTATTTATTAATGTTTTATTTGTCTATAATAATTATTCTGCTTTTTTCCTTCGTATTGACATAAATACACGAAAACTAAAAATCATTTTATTCTGATAAATACATCAAGATATATATTATTATTGTTTACTATTTTCATGGTTCTTAAGTTATCACATTAATATTTGTACGCTACCTATTAATTTGTAATGTATATAATACATATATTATTTTAGCAATCAGTTATAAAACACATAATTTATAGTTTTACTAATATCATTTATGTATGTTATTTTCAAATTACTACTCAATCCGTTCATTTTTACTTGATGTTTAAAGTTTTTGAGCACCTATTAAGAAAACATTTAATTTTTGTTTATACCTAAACTAAAACATCATTTATTATCTATTCAACTAGTAGAAAAATAATTTACAAAATATAAATCATCAAAACCGATAAAAAAAACTAATTAATATTGCATTAAAAACATTAAACATCAAAAAATTTAGAGAAAATGTTTTTCTTCCTAAAACATCAACTAAAAAATAACGGATGGAGTAGTACTATAGATAAATTATATGGATTTAAAAATTAAATGTTTATAGATTCTTAATTAATTTTTGTTCATAATCATGAGTACATATTTAACATAATTTATAATACTATGTAGTTATTATTTAATAAATATTTTACCTAAAAATATTTTATCGTACCGCATCAATTGATCTGCTTAGACCATTCACACATATATTGGTTTGCCAAATTTGTTTGATCTGTTTTTGTTCCGCTAGATCCGCTTGATCCGCTTTTATTCTGCTTGATACGCCTGGACCGCTTGATCTGCTCCGTCCAATACGCTTTTCCATTCGGAGCCAAAGATAGAAAGTTAAATGAGAATTTAATTCTTGATATTCTATCTTTCTCCAAAGGGACTCTAATCTACATTTTTGTCATTCCTCCTAGCCACAAAAATGAGATATTTATTTAATAGAACAAAAAAAATTGAGACATTTATTTTGGGATATCTTGAATTTGTAATAGACTAAGTATGATGTATTTGATAATTAACATCATATATAGATTTTTGAATGCTCTCCTTATTCAGAATTTCATAAATTATCCTAAAATTCATCTTTGAATGATAAAGACGCTATTTTGCCTTTGATCCAGTTGGGTTGTACCATGCCTCTTCTTTGATTGTTCTTGCTGCTTTCAATGATCATATAAGTTATTTTTGTGATTTAATGAGGATATTTGTAAATCTATTAGAAATAAGCAATTATCATATAATAAGAACAAATTCGATGACTCTGCTACCATACATAAAGATATAACTTTGAAAATATTTAAGTAGTAGAGTAACAAAAAAAAGTTGTATGATTAAAACTTACTTTATTAAACTGGATAGAAAATACATGATTCAAAATACTAGAACGAAGATTAAAGCTTTGATAGTATGAACAAGTATGCATGGAATTTGTAAATTGATCTCTAAAATTCACTTTGCCTTCAACACTCTCTTTCTTTTCTATTTATACAAATGATATGATAAGTTGTCTTGCGTAATCCTTGATGTGGCATCTTCCTTGAGATTATCTTTTTGGTGTCTTGAATAGGAAAACTTTATTTCTTGAGAGATTGAAGATTTTGGCGTGCTAATGAGGTCTTCATATGTTTTATTTATGCTGATTCGATACAGATGATAAACGAGAGAGATGGAGAGATATTTCTAAGAAGAAGGGGAAAAACTTAGAACCCAATTTTTTTTTGATTAATTAATTAAAGTGGGCACGATTACATAGATGTCATTTAACGACTAAAACATATTATATAATTAAAGATTACATTTATTTCTAACATTAAAATCATCTAATCATACATATATCCATAATTTTCTTTTCTCTCACTCTTTGGTTTCTTCCACCTCCTCATCTTCTGTCGCTGGCTATTTTTCCTCCGTCACTGGCTACTCCTACATCACTTGCTACTCCTTCTCCTCCCTCTCCACCGTCCCGGCTCCGCCTTTTCCTAATTCACCGGATTTTTGGGTTGATTCTTCCTTCTCATCCTCTCCAGCCTCTTATTCTTCATCTTTAGTTTAATGAGTCCATTGTATTTGTCTTGGCCCATTTTTAAAGCTTGCTCAAACTCGTGATTCTCTTGGATCATCATCAACTTTATTTCTTGACTATCTGTGGGAGTCCTTGTTGCTCCAAGCTTCTCATGCCAAAACTCTTTCTTCAGATCCAAAAATTTCTTGAACGAATGCTTAACTTTGTCGTAGGAATCACGGATGTTCCATTATACGGATATTTCTGATTTTATAATTAACGTCAAAAACCAAAAACAGAAATATTATGTGCCTAAAAGATCTTTTACATTAAGTATGATGAGGAATATATGATACAAATTATTTTAATTTAATTTTAATAAGTAATTATATGGATACTTCTCATTTTATAATTAATGTCAAAAACCAAATATAGAAATAGTCGATGCCTAAAAGATATTTTACATTAAGTATGATCGGGATTATGGGATACAAAATATTTTAATTCAATTTCAATAAGTAATTTCCTTAAAGATCTTTTACATAAGGGAAAATCCCAGAAAAAAACCTCCAAGCTGAATTTTATCAAACAAACAAAACCATTGTATAATGTAAAATTTGAAGGTACCTTGAATTATTATGTGGAATATAGAAGATTATGTAGAGTGTAAAATAGAATGTTGAAAGAGTAAACAATTTTACATAGTATTCTACATCAATTTTAATACAAAACTCAACATACAATTGCACTATTTCAAAAACAATAAAGCTAGAAAGTTAAATGAGAATTCAACTCTTGGTATTCTATCTTCCTCCAAGTGACTCTTGATATTCATTTTGGTCACTCTTCCTAGCATCAAAAATAAGATATTTATTTTGGGATATCTTGAACTTGTAATAGACTAAAAGTATGATGAATTTGATAGTTAACATTATATATATTCAGAATTTCATAAATTAGGCTAAAAATTCATCTTTGAAAGGTAAAAACGCTATTTTGCCTTTGATCCAGTTGAGTTGTATCATGCTTCTTCTTTGATTGTTCTTGTTGCTTTCTAGGATCATATCAGTTATCTTGGTGATCTAATGAAGATATTATAAATCTATTAGAAATAAAAAAATTATCAGATAATAAGCACAAATTCGATAGTTCTGCTACCATACGTAAAATTATAACTTTGTTGTGATATAGAGATATAACTTTGAAATTATTTAAGGAGTAGAGTAACGAAAAGTTGTATGATTAAAATTACTTTATTAAACTAGATAGAAAATACATGATTCAAAATATAAGAACGAAGATTAAAGCTTTGAGAGTATGAACAAGTATGAACTTGTAAATTGATCTCTAAAATGAACTTTGCCTTCGATACTCTCTTTCTTTTTTATTTATACAAATGATATGATAAGTTGTCTTGCGGCTGGGCACAAGGCAAGTACTTGCTAATTTTCAAGTACTTGTGACCCGTCTTGGCTTGTTCAAGTAACAGATTTTTGAACTTAATACTTACCTTGTCCGAAGCAAGTACTTGCTCTACCAAGTACTCGTCCAAAATCTAATTACTTGCAAATAACTTGACCCGCCTTGTTACTTGCCAAATAACTTGATCCGGCTTGTTACTTGTAAGATACTTGCTACTTGACCTAAAATACTTGAATATAAAAACAATCTCAAACAATACAAATCTCAAAACATTCAAAGTTCCAATCTTTTCTACTTTTCAATTTTAGTTTTTGTAAGTTATAAACAATAAATACATAAATTCAAATTAACTAATTAAATTTTTTCCTATTTTGAAGCAAGTAAAGGGTCAAACAAGCCGAGTAATGAAATTTTTTTAGGAATTCATACTTGACTTGTACTTGCAAGTAATATATTTTTAGTACTTGCGACTCGGCTTGCCAACGACAAGTACATGACAAGTAACGGGTACGAAGCAAGTAACGGATATTTATGCCCAGCCCTAGGAATCCTTGATGAGGTATTTTCATTGAGATTAACAGGGGCGGACCCACATTGGTGGAAAGGGGTGCAACTGTACCGGGTAAAATATAAAATATGCTGATTTTATATTGAACATAATGATACTAAGTAGTCTAGTGGTTAAGAATGCACTCGTAAAACACGAGGTGCAAGGTTCAATTCTCCATTAAAATATTTTTTTGTACCGGGTAAAATTTTAGGCTGGGTCCGCCAGTGATTGTATTTTTGGTATCTTGAATAGGAAAACTTTTAACTCTTGAAAGATTGAAGATTTTGGCGTGATAATGAGGCATTCATATGTTTTATTTAGAACCTAATTTCTTTTTAATTAATTAACTAAGGTGGAAACGATTGCATAGATTTTCATTTAACGACTAAAAAATATTCTATAAATAAAGATTATATTTATCTCTAACAATAAAATCACCTAATCATACTTGTATCCATAATTTTCTTTTCTCTTACTCTTTGATTTCTTCCTCCTCCTCTTCTTCCGTCACCAGCTACTTTTTCTCTATCACCGGCTACTCCTCCTCCGTCACTTGCTGCTCCTTCTCCTCCCTCTCCCTCGTCCCGACTCCGCTTTTTTCTCTTTCACCGGGATTTTGGGTTTATTTCAATAAGTAATTGTTATTGGATAAGTAATTATATGGATATTACTGATTTTATAATTAATGTCAAAAACTAAAAACATGAATACTCTATGCCTAAAAGATCTTTTACATTAAGTATGATTAGGATTATGAGATACAAATTATTTTAATTTAATTTCAATAAGTAATTGCCTAAAAGATCTTTTACATTAAGTATGATCATCTTTAAATTATTTTAATTTAATTTCAATGAGTAATTGTTATTAATTTTGAATCAAAAAAAATAAAAATATTAAAATAAAAATAATGTGATAGAGTGTTGAATTTTATCAAACAAACAAAACCATTGTATAATAGAAAATTTGAAGGTACGTTGAATTATTATGTGGAAGAGAGAAGATTATGTAGAGTGTAAAATAGAATGATGAAAGAGTAAACAATTTTACATAGTATTCTACATCAATTTTAATAGAAAACTCAACATACCATTGCACTACTTCAAATGTTAAATAAATAAATTCATTAATAAGTGGTTTTACTCCTTTGTTGCTAGAAGATAAAAAAATTTGTGTTTCCCTCATTTTTGTTTTTATATTGTTGATGAGTAACAATATGTGGTTCATTTTTTCAATTGTTTTAGACATCAAAAAAATGCTCTTCCATTCAAAACCTAAGATAGATGCAAACATTATAATATATAGTTAATATTTACGATAATTATGAAAAAAAATTTTAAGCGACAAAAAAATAGAAAAATTGGAACACAAGGCATATCAAAATACAAAATAAATCATTAACGACATGTAGAGGAACATGAAGCTCAAAATAGTTGTCGTGATTGTTTTCTAAGAAAATAAAATTTAAAATGTACTAAATGGATAAAAATACTCCCTAATATTGTGGTATATACTTCTCTGTGCTTTATTCACTTTTTTCAGAAAAATAGAAGATGTTTTAAATCATATGCAAACCATTTTCTATTTTTATTTTATTTAGAAAAATCATAAATGGACGATATAAGGTAGTTCACCACATATTACGTGTGAACTCATGTTTATAACGTTATCCACTCAAGATCAATGAGTGATATCTATATTAGTATTTTTGAAATACATTTTGTACCAGATGTATTAAAAATTTATCCGAGATTTTTGGTACCCGATCCGGTACAAAATTTACTTCAAACTCTTACACCAAATATTCCATATTTTTCTTTGGATCAGGTTATAAAAAACCAAACACTTACCAGATATTCCATATTTAACAATATAGATATTTAAAAGATTTGGTTAAGATTTAAAATTATGTTTCTTTTATTATCTTTGTTTGATTTTTTAACTATTTTGAAGCTTCATCTACTATACATTTTTGAAGTACATTTTAAGGAATCCAATCGGGTCGGTTTTTTTTTTTTAATTTTTGACCCGGAAATCTTCAATCGGATCTTCCTTATTTTTTGACAAAATTCAAAAACGACATTAATTAATAGAATCTAAAAATATATATTTTTTCAACTAATTGCTATACATAAACTCTTTATATATGGCATATTCTTTACGATTTTTGTAGATAAGGAAATCAAATATGATGATTTAATGCTAATGTAACAAATTTGAGCTAATTTCCTAAAACCTCTCTACCTAATATAAACATAAATATATGATTCTCATTTCACTTTTATTTTGATATTATATTTATATTATTTTGAATTATTATAAAATATATATAGTTAATATTATTTTAGATTTTTTTCTGCATATGTTATGATTCAAATTTTTAAAATAGGCATATATTACTCAATCAATGAAGAAAAAAGTATGTGTACAATCTAAAGTACATATTTGCTTTTTTTCGGGTCAGTTTTTTTTTTTAATTTTGACCCAGATTTTGACCCGTAATTAAGTCTTTCGGATCCAAATAATGAGACTTTCCAAAAAAAAATCATAACAATTTAAATGATTAATTTTGTATATATATATATATATATATATATATATATGTAGTTATTAAATATATATAGTTATAACAAACAAATTTTTGAATCCAAAAAAATTACGAAGTTACTAAGTTACATATCTTTCTCCAAAAATTACAAAAAAATTTCCATTCGGAGCCAAAGATAGAAAGTTAAATGTGAATTTAACTCTTGGTATTCTATCTTTCTCCAAAGGGACTCTAATCTACATTTTTGTCATTCCTCCTAGCCACAAAAATGAGATATTTATTTAATAGAACAAAAAAATTGAGACATTTATTTTGGGATATCTTGAATTTGTAATAGACTAAGTAGGATGTATTTGATAATTAACATCATATATAGATTTTTGAATGCTCTCCTTATTCAGAATTTCATAAATTATCTTAAAAATCATCTTTGAATGGTAAAGACGCTATTTTGCCTTTGATCCAGTTGGGTTGTACCATGCCTCTTCTTTGATTGTTCTTGCTGCTTTCAATGATCATATAAGTTATTTTTGTGATTTAATGAGGATATTTGTAAATCTATTACAAATAAGCAATTAGCATATAATAAGAACAAATTCGATGACTCTGCTACCATACGTAAAGATATAACTTTGAAAATATTTAAGTAGTAGAGTAACAAAAAAGTTGTATGATTAAAACTTACTTTATTAAACTGGATAGAAAATACATGATTCAAAAAACTAGAACGAAGATTAAAGCTTTGATAGTATGAACAAGTATGCATGGAATTTGTAAATTGATCTCTAAAATTCACTTTACCTTTAACACTCTCTTTCTTTTCTATTTATACTAATGATATGATAAGTTGTCTTGCGTAATCCTTGATGTGGCATCTTCCTTGAGATTATCTTTTTGGTGTCTTGAATAGGAAAACTTTATTTCTTGAGAGATTGAAGATTTTGGCGTGCTAATGAGGTCTTCATATGTTTTATTTATGCTGATTCGATACATATGATAAACGAGAGAGATGGAGAGATATTTCTAAGAAGAAGGGGAAAAACTTAGAACCCAATTTTTTTTTGATTAATTAATTAAAGTGGGCACGATTACATAGATGTCATTTAACGACTAAAACATATTATATAATTAAAGATTACATTTATTTCTAACATTAAAATCATCTAATCATACATATATCCATAATTTTCTTTTCTCTCACTCTTTGGTTTCTTCCACCTCCTCATCTTCTGTCGCTGGCTATTTTTCCTCCGTCACTGGCTACTCCTCCATCACTTGCTACTCCTTCTCCTCCCTCTCCTCCGTCCCGACTCCGCCTTTTCCTAATTCACCGGATTTTTGGGTTGATTCTTCCTTCTCATCCTCTCCAGCTTCTTATTCTTCATCTTTAGTTTAATGAGTCCATTGTATTTGTCTTGGCCCATTTTTAAAGCTTGCTCAAACTCGTGATTCTCTTGGATCATCATCAACTTTATTTCTTGACTATCTGTGGGAGTCCTTGTTGCTCCAAGCTTCTCATGCCAAAACTCTTTCTTCAGATCCAAAAATTTCTTGAACGAATACTTAACTTTGTCGTAGGAATCACGGATGTTCCATTATACGGATATTTCTGATTTTATAATTAACGTCAAAAACCAAAAACAGAAATATTATGTGCCTAAAAGATCTTTTACATTAAGTATGATGAGGAATATATGATACAAATTATTTTAATTTAATTTTAATAAGTAATTGTTATTGAATAAGTAATTATATGGATACTTCTGATTTTATAATTAATGTCAAAAACCAAATATAGAAATAGTCGATGCCTAAAAGATATTTTACATTAAGTATGATCGGGATTATGGGATACAAAATATTTTAATTCAATTTCAATAAGTAATTGCCTAAAAGATCTTTTACATTAGGGAAAATCCGAGAAAAAAACCTCCAAGTTGAATTTTATCAAACAAACAAAACCATTGTATAATGTAAAATTTGAAGGTACCTTGAATTATTATGTGGAATATAGAAGATTATGTAGAGTGTAAAATAGAATGTTGAAAGAGTAAACAATTTTACATAGTATTCTACATCAATTTTAATAGAAAACTCAACATACAATTGCACTATTTCAAAAACAATAAAGCTAGAAAGTTAAATGAGAATTCAACTTTTGGTATTCTATCTTCCTCCAAGTGACTCTTGATATTGATTTTGGTCACTCTTCCTAGCAACAAAAATTACATAAAGTTAAGAAAAATCTCAAATTTTTTCTGCATATATTGTGATTCAAAAATTTTAAAAAGGATATATTACTCGATTGATGAAAGAAAATTTTTTGGGTTCACCCCTAGGGGTGAATTTTCAAAATAAAATAATATACCATGTAATACTATATTTAAAAATAAATCAAAACTAAAATAACAAAACAAAAATATGAAGGAAACAAAGTCTGTATGCTTTTTTTTTTTTTTTTTTTTGAATGAATGTAAAATTTATTCACCAAAAAAAACCGTGTTTACATCAAGTGCGACTTTGCTGAAAGTAGAGTAGATAATTTAAAGTTCTTGAACTTCTAAAATACACTTAAGATCGAGTTGAAAACCATGAGATAAGAAGATCTTCATATCTTCGATTGCCCGAGTTTCGAAGAAGAAAAATCCGGTTGCGGATGGTCTTATCAATGAGTTTCTCCAGGTGGGTGGCTGTTCTTGGACTTTCTCCATGTCTTCGATTATTTCTTTCTCTCCATAATGAATAAACTGTTGTTTGAAGTGCATACCTTAGGAGTAGCAGGCAATGTCGTTCTAAGCTTGCGTTGGAGATGAGAGAGGTGAGTTGGTTCCAGTCCGAGGTGTATTGATCTCTCAGTAATCCCTTTGATAGTTTTTCCCATATTTGATTCCCAGGCAAAGTCTGTATGCTTTTAATTAAACAAGGTTAATTCTATATCGATTTGGGATTATAAATGTGAATTAGAGTTTATATTTTACAATTAAATGAAATTATATGTCAGTTTGGGTTTATCGAAAATGATTAGGGTTTAAATTTATAATTAAACAAAATTATATGTTGGTTTGGGTTTACAAATCATACATATAAAGGTAAGGTTTCACTCTCTTCTTATGGGTCCATTTGGCAATGTAACTTAATTTTTTATTTTTAATTAAATCATAAATAAAACACATTTAACTCACACTTTAATATAAAAACTAAAATCATTAAAATTATACATTAACTATATTTTTCCACTAAATTTTATTCAACGCACAATAAATTAGAATTGTAACTCCCATAATTTATTTTTTTAATTGTAACGTATCTCACTTCTCATCCTATAAATACTCATTTATCATTCTCTCATCCTCTCACCCTCTTCCACTATAACTCAAATCTTAAATTTTTTTTTTTGTTTTGTGTTCTTACATTAGTTTTTTTTTCTTTTTTTAAAGATGCATCTTCATTGTCTATTTTAGATAATCATCTTATAAGTAATAATTCTCTCATCTTCTTCTACTATATTTATGTGTCTATATTTTTATGTTGTTAGATGGATTAAAAATCAAGAATATTTGAGAAAGTATTATATATATCTAACATTGTATTCATTTTTGTATATTTCTAAAGCCATACTAAAGCCATACTTATTTATTCTTTAATTTTCATATTTTTAGTTTAAATTCACATATGTATACTAAAAGTTTTGATGGTTATAACAAAATTTTCAGGTTTATTGGTGATGGAGAGTTAAATATATCAATTCCAATCAAAACACAACAAGATAATAAAGTTGAAAAGATCTATTTCCATTATATACTTTAGATGTTTGATTATTTTCTAAATCCTGTAATTTTTTTAATTATGCAATATTTAATAAAATAAATTACTGTAATTTATTTATTAAATATATATTTCTTACCTTTTTCTTATCTCAAGAAAATTTTGTAATTTATTTATTTTTAATATATGTATCATTATATTTACTTTTTGTGATCCAATAGATAATTATATAAAAATCGTTATACTGTTTATTTTATTTAAAATTTGAGGTTTAAGTTTTTTTTCAAATTAAAAATAATTTCGTTAAAACAAATTTGGCCCTTAAGATTAAAAAAACAGAATCATATGGTTCAAGAAAATTAAATTTAGGTAGAATAGAAAATTAAAATGAAACCTAACACTCATACTTAAATAGAGTGACATATAGTAGAAAATAACTATAATCAAAACAAAAATCATTTTATTGAATCCTATAAAAGATAAAACCATTAGTATAAAATCTAACACTTGAATTTAAATTGATGAGTGAAATTTGTTTTTTAAAAAAGATAGAAGTTATCCTTAGATCTTTGATGATTTAATTCGACTGAAGTTCATACGATTTTTATAAGAAAAATAAATTTATTTTGCCACTTGCAAAATAATATGAATTTGAACTATTATGTGGGAGTTTATATCAACAAACAAATAAATTATCTGTGAGTTTATATCAATAATTTATTTTGTAAAAATAATAGATAACATATGTTTATTAATGTTTACATACATAAATAATAGTAAACTAAAAAAAATATTAAATTATGAGCAAATCCATGATATTAAATTTTAATAGCCTTTTAAAAAAATTTCAATCATTTATATTGAAACCAATGTCATCCACATCATTTCCATGTAATAATTAAAGATTTTTCTATAATAATATATAATAATTATATTTTATGTATTTTCTCATATTTTGTAACCTCCATACTAATAATTATCGTTATGTTGTTAATGATCACACCAAATTGCAACAATACTTTAAATACAATTAATACAAAATGAATTCTACACAATGAATTCTTTGGAATGTAACATAACTTTTATGATATACATACAATTAACTTACTCATAAATGTCATTTAAACATAATTGTTAAAGTTGAATAGTTGTAAAACGTAAATATATTGTCTTCTATAAATAGTAATATACACATATCACTAACTATCATATTTCAAATTTCATAATATTGATAAATTTTATAACATTTTCTTTTATAATCCAACTAATGGTGTTTCAATATTACATTTTTGTCAATTTTGTAAGAGACTATGAAGAGGAGATGACATATAACAAAGAAACATTACTCACAATCAATCGTATGTACTATTTCAGAGGTCTTTTAAAATGAGCGAGTAGAAAAACCCGAAGTTTGTAATGCAACAAGAGACGATGTACTAAGGTTGATTTTCTTTGTCCAAAACAATCAATCTATATAAACCTGAATTTTGATATTTTTGAAGTGAGATTAAGAAGAAAATCAAGAAGACTAATGATAAGTAGAAGTAAAATACAATTCAGTATGCTTCAAAACAACATAAATGTTAAGTGGTAGTGGAAGCAGACGATTGAATTGTATAAATGAATAATTCATCTCTCTTCACTTATCTCTTACAATATAATTCATCTTCATTCCTACATCTATTTCTTAAATTGTAAAAAATAACGGAATAAATTATTTGTTCTACATTTTTTTTTTTTTTTTTGGACAAAGGCTTGATTTCATTCAGTTACGATAGGAACCAAGTACAGAGAAGGATTCTGAGATCCCAATGTTTACAATACAACCATAAAGGGCATTCCCCAATGCCAACATAAGACTGAGAAAATGATAGATAAGGTTAAAACACAAGAGTTCCGTGAGAGCTTTGAGCCAAAAGCTAGGTAGCTTTTTGGTACATGTGAGATCAAAGGTTATCGACAATTCTTCCAAGAACGAGTCAATAGATGAACAAATAGCCACAGTCAAGAGACCAAGTGGCATTGAAGAAGGAGCCAAAGCCGTGAATCTCGCCGGCACGAGAAAAACTACACGAGGTAGTGCATTGACACGGGATCGAGCAAAGAAGATGGTGATCTGATGCTCGAGGTTGTATGCTAGAGTTGTCGTGGATTGAGAATTTAGCTTAGACAAAACATAGCATATGAAAGCTAGAGCCAGGATTCGCAGAGGATGGGAGAAAAACCGTAACAGAACAGGTGGATCCTCTCTCACATGAACATGGAGATTAAGAATGTCACACAAAGTTTGTCTTCGGCTTGATACATGAAAAAGGCAACCAGACCTGAGCTTCAAGCTTTTACATGAAATAAAGTTATCCCTGAAGTTGATGATTTGCACATGAATGGGCTTGGTTATCAGGGGATATGGGGATAGAAAGTTGAGGAAGCTTCGGTAACCACCGCTCCTTGGAGACGAGGTCATAATGCCGTTCTTCCTCATACTTCTTGTTTCATGAATAATAACCTTAAGGTTCTTGATTAGCACTTGATTTGCCTCGGTATTCAGAGAAACCGGAAAAGAGGGATTGAAAAAGCTTCGGTAATCACTGCTCCTTAGAGACGGGATCATAATGCCGGTCTTCTTCAATCTAAAAACTTCAATAATCATACTTTTTATTTCATGACCAGTACTCCTATGTGAATCTAGTGGCAGGGTTCTCACAGAGATTTTGATCAACCATAGCAACAATGATGTATATCGTTCTAATTGCAGTCCTTGAACAAATGGTTTCGATAAACGACAAAGAGATTGACTAGGGATGAACAAAAAGAAATTTGAGCAGACATGGGCTTTTGCAGATAGTGGATTGGATTACACCTTCTAGACTTGGGCTGTAGGGGCCTTAATGGGCCGTAATTAAAAGTGCCCACCAATTGTAACCCTAATTTCACTTTGGCAGGCTGGTGCACATGTGCGTGGTGGCCGTCGTACGCAGATGGTAAGAGGTTTTGCGGCGAAGCAAACATCTCCGGTGAAGCTAGGTTTGACAATTTAGGGTGATGGTCGAGATTCGAAGCAAAGGATGAGGACCAGAGAAATTTGGCCGATTCGGGGAAGGAAATCTGATACGGCAAAGGTGATGCAAGCTGAGGACGAAAGATGGAGATCGCCGGCCACAATCTTCTCCCTTTGATTTTGGTTGTTGAAGATCTCACCAGAAGCCTTAGATTCGAGAGGATTCGAAAGGGATTCAAAAAGGGAAAAAATTTTGCTAACCAAAAAGAAAAGATAGAAGATGTAGAGTGAAGAAGAGCGAGTTGGGCAACAGAAAATTCCCGACGCCAGTGAGATAAAGCTCCACCGGCGCCGGAATGCATGGTCGCAAAAGGAGTATTATTATTTGTTATACATTTCTCAAAAAAAATTATGCTTTTACAAGTAGCATAAAATAGTTATTTTATCGTCATTTATGTGATTTTAAATATTTTCATTAAGTAGATAAACAACTTCGAATCAAGTTGTATCAAAATATAACGGTAGACTCAATTCAAAATTCAGCCCAAACCCTATATGTATAACATTTGGTTATGATATTTGCATTAAGTAGAAAATAATAGAAAATTTGTTATATTACCATTATATTTAAATTCTTTAAAATGCAACAATATCTTTTAAAATTGGATAAATTTAGAATATCAACTTTACTATTATAATATAAATTATAAATTGAAAACGATGTAACTTAATTTTCATAGTAGGGTTTAATATTTTCACATTTTAACAAAATAAGTATTATTTATGTATACGTATTATATTACTATAATCATTAATTTATCATCAACACTCTTTAAATTTTTAATTGGCATCAAATATTGTATTGATTAAAAGCAGTAATAGACTCTTAATTATTTTTTTTTTAAAACATAAATATCATTGTATATAGATGAATACAATTCAAATTTTATAAAATAAAATCGAATTTGAACTTACTGTCATTCATTTATTTATTTTCTCTTAAATTTTAAATTCAAACAAAAAATAAGTAAAATAAATAGCAAACATATAACATAGTATGCAACAAACGGCGAGTATCGCGGCTAAATAACCTAGTATGGATTAAGGTTTAGCTTTTACAATTAAACTAAATTATATGTCGGTTTGGGTTTATAAAATAGCGATTAGGGTTTAGATTTTACAATTAAACATAATTATATGTCGATTTGGGTTTATAAATGAGGTTTAGGGTTTAGATTTTATAATTAAGCAAAATTATATGTCGGTTTAGGTTTATATAAGAGTAGTTAAGGTATAGATTTTTAATTAAAGGTTTAGATTTTTAATTAAATAAAATTATCTGTCGGTTTGGGTTTATAAAAGAGTGGTTAGGGTTTAGATTTTACAATTTAATGAAATTATATGTCGGTTTTTGTTTATAAAAGATGTTAGAGTTTAAATTTTACAATTAATTCAATTTAGGGGGTTTTTATGAATTTATTTATTAATTAATTTAGATAATATTAATTATTTTAATTTATTTAATTAGATGACATGAGAAATTCTAATTGGTTAATTAAAAGGGGGTGAATGAAAGATGTTCACCCCTAGGGGTCCGCCACCAAAAAAAAAATTAAACTCATTTAATTATAAAATCTAAACCCTAACCACTCTTTTGTAAATTCAAACCGATTTTCTGAGGCGGCCACGAAGCGGTGGGTCTTGAATCTGCCAGATTTAAGGCTCCGGTTGCTCTGCAAGCGTGTAACAACAAGGGGCGAGCTTTTCTTCTTTTTCCGGCGAGATGCCGATTTGCCTTTTTGTAACTGGATCGGTTTGTGTGTAGGCTTCGGCCCAAGCCCGTTAGGGATTTTCTAAAAAAAAAAATAATAATAATTTCAAACCGATATATAATTTTGTTTAGATATAAAATCTAAACCCTAATCCTTCTTTGTAAACCTAAACCCTAATCTAAACCCTAATCTAAACCCTAACCTAAACCCTAATCTAAACCCTAATCCTTCTTTGTAAACCCAAACCGATATATAACTTCGTTTTGGTGGCAAATCCTCTTTTATAAACCCAAACCCACATATAACAACATTTAATTATAAAATCTAAACCATAATCCACATTTGTAAACCCAAACCAACATATAATTTTGTTTAATTATAAATATAAATCTTAATCACATTTTATAAACCCAAACCAACATATAATTTTACTTAATTGTAAAATCTAAACCCTAATTCACATTAATAAACCCAAACCGACATAATTTATTTTATTTAATTAAAAGTATACAGATTTTTGTTTTCTTAATTTTTTTTTTGTTTTCTGATTTTAGTTTTGATTTATTTTTAAAGAAAGTATTACATGGCATAATATTGTATTTTGATTGGCTAATTAAGTGGGGGTGAATAAGAGAGGTTCACCCCTAGAGGTAAACCCAAAAATTTTCATTTTATAATTAAATGAGTTTATTTTTTATTATTATTCTGATTTGTTAGAAAAAGGGGGTGAATAAAAGAATTCACTCTTAGGAGTGAACCCAAGTATGTTTCTTATATGGCGGGATGAGTTTGAATCAACATTAATAAAAATTTAAAATATTATTAACCCGCCTCTTCAACACGGCTTAAATCCTTAATTTATTATTTTTTAACACCACCAATATTAGACATATCAAATCAAACTGATTTAGATAAGATTGTATAAAACCAAAAATGTCTCGTGGTATACTTAATAACAATTGTAAACTATAAAATATAAATGTTTTATAATATGATACAATTTACAAACTTTTATATATAATAAATAATCACTAAATTTTAAAATCACTATGGATACGACGGCCGAATAGGTGTCATGGAAAGGCTACAAACTGGTCTTATCTCTTTTATTTCTTTTCCAAAAATAGAAGATCAAATGGTGCCGTTTATTTATAATCTTCCCAAGTACTTTTCGCAATATTCTCTCCTTTTGTGAAGAACTTCGGATTGAAAAAACTTTCATTTGTCTAAGACAATACTATAGTTTTGTCTAAGTGTGCTTTGTTTTGTTTTAGGCTCATTTGTTTCTTTTTCTGGCCCATTTACTTTAAGATGACAAAAATAATGTTGGATTACACATTTTTGTGGTTTTACTTTTATGCCCATAATAAATTTTAGTGAACCGAATCAAAACCAAATAAACCGGAAAAAATGTTAATTTGGTTAAATTCGAAATCAATTTTTCTAAAACCGAATAACCCGACCCGTTTAACCCGAAGACACTGTATGCCTAGGACTACGCACTACGTGCGGGTACTCATCGAGTCTTTTTAAAAATAAACAACGCCAAGAACGATAGCTTTCAATTTCTGTTTAAACACACCACCCAATAACAAGTTAATGTAACGCACCACCTAATCCTTTAAACGACATCGTACCAAACCTCTCTTATCAACCCACCACAACATTATTACTGCCACAAATTTCAAAATCCCTAAAAAGTCACCAACAATGGCGGAAACCGAGACAGAGACGATCACCACCACCACCACATCTCCACCGGCGATCTCAGAAACCGAAACCTCCACCACATTACCAACAATGGAAACAGAGAAGAATCCAAATCCAGTAACCATTTTACTCCGAATCTGGCCACCGACTCAAAAAACTCGCGACGCCGTCATTAACCGTCTGATCGAAACACTATCAACCGAATCAATCCTCTCTAAGAGATTCGGAACTCTCGAATCTGAAGAAGCTTCCTCCGTCGCGAAATCAATAGAAGACGAAGCTTACGCCGTCGCTTCCGCCGCCGTGGTTAGTGATGACGACGGGATCGAGATTCTTAAAGCTTATTCTAAAGAGATTAGTAAACGTATGCTTGAATCTGTGAAAGCTAAGACTAATGTGGCTTCTCCTACACCAAAGGATGGTGATGGTGTTGAATTAGCTGCAGATTCAAGTGAAGATGTTAAAGATGATGATGCGAATCCAAAGCTTGAGGAGGCTTGAATATGGTGTTGTTCTCTTATCTCTAATTATCTTTTAAAAAATTATTTTCTATGTTTAGATTCGTATGAGATTATCTTTGTAGTGTGACTTGTTGATTTCGCATTTCTTACTAATATGATTGTGCTTTTTCTTAATCATGGTAATTAGCTTGAAACTTCAAGCTTGAATATAGAAAACCAAAAACAAAACGAAAAAATTGGATGATTTTACTGTCTTAATCATGGTAATAACCTCGGCAATTGAATGATTTTGCTGTCTTAATCATTGTAGTTTACTCGAGTATGCTTTTTTAATTATGGTAATTAGCTCAGGCTTGAATATATAAAACCAAAAAGAATATAAAATAAATTTGGATGATTTTGCTGTTTTAAGCATGGTAATTAACTCGTTAATTGAATGATTTTGCTTGCATATTCATGGTAGTTTACTTGTTGATTAGATTTGCTGTCTAAATCATGGTAATTAATTCGTTAATTGGATGATTTTGCTTTCCTAACCATGGAAATTAGCTCGAGGCTTGAATATAGAATCATGGTATTGAACTAAAAAAAGAATGAATGATATTTGCTTTCTTAATCATGCTCTTAACTCGTTAACACATCTCCATTTTGACACATTCGTTAGAGATCACATGAATCGAGAAACTAGACAGTCTTTGTGAGATAAATAGCTTTAATATTACGGTTGTGATGACTAATGTGACAATTAAAACATTTCTCCCCTTACTTTGGTTAATTCTTTTGACGTTTGGGTTAGAAGCATTAGCATGTTGCCATTATAAGTTTATAACTCAAGAGCTGTTATAAATTTGAAATTTGTTCATGTGCATTGGGCTGACAAATAGTTTTTTTCTTGGAACTAGAAATCTGCCTTTGATGTGTCCTGACTCTTTCTTTGTCTTTTATCTTTATTGGTTTTGGAGCCTTGGAATTTGAGAGTTAGATTTTGAACCCCACTTTTTTTGTTTTTTTATAAGAAATGAAACTCTGGGCAGTGGTCACCTAAATATTCCTTTATTGTTCCTCCTTTTGATACAAGAGTTCCTCTGGGCAGTGGTCACGTGATCCCGAATTTTGGTTTTGGTTGATCACAAGCTAATACTTTCATATCAGTTTCTAAGTGTGGGCATGGGAGGGAACTTATGAACTACGGAAAATCCATTACCCGACCCGATTCTTATGAGTAATAAACTTTTAGGGGGTGTTATTGGTTTGTGATTTAAATAGAGTTTTAGTGACTTTAAATGTTATGTAGAATCTGTTGTTATTCAATCAAGATTTTTAAAAAATCTGTTAAAGTTTGGTGTTATTAGTTTAAGATTTGTAAAAAATAATCTAAAATCTTTATAAATCTAGAGTTATTGGATTCATACTTTTATAAAGTCATTAAAAGTTTTGTGTTATTCAATTACAACAACAGAATCTATGATTGTTAATGAATTAAATTATTATGTTATTGGTTTATGACTTTCTACACTTTTTTTCACAAAACAAAGTCATGAAAAGTATCATTAAAATAGAGAGATTGTTTGGGAAACTTTACAAGATTATGAAATACTAATCAACAAGATTATAGAAAACTCTCAAAAACTCTCCAACAATAGTTTAGAATCTTTCATTTGTTTACTTTCTATGATTTTATTAAAGTCATCAAAATTCCATGTAAATTAGGAACCAATAACACCCCCTTATTAGTTAGTGTTCCGGATTCAAATCATTTTTTGGTTGCCAGCTTACTCTAAGCTAGACAAAATTCACTCTTTCAAAGTTATTAGAAAGATAATAAAATAATCCTAATCTTTTTATTTTGTTCAAACCAATCCTCCTATCCTATGGGAATGCTTTCCTAAACTCTTAGTCTCTTACCCATATCCGATTTAAGAAATATATGTATCCGGATAAACATATAACCTTTAAAAAGATGACAAACATGTTACCTTTACAGTTCCAAATAACCAACAAATAGGCAACTCAAGGGAACATATGGCAAGATTCAACCCATACACCGTGATGGAAACTAATCATATGCAAGCTAGTTAGCAGTCGTGCAATTTCAATCTAAGAGATGTTCCTAGTAGCTCGATACCAAAACCGACTTTGGTAGTGGTTCCTATAAGGATTTGTGGTGTTATCTTCACAAGGTGTCTATGTGACGTACTCAGGGGCTGGGAGTAGCTTGATGCCAGTTAGCAATGCCCGACAACTTGGGATAACAAATTCGATGCCACCACGATACACGATTACGACATATGTCTGACTTCGATGCTTCCACTTGTCACACATGTATCTGGCTCTACTTTGATGGACGGTCGAGATTAATCCGGAGAAAACCCTAAAAACGGAGCTTGGTCCTCTCTCCACCTATAAATACAAGCCTTTAGTTCATCATAAAGACTGTTCAAAAAAACTGCAACACTTAACGAAAACGTTTGTAGGCAAAGGGAGAGAAACCGAAACTCCGACTTAAAGATTAAGCTTTCGTCTTCCATCAAGAAACCGTTCAGGAAGACTTTACCGCTACAATGAAAGAAAGTATTCCGCTAACCCTCCTTATGTATCTATTAAGTGATTAATTCAGATGTTTAAAGATCTTGGGGGTTATGTAAGTTTCACTTACAACTTAATCCCGTTACATTAGTATTACTAATAAGATTATTAGATCAATCAAATAAAGTTGGATTAAACCTTGAACATAAAACACTTATGTATAAGAATGTGATCTCCAGGTGAATTGATCGCCAAATCCGGGACACTTTTCTAGCCAAAAAAGGAATATAAAAGGCTTCAGAAACCTTCTTCAGACTTGGTTTATGTGGCATTAAACTATATGCTCTCTTTAGGCTAATCCTTTTTTTTGGTGGCAAGGTATGCATCTAGTTGGTTGATATATCATGTTTTTTACGACTTTAACCATGATACAAGTATTGTTTTTAGAGTCTTTATATTGTTTCTAGAGTATTTTCAGGTTTATGCACATTCGAGACTTATTTGAAGATTTTGGAGCATTATAGAGCAAATTCGAGAAATTGTGTTGTCAAGATCAATTCGGAGAAAATCTTGGGTGTGGGTGTCGATCGACACCACCCATTGGTGTCGCTCTACACCGGTCGTCGCTGAAGCTAAAGACAAAATTTTTAAGTCTTGAAGATTTGCAGTTTTGCCCTAGAAATTTTTCCTATTTACAAAGAAGTTCATGCTCGTGTTTATTAGTTATAAATAAATTTTTGGATCATTGTTTAGACCTATCTTTTCAATATCTTTTGTTCAACTTTGTTCTTTACCTTGAACATTTTGGGAGATAATTGGAGAGAAAATATATGAATTCATTACTTGTAGAGAAAAGATTTCTAAACCTTATCTCTTTCATTGAATACATTTATGCAATTCTGTTCAATCATGTTGTTTGTTTCAATCTCCATGTTTGAATACTTGAGTAGTTTGCTTGTTAGGGTTAGGAAGTTTTAAAGGTTTATGATGAGTTATTAGATTGATTGAATTGTTAGGCTAAATCAATAAAGTTCTTCATGTGGATTGTTCTTACTGTTTATTCAAGATTCGCGACCTAGAATTCGATCTTAGGATTAGTTGACCGGAGAGTGTAATTGATTTCTTGAACTATATTAGGTGAGCAAAAAATACTATTTGCAAAGAGATTTTGTTTAGGAATTTTTGTGAACTAATCAAACTTGGAATTAATGCTTGTCTAGTTTTAAGAATTCGCAAAAAGATTTGGAATTCTAGATATTATGCATAGATAATCTTTGTAGCAAGAGTTGGTTGATTTTACCTTTTGTGATTTGTGTTCTCAAACTAGTTCTTCATTAAGTCCTAACAATTTATCTAATCTGCAATTCTGAATTTTCTGAAAATTTCCATGTGTCTAACACTTTTCTATCTGAATTTAAAACCGATTGTAATTTCTCAGATATTTTACTTTTCAATAAATTTTTGTTTAGCTTAATTTTAAAATCAATAATCTATTATATGATCGTGAGAGTTTTGTAAAATCCGACCTTTAAGCATTACAATGATTTTTATTTGGGAGAGTAGCTTGACACTAATTTTACGTTATCATATTGGTGAAGCTCTAATTTTGGTAAATAATTACAAACCCTCGCATTCCATAATGAAATCATTTTCTTTCAAATCATAATGTTTTCTCCATCCAATAACCATTATTTTACCAATAGTAGAAGAAAAAAAATTCAAATATTTACATAAAGATGTTTTTTTTTTTTCTTTTTCTTTTTGCTAGGAACTTCTTGTTACGCGTTATATATATATATCTCCCTGAAAGAATAATTCTTTTCTTTTCTTTTCTATTTTTTCTGGCTG
The DNA here is from genome assembly GCA_905216605.1 of Arabidopsis arenosa. NCBI lineage: Eukaryota > Viridiplantae > Streptophyta > Magnoliopsida > Brassicales > Brassicaceae > Arabidopsis > Arabidopsis arenosa. The sequence continues at coordinate 3,514,322 of LR999458.1, forward strand.
AAACAAACTCTTTCAATATTTTTTTTCTATTGAAAACAAACTCTTTCGATTTACACAAACAAAAAAATCTAACACAACGAAAAAAAACTATCGACCAAAAGTGGTAGTTGTTGATCAGTGACCACGTCCTCTTCTGCTTGGTCCAGACGCTAACCGGTAAGCAAAGCTTTTCCCCAAAGGACGTTGACTCGTCGAGTTCTTCTTCACCTTCATGGTCGCCGAAGATTGATCATGTCCGTTAATATCTCTGAACGGCTTCAATCGTAGGGCTCTGCTATCAACTCTCTCAAACATTAATGATGAGAACACCAATAACAAGATCAGAAACAACACAAAAACATTATTCTTCTCCATTTTTTATAACTTTTTTTGTTTCTTTTACTAGCTGATCTTCCTCTCTCTCTTTATACTTGTTCTCTTTTTTCTTTGAGATTAAGAAGATTGGCTTCGTGATTTCTTTTGTATATATGCGATTTTGTGTGCGTGTGTAAGCGAAGGGCATTATTTCTTGACCAAGAATGTTTGACTATTTGATTTTGTGTATCGCGTTTTTACATATTTAATTGAAGTCTTCATGTTTTCAATCTTTTACTATTTATATATAAGACGTGTATTCATATTACAAGTCGAATGATGAGTTTCTCCAACTACCTGCTTCGACCACAAGATATGTTTGTTGAACTCTATGACTTTCATAAAAAGTTATAAAAGTCATTTGTTTTTAAGTGAGAAGTAGTTACAAACCTATGTTACCATTATGAGAGATAAGTGATGTTGCGGTGATGAGGTTGATAATTTCAATAGTGTTTGTAAAATTGACCCCCCAAAAAAAAAACGGGTAAATGTATAGCTGAAATATTAATTGAGAAATATGTGGTGAAAAGAAAAAAGTTCCACAAAAGTAAAACTTAAAAATAAAAGCAACAAAGGAATGGTTGACATTCACAACACGACTAGTTGTATATCACCTTTGATATTTTGGTTTGCATTTTAGCTACCCTTAAGTCGTGAGCCGTCAAAGTCTAAAGATTAAGAAAACGGCCTAGTTTTAAATTCTAAAACTAACATTATTTTACCATTACTATTTTATTTGGAAAGAAAATATCACACATTTACATGCAGTAGACCGATTAAGCTAGGAACTTAATGTTACACGATAAATCTCCTTGAAAGAATGAGATAGAATCAATCTCTTCTTTTACTTCTTTGGCTAAAACAAGAAAACTTTCGATTTACACATTAAAATAATATAACAAAAAGGAAAAAGAAAACATCGGAAAATAAAAAAGAAGAAGTAGCAATTGTTGATCAGTGACCACGTCCTCTTTTACTCGGACCAGACGCTAACCGGTAAGCATAGCTCTTCGGCAAAGGAGTGCTCGAGCTGTTCTTCACCTTCATGGTCGCTGAGGATTGATCATGGTCGTTGATATCTCTGAATGGCTTCGATCGTAGAACTCTGCAATCAACTCTTTCAAACATTAACGACGAACCCACTAATAATAAGATCATATACAGCACAAAGACATTCTTGTTCTCCATTGTTATAACTTTTTTTTTAATCTCTTTCTCTTTGTGATTAAGGAGAATATTTATTTATGTGATTGTGTCTGCGTGTGTAAATCAAAGGGCATTAATTTTTGACCGAGAATGTTTGACTATTCATCTTGCTTATCGCGTTTTTACATATATAGTATTTATTTAAATTATTCATATTTAATGTTTTAACTTTTAATAAATAGTATAAGCCAGATAAAACAATTGATGAGTGTTCTTCATATTATTAGTGAATATCTGAATGAGTTTCTCCAACTACGTACCTGCTTTCTCTACAAGAGATGTTGTTGAACTCGGTCTCTATGACTTTCATAAAGAAGTTGAAAAAAACATTTGTTTTGTAAGAAATCAAAAGTAGGAATTGAAAATAGTTACGAACATATATTTTTTTCCTATTATTTTTACCATTCCACTGGAAAAAAAAAACAATAAACATTTACATTACACTCAATGGATAAAGCTAAGAAACTCCTTGAAAAATTCATTCTCTTCTTCTTTTTTTTTTTTTTTTGGTTCGTTTGGCCGAAACAAAAACATTAATTCGATTTACATATTTAAATAATCCAAAAAACAAAAGACAAAACACACACGTCGGAAGAAATGGTAGTTGTTGATCAGTGACCACGTCCTCTTCTGCCGGGTCCTGACGCTAAGATCCTCATCAAAGGCCGTCGACTACACGAGCTTCTCTTCACCTTGGTCGCCGTCGATTGAGCATGGCCGTTGATATCTCTGAACGGCTCCAATCGTACGACTCTGCAATCAACTCTCTCAAACATCAACGACGAGCCCACTAATAACAAGATCATACACATCACGAACATATTATTTTTCTCCATTTTTGTAACTTTTTTTTGGTTTCTTTGTCTTTGGGATTAGGAAGAATGCTTCGTAATATTTTTTTTTTCTATATGAGATAGTGTGTGTTTTTAAACAAAGGGCATTAATTCTTGACCAAGTATATATGTTAGACTATTTCATTGTGTTTTTGTAGAGTATACTATGATTTGTTTATACCTATATTTCATTATTTGTAGATTTACCCTAGTACGAGACCTCTCTCTCATTTGTATACCTTTGTACATCTATTATGCAATACAAGAGACTCTCATGTTGGGAGAACCGGAGATCGACCGAGATCGACGATCGAGATGATCGTCCAAGATTATGAAAATCATGAAGATCTAGAAGGATCTAGAAGTTATCATATCTTAAGTTTCGGAAGTTTAACATTATCTCTAAATATATTATTTACATTTATATTTATTTTAGATTAGGAAATCTCATTTCTATATAAGAGAATGTAATTTATAACTTTATTCTTATGAGAGTCAATTATAATTCTTCCTAAACACTTTTGTGTTCTTTACTCTCATCAATTTATCATCTCACATCCTACATTGCATTTTTACATGTTTAGTTAAACTCGTCAGGCTTTTAATCGTTTACTATTTATTTAAGCCAGAAAAAATAATAGATGAATATTTCATATTACAAGTGAATATCCAATAAGTTTCTCCAACTCCCTGCTTCTTTTATAAGAGATGTTGTTGAACCATGTCTCTATGACTTTCAAAAAAGGTTGAAAATAACATCCATTTCGTAATTAACAAAATAATAAAATAAAAAGACTTCATTTTGTAAAAAAAAATTATTAAGAATTTTGTCCTTAAAACCAAATTTTATTAACCAAGTCATATCAATTTCCTCATTCTTCCTCTATGGCAAAATCCTTTCGCAATTGATCTCCGTTTTGGAGAGACAGAGTCTAAATATTTTCTCCTTAATGGAGAATATGTTGGAGTGGTTTATTGAAAACTTTGCCTTGATGTAAATGTGCTAACCGTGCAAGCTATTTATTCAATGCTAAATCTTATTCCCTTAAGTGAAAGTTTCTTGGAGTTTCCGATCAATATTCTATCAAACAAAATTTCAATCTTTTATCTTTATCTTTCGTGTATTGTCGTAATTTTGCATTGTATGGATTCTCTCCATTTGAGGTTTCAATTATAAATGAAATCGACAAAAGTAAAAAAAAAAAAAATAGTTAGCAAATTAAACACGTAGTTAAAAGTGGAATTTTATTGGTTGGTAGGAGACCAATGGGTTTCTTAGAGAGTTGTCATCTTTTGACTTTTGTTTTCCTTCGTAGTCGGTTCGGATTAACACGGTGTGAAGTCATCAGGGACGGATTCATCTACGTTAGGATCGCAAAAAGGGAAAAAATCAAAACGGTGATATTATAGCCGCAAACCACTGGTGGACGTGAACGCGACAGCATCACCACTCACTCTCTTAACCAAATATGTTTCAACTTTTGCCTTTGTTTTCTAAACACAGGCTTTGATTGGTAATATCATTCTTCTTTAGCTAATCAAAAAGAGAAAAAAACGTAGATCCAATGGCACTAAAAGTAAATTAATTGTGACTACATACATAAATAATTTATACGTAAATATTCTAAGTACCTACATAAATATTTTAGGGTTTTATGCAAAAAACCTTCAAAGTCGTCGATTTTTGCAACTTTACCCTCCATCTCCGAAAAATGCAGAATAATCCTACGAAATAAAAAATAATACGCAATATAGCACAACAGAAAAATTGGGCAAAACCAAAAATTGTATTGGGACGTTCTTGCACCTTAACTTTTTATTCTTCTATTTTCCTAGAATGCCACTCTATCTCGTTCCGTAGATCTTGTTCTCTTGTTGCTCTTTTTGACCATCATCATGCACTCTATCACTCTTCCCATTCTTTTTTTTTTCTTTCTTTCAAATCTTTCAATATTTAATAATTGAGGATATTGAAACTTTAGCATGAATAAGTTACACCACAAAGAAGTTCGTCCAATCATTTGCATTGAGGTATCATTCTCTCTCGATCTTTTATCATTTCCTTTTCACCTCTTTTATTTACCAATGTGGACACAAGGAGAAGCCCCAAACTCCCACTTTTATTAGTATAGATTTCAATCAAACATTTACATGCAATGGATGGATAAAGGCATTAAAACTTCGTATGACGTGTCACATCTTCTTGAATGAATAATTATTTCCTTACTTTTTGGATGAAACAAAACTTTAGATTTACACCTTTATAAAGCTATAATCTTACAAAACTAATAAAAACAAAATGAAACACTGAGGCGAGAATAAAATAGTAGTAGTGATTGTTGATCAGTGACCACGTCCTCTCCTGCTCGACCCAGACGCTAACCGGAAAGCAAAACTTTTCGAGCTGTTCTTCACCTTCATAGTCGCCGAAGATTGATCATGGTCGTTGGTATCTCTGAACGGTTTGGATCGTAGAGCTCTGCAATGACCTCTCTCAAACATCAACGACGAGCTCACCAATAATAAGATCACACACAGCACAAACACATTCTTGTTCTCCATTTTTATAACTTTTTTTCGGTTCTCCTTCTCTTCGTAATTAAAAAGAATGGCTTCGTGATTTTCTTGTATATTTATGGTTTTTTTGTGTGAGTGTGTAAGCAATGGGCATTAATTCTTGACCGAGAATTTTGACTTTTAATCATGTTTATCGCGTTTTTACATATTAATTAAATTCTCCATGTTTTAATCCTTTAATTAAATACTCTTTAATTCTTTTTTATTTGATGTTTTAGGAGAAAAATTTTGTTTCTAAATTAGATGATGTTTTTAATTAATAGTACTCCCTCTCTTTGTTTTTATTTGATGTTTTAGGAGAATGCACATATATTAAGAAAGTATTTAATTTTTGTTTTTTTCTAAACTAAAACATCATTTATTATCTAATCAATCAGTAAAAATAATAATATGCAGAATATAAATCGTCAAAACCAATAAAAAGTAGGGAGACTCACAAAAATGCCCCTTTTTTAATACCCCTTTTCAAAAATGCCCCCTTTGGCTGTCCATTTTTAAAAATACCCCTTTTTATGTACAAAATGACTAAATTACCCTTCTTTTAATAAAAGATATCACAAATATATAAGAAAATATAACAAAATTAGGTCCACAAAATACAAAATATTTTTTGGCGGGAAAAGTGATCCCGCAATTTTTCCCGCCAAAACACTTGTAAAAACTTGTAAAAAACCTTTAAAAAACCTTGTAAAATTTTTTCCCGCCAAAAAATTTTCCCGCCAAAAAAAATTTTTTGCGGGAAAAGTGATTCCGCAATTTTTTTGGCGTTAAATTTTTGGCGGGAAAATTTTTCCCGCCAAAAATTTACAAGGTATTTTAAAGGTTTTTTACAAGGTATTTATAAGGTTTTACAATGTATTTTAAAAGATTTTACAACGTATTTACAAGGTATTTATAAGATATTATAAGATTTTACAAGCTATTGTATAAGGTTTTTACAAGTTATAAGGTTTTACAAGTTTTTTATAAGGTTTTACAAGTTATAAATACCTTATAAAACCTTATAAGTACGTTGTAAAACCTTTTAAAATACATTGTAAAACCTTACAAAACACTTGTAAATACTCTGTAAAACCTTTAAAATACCTTGTAAATTTTTCCCGCCAAAAATTTTCCAGCCAAAAAAAAAAATTGCGGAATCACTTTTCCCGCAAAAAAATTTTTTTGGCGGGAAAATTTTTTGGCGGGAAAAAATTTTACGGGAAAATTTTACAAGGTATTTTAAAGGTTTTTTACAAGTGTTTTGGCGGGAAAATTGCGGGATCACTTTTCCCGCCAAAAAATATTTTGTATTTTGTGGACCTAATTTTGTTTCAAATAAGGGTAAAATGGTCATTAAAAATTAAAAGAGGGCAAACTTAAAAATGGACTCTCAAAGGGGGCATTTTTGAAAAGGGGTATTGAAAAAGGGGCATTTTTAACAATTTCTCTAAAAAGTAATTAATTTTGTCTTGAAAATTAAAAATATCATCTATTTAAGAGCAAAATAAAAGTTTAAAATATCATTTATAAAAAAACGGAGGGAGTACAAAATTTTTAATTTTTTTATTTGTTTGGACGATTTATAGTCTGTAGACTGTTTTCTTATTGGTTAAACTAGTTTGGGTAGATAATAAATGGTGTTTTAGTTTAAAAATAAATAAAAATTAAATAATTTATTAATCTGTATGCATTTTCTTAAAACATCAAATAAAAAATAACGGAGGAAATAGTATAAGCCAGACAAAACGAATGATATGTATTCATATTACAAGTGAATATCGAATGAGTTTCTCTTTCTCTAACTACCTGCTTCTCCATAAGTTGTTGAATTCCGTCTCTATGACTTTCATAAATAGTTTTGTAAGAAATTAAAAAAGTAGGAGTTGAAAAATGGTTAGCAAACACGTAGTAAAAAGTGGAATTTAATTGGTTAGTAGGAGACCAATGGCCAATGAGTAACTTATCGAAGAAACAACAATATTTCTTGAGTGTGACAATGTCAACTTTTGACTTTTATTTTTCTTTGTAGTCGGTTTGGCTAACACGGTGTGAAGTCATCATCAGACCGATTCACCTCCTTAGTTGCTGACGAGTGATGACGCGACAGTATCTACCAACTCATGACACTCTTCTTACCTAAATATATGTGTTTCAACTTTTGCTTTTGTTATTTTTTTTTTTTTTTTTTTTTTTTTTTTTTTTTTTTTTTTTTATTTGCTTTTGTTATTATTGAAAAGTCTTTTCAATGACATGGATTTTGATTAGAGCTAAGCCTCGAGCGGTATTCTATAGTTATTTTAGATATCCATGATTTGTTAATTTGTTTAGGAGACGGTAATATCTTTGATTCATATCCATTCACTGAGTTAGATGGATATTTGTTGTATGTGAATATATGTTACGATAGCGGTAAAAATATCTAATATGTATATGTCACGATTTGAGTATTCGACTATATTACAATTCATTAAAGAATTTTATTAAAATTTTGAGTTTTAAAAAAAAAACAACTATTACAAAAGAAAATATTTTTGAATTCATTTTTGTTTTTTTTTTATTTCTTATTTTGAACATAATTTAATACTTGTATAATTCTATTTAAATGAAATTTTAGATGCTTTAATCTATTCGTCGATATAATATAGGGAAAAATACTCATCCGTTGGAAACGAATCTTTGCTCCTGGATCTTCTATATGTTATATCATATTCGACATATGTCATTGGATGGAAAATCATCATTAAAATGGTAAATAACCTTGGGAAGACAACATAAGGTGATAAACTTTGAAGCCTATCGAGTATTAATCGTAACTAAAAAGAAGAGAGAAAGAGAGATTATGTGCCGTTAATGGCGGAGAAGAAGATGAGAGAAATATAGAAATGTGATTAATTGATCTTTTATAATATAAGAAACCCATATGATGGGATCCAAGATTAAATACAACTTAACTTAGGGCAACATAAACTTTAAACGACATTACTTTGATACTTAATAAAATGAGAAACCTTCTCTTATAAACAGAGTCTCTCCCTGCCTTTGTTTCCCTCTCGATACTTAGCCACTTTTGGCTTCTTCCTTCTTCATAAAGGTTATGGAAATCCATAACCTATCACAAGGATATCCTCAAGAAATCTCCAACGCTTTTGTTAAAAAAGGCAACATGACTGGACATAGAGTAGCTTTCATGTTTTAGTTTATATATGTATAAATTCATTCGATGAGTCAGGTACTTTTAGATTTAGCCAATCACTTTTGTTTTGAAAATAAAAACAAAATCTAACTAACCGGATTGAACCGGAGTTTTGTTAGTACTCCCAAGATTAATCTTAGCTGTTAGTTGTATATTTTTAAATTAAATTATGTTTCGCTATTTTCATAGTTAAATAGGAGATCTAAAATGCAGGAGTGCTTTGTCTATAATATATTGGCTAGACTAGGTAGGTAAATATCAGCAGTTTTAGGATGGAAGAAAGTCACTTGGCGGATCTTAGAAGTAGAACATGTCGCTTGGGAACTATGGGTTTTTTTGGGCACAGTTCTGTAGCGGTCCTTGATGTTGACTCCAGTTCTCCAGTTGAGTGATTGTTGCAAAAGTACGAAATTTGAATTTTGAAAAATCTTTAAAAAAATCGGCCTTTAAATCCAATTTGGAAATGAAGTGTGTTTTTTAGCAAATGACACAGTCCTCTGACCACAAAAAAAATATGGATTATCTTTTTTTAATAGTTATTTTAAGTTAAAATATATTAATAAATAACATAATAGAAAAGTAACCACACCTACAAGCATTGAACTACACTATATATTTTAAATATTTTTTATCACATGCAGTTTAACCATTTACTTGTTTTTTTCTAAACCTCTTATGTTTTATATTTACTTGTAAACATGGTATACATAGTATGCTAAATTATTAATGTCAAAATTATATAATATTAAAAATAATAAAAATATAAGTATATATATGATTTTCGTCATTGTATAATAAATTATTAATGTTTGTCAATAATATATAGTTTTGGAATAGCAATTGTTCTCGCTTCTGAAACTTATTATTGAAAGGGTCAAGAACATAAAACAAAAATTCAATGGATACCAAATTAAAACAAACAGATCAATCTCTCCTTCCTAGTCAAATAAGTAAAAGTAAATTTGTTCCACATTTAATTTTTGCAATTCCATGAATGCAACATTTTTTAATACCAAAGATTTTACACAATGCACCTTAAATAGCACAAACTTCAAGCTGAAACAAAAATCTCTATTTTTTTGGGTCGGATAAAACTTCAAGCATGCTTCGATTTCATCCAAGAACAACAAATGAACTCACACCCATAGAATGAGCTTTTAGGCAAAAACACCATTTTGAAAACAATAAACACGCAAAAATAAGAACGAATTTCAAATCAAAAACCACTATTCATAATCTTAGGTACTTTTTGGTAGAGAGGATGCTAAGATAGACGATGAAAGAAAATGAAAAGCAAATGATGCACAATTGTAATAAGGATTGAGAAAAAAGGCTATTTCAATAAACAAATATACAAAAACGATTGGGTTTATTTTAAAACTCATTTCCTAAGTACAAGAAGCTGTTTTTTTTAATCTATGAAAAAGATAATAAATATATATATATATATATATATATATATATATATATAAATGTTTACTATATAAAACTTTATTTTATATCACTTTTTTATAAAATTAAGTCATGACACATGCTGCAATCTAAAATTATTAACACGATGATAAATCTTATATAATTCAAAACTGAACGTATAAATCAAAATAAATACTCTAAAAGTACAACACATAATAAAGAAAATTATAAAAATGATAAGATATAAATCTTCGATACTTAAACCATGAAAATAGAAATTAAAATAAATAACCTAAAAATACTATAATTATAATTGACAACCAAAAAAATAGAAAACGAAGTAAAAAAATATTTCAGAAAGAAAAAAAAACATACATGGATATCACATAGTCCTAAATGAATAAAGAAACTCAAATAAATAAACCAATATTTATAGTAATTTTGATAATTCTATTTCATTTTACGATTAGTAATTTACTATCTTATTTTTATTTACCTTCTCAAAACAAAAGTAATTGTAATTTTATTTAGTTTTAGGATTTAATTTAATTTAAAATTTTGTTTTTTTTTATTTTTATATTTTTAGATACCTTTTCCAAAAGGTAATGTAATTTTTTTTTTTTTAGAATTTTGTAATTTATCATATAATTTTTCTTTTTACAAGTGCCAAAATCTGATTGATAGAAATGGCACGTGTTTGATCATGCAAATCACTAACTTTAAAAAACAATTATATATATTAAAATATAGTTAAACTATTAAATTTTAATGAATTTGGTTTGATATTCCCGAGCTTGTCACGAATGATATGAACTCTTGTTTAACAAGAGAAGTCTCACTAGAAGAAGTCAAGAAAGCAGTTTTGGAGATGAACCCTACGAGCGCTCCAGGCCAGACGGGATGACAACTATCTTCTACCAGAAATTCTGGCCTATAATTAGTTTGAACTTAGTTTCCACGATTCGCACCTTCTTTGCTACATGATTACTAGATCCAAGATTAAACAAGACCAACATTTGTCTACTGCCAAAAGAAGGTAGGTCACATGAAATGCGAAGTTTCCGACCTATAAGTCTGTGCAATGTGGGTTATAAGATAATTTCTAAAGTGCTCTCAAACAGACTCAAGAGGCTACTCTCGAAAATGATTTCGGAGACTCAATTCGCCTTTGTGGTGAGAAAATTAAGCACAAATAACATTCTCATAGCCCATGAAATTTTTTATGCCCTCCACTCTAATCCTACATGCCAAAAGAAGTTTATCGCCATCAAAACAGATATGAGCAAGATCTATGAACGAGTTGAATGGTTTTTCCTTAGAGCTTTATTGGTTAAGCTTGGTTTTTCCCCACGATGGATTCAGTGGTGTATGTCTTGCATTGAGACAGTCTCCTACCATGTTTTAATAAATGGTGAGGCGAATGGAAACATTGTCCATTCTCGAGATATTAGATACGGAGATCCTTTATCCCCTTATCTTATCATCTTATGTACGGAGACCCTTATTGCTAGGATAAAGCAGGCATAGTGGACATGTAAGATCCAAGGTCTACACCTCTCCCGGGCCACCCGCCGCCCTCCCCCCCCCCCCCCCCCCCCCCCCCCCCCCCCTCGTATCCCACCTATTATTTGGAGATGATAGCCTTTTTTATGCAAAAGCAGATTGCCAACAGAGAGATCATATCCATTTTCCGCCAATATGGCGAGGCGTCACGACAACACTTAAAATTTTCTAATCTTCTATCATGTTTGAGAGCAAGGTCCGACCCAAAATGAAAAAAGACATTAAAAGGATCATGGGTATAAACCAAGAAGGGGGGATGGGAACTTACTTAGGTTTCCTAGAAAAGATCCATGGTTCCAAAGCCCAGGTCCATTCCTTCGTTCAAGACCGTGTAAAGAGTAGAATAAATACTTGGTCGGCCAAGTTTCTCTCAGAGGCAAGGAAATCCTTATAAAATCAGTGGCTCAGGCCCTTCCAACGTATGTAATGTCTTGGTTTTTGTTACCCAAGAACATTCGCTTTAAGCTGAGTAGTGTTATTTCTAAATTCTGGTGGAGTACCAAATAAGAGAGCAAGGGCCTTCACTGGATTGCTTGGGATTAACTTTGTAAGCCGCTCTCGGAAGGTAGATTGAGTTTCAGAACTTTCGAAGACTTTAATTTATCTCTTCTCGCCAGGCAACTTTGGAGATTAGTACACTTTCAAACTCTCTTTTGGATCGTGTACTTAGGGGCCGATATTACAGGTATTTTAGTCCTCTATATATCAAGCCATCTTACCTCCCCTCTTATGGATGGCAGAGTATGCTCGCGGCTAGACCACTCTTTATGTCGGGTTGAAGGAAAAATATTGGCTCAGATTTTGACACACAAGTATGGTCCGTTCCATAGATACCGACCGTACTGGCTCACCCAACAAAGAGTAAGTTTGCTAACATGGATCCCAACTTATTTGTTAATGAGCTTATTGATCCTGTGTCGAAAGGTTGGAAGGTTAATAAGCTCCAAGATCTTATTGAAGTTACTAAGTGTGTGCTAGATCTATGTGTTTATACGATGGGAGAGTGTAGCGAGTGTAAAGAGCATAAAGTAAAGATGACACATATATTTGTTAACGAGGCTCGGTTAACAACCTACATCCCCATTACCAAGTCCATAAATCAATTCCATTAGAACAAGATTGCAAATACAATTCTGCATGATATACAACATAATTATGTCTACCATTCTTTTCTAGATGGACTTTGGAAACAATATCAAGAAAGCATTCTAGACTACTACCCGGCAGCACCGGTGCATCACCGTCTTCTCTGACGACTGCAGTCTCCAAAGGAATACCACCATTAGATCTTCATCTGATTTGCTGAGGCAACACCACACATGCATGTGTACTTCTTTCTCAACTATACCATAGATGCGCAACTTCTCTTTGTCACGGCGGCCGTCTATATATACTCAAGACAAAACCCTAAGCTCCAGCTGAACAGAATTAACCAAATCCATTTTTTTTACAAAAAAAATAAATTCATCCATTCAAATTAGAAACGAACGGTTTTTTAGAAGAAACCCAATCTGATGTTGAGGAGCTTATATGAAAAAGATAGAATCACATTGTAACGTATGTGTTCCAAAAAGAATGAAAGAATTGAATTTATGTCGGAAATTGGATTGGAATCGGTTCAATTCCAATTGATTTACTAGGATGATGTTTTAAATAAACCAAGGAGTGGTTTATTATTTTCTAGTTTAATTAAACATAGTTTAACCAAATTAAACCAAGAAGCCCTTCCTCCTTTAGGCTTTAACATTGACGCCACCTTCCTCTTCTTTTCAATAGTCGTGACCTGCAAAGAAAAAGAGAGAAAGAGAGCTGAGTTAGTGTGAGGAAGAGGGAGAGGTTGAATTTTGGTGAAAGGAAAGAGAGACAGACCAGACACATCGTGGTAGAGAAGAGATTCGACATAGCAAATCTTTGGCAATGGTAACAACATTTTCTGGGATTATATCTAAGACCTATATCTAGATGTGACACTTTGCAGATATTGATTTGAGTCAATATTCTAAGAGTTATCTGCAGTTTCGTGAGATATTCTGTTTTAGACGCGATTTGGACCAGCGTGTATTCAAAGGAAGATCGCGAGTGAACTTTCTGACGAATCTTCACTAAATTTTGTGGGTAGCTTCAAGACATCTAGGAGAAGATTTTCAAAGGTGTGATCTGAATGTGGACGGTTAGATTTCGTTTTGTGATCCCATCTTTCAGGCTGAGCATTTTGTGATTTTTCCAAAATTATACAGTTTAGGTTAAATGTTGTTTTTGGTTGTTGTGCTTGGCTATAGGGTGAGTTGAGCTACTATTGGTGACTGGGAAGTCACTGCTAGTTGTGGAAGTGTTGCTTTTGGTTCAAAATTCATTTTTGTTTCAAGGTGAGTGTGTGACCATGAACTTATCTAAGCGGTTAAGATTGTTTGATTTGTTTTTTGTGATGTGTAGGCTGGAATTTTTATGGATCCATGATTGAATCCCTGAGATGGTTGTGTCAATGGGTGATTGTCATTGGTTTGGTTTGTTTTTCATGATTTTTGTGTTGATTGTGATCTTGGTTGCTTGTGTGTATAGCTCGTAAATGGGAGAGATCGTCTCACTAAGTATTTATTGAAATACTTATGCATCTCTTTTCTTTGTGCGAGGAAGAGAGGATGATCTAGGGTCTTGTTGGTGTTATTTTATTATTTTTAGTATGATGGAATATTGGATTAGAAGTTGTTAGAATGGTTAGATCATTTGTTGGTTTATGTTGGTTAATTTATAATAAATTGAATTTGATTTTTGATATGATTTGTGTTGGTTTTGGCATGATTTTTAATTGAGAAATTTAATTAATATTTATGGAAATATTAGTTAATTAATTTAAAAAAAGATGGGTTGGGTTGTCACACACGTGATTATGTCTTTTCTGCAAGACAGTCAACACGCGTATTATTACAACATAAAATAAAAGAGGAAAAAGAAAATTTTAATGAGCTGAAATCTCCTAATTCTGACGCAAAAGCGTACCACTCATCGGAAGTGTAATAACTGAGTTAACTCAATGCAATATGTCTCAAAAACAATATCGAATAGAGAAAGTAAAGTAAGAGTAATTCGATCGGTATTAAATTTTTATATACCATTCGAGTTAAAGAAAAAAGTTCGTTTCAAATTTGAAATGAAATTTTTGTTTTGGTTTCTTGCTCACCTCTATTTTAAATAAAACAACTTGACGACACATACGTTAAATCTTGTGGCGTATCTTTATGCTTTACATTTATAATCGCTTTTGCAATTAAATTAATGGAATTTGTCCATAATCTCTTCAGAAAATTCATTTTGGATTCATATCATAGATGTTATTTCTTCACATCATGGCAACTTGAAAGCAACTCGTGGCACATGTTTTGTGATCTATAACACGGCAACTCTGCTAATGGGCATATCTTCAATTTGTTGGATCATATGAATAAAAATAATAAGATATGGGCATCAACGTACGTGATCGGTGATCCAACAATTTCAACACAAAAGAAAAGATGATCATGTTACCACTTGGACGATCCCAATTATATATATGCAATATATTGAAAATTCAGAGAATTGTGAGGCTTGAAGCATTATCATTATCAAACAAATAGTTTAGCTAAGATTACTCTTATAAGAAACTATTCTTTTGATGATCAAACAATTATATACCCCAAGTAGACTTTATTATAAAATATAATATATATTGTTTGTGACCAAAACAACCACACAATTTTATAACGTTTTTTTTTTTGTTGCTATTATATTATGGTACATGAGGTGGAAAGGGGAATGACGGATGTATTCTTTTCAATTATATAAATTTTTTTTTTTTTTTTTTTTTTTTTTTTTTTTTTTATATATATAAATTTTCTTTTACTTACGACTTTTGTTGATTCCTTGGATGATGAAAGCATATGAGAAGACTAAATTACGTAAACTGGTTCTATATTTGTCCTTTAACCAAAACAAAAAAGGTTTTATATTATTTGTCTTCTACAAGTTAGGAATAATGATTTACGCAACCACGTCTATACGTCACACGAACATGCTCTATCGTCGAAACTAAAATTTCTCGAACCTTTTCCCGTGAATAAATCTCCGAATTCCTCAAATATCAAGTGCCTAAAAGAACCACTGGAAAATATGATTTTATACTATGAAATGGTTTTCAATATATATCTAAAACTTTTGAACTACTAAATTTAACTAAATGGAAGTCATATAATAATTTTTATTTTTTATGGGTCAGATTCTTTCGTTAAGAAAAAAGACCAACTATTCACGTCCAGATTGGAGATAGCTTCAAATGACAATAAGGCAGATTTTGCCAAAGAGTTCGCAAGAAAATTGGGTAAACGAGGAAGGTAATTAAAGGAAATCAAAGAAAACTGTACACATAAAATTTATACGTCATAGAGAAAAGCCACTAAGTCAGGCTACTTTCGAGCTTAGAAGAGTTTTGCTTTGAAAAATAAGGCCTCACCTGCCAAGGTAGTGGGACAAACATTTAGTAAGTTGTTCCCTGCATTAGAGATCTATCATCCTAGACCACACAATAGACATTTTAGGTTTCCTAGGTAATTCTTGTGTCTCTCTTTTTGTCTCTTTTGTACCCATCTTAGGTGTAGCCTACACCGTATAGGAACACCTTGGTTATCTAGAGGTTATCTTAATTTTAGATTAGGCTTGCTTATAGTACATCTATAGATCACGAAGATTTCATATCCATGACTTAGTCGATGAAATGTCTAGACAAACTTTAAATGAGCTTTTCACATGGTAACCAAGTAGCGTTGATGTTTAGGGTGGTTACTCTATTGGGTTTGATATTATTGGTTGTTGATTTCTAAACGGAATGCAAGAGCAAATCTAAGTAGGAATCAAGAAAGGGATTAGTCGAACATGAGAGATTGTGTTTATTGTTTGTTCTAGCTTCTTGAACCAATTGGTAATACTGCCTAATTGAAATGCTTAACTATGATAAACATAAAAAACCAATGATTTGTTAAGCTATGTAAGACTAGCTAGGGTTTTCTTTTATTTCAGTTACTAACTTGTTTAGTGTTGTTTTGTTTCTTTGCGGCTCCTTAAGTCTATGACCAGAAGAAGTAAAACAAAAAAAACTTCTTGAACACATCCCGAATATTCGAAGAATTGAGAGGGAGAAAAACAAATTAAAGAAAGAAGGAAAAGAGAGAAACGAGAACATATAGGAATGTTGGATATGAATTAATCAAGGAAACCAACATGGAGTTGGTGTGCAATGGGCGAATGTACCAGTTCATATGCACTAAAGCCAAGCATGTTAGGGGTGTTTTGATGAGCGCATAACCATGTAACAAGAGCAAAAACTCAACCACCTCCAATCCCGTACAACAATTATATTTTGAAATAAATCAAGCTTGATTAACATGGTGTAAATCTCCAAGTTATTTGCTATGCCCATGAAGAACTCATTGGATTACTTTGATCAATTCGAGCGGCTATATAGGACGATGAAGATGAATTGAGTTCTTGAAGACGTCATCAAACTGAACTTTTCTCGATCTATTTGGGAAACAAAGCTTTGCAATGGTAGAAGTGCATCCCATCAAATCTAATCACATCTTAGGAAAAATGAAAAAGGAGTTCCTATTGAAATTCTTCACACCATGGTTTCTCACATGAAGTGTGTAACACCCGTGTTCCAAAAAGAATGAAATTGTACTTGTGTTTATATCGAAAATTGGAGTAGAATCGGTTCAATTCCAAATGGTTTACTAAGTTGGTGGAGTGATTAATTAAACCAAAAATGATTTAGTTAATATCTGGTTTAATTAAATCATGGTTTAACCAAATTAAACCAAGAAGCCCTTATTTTTCTTTTAGAAGTTGACGCTAGCCTCCTCCTTTTCTCAGATGTGTCGTGACCTGCAGAAAAAGAGAGAAAGAGGGCTAACTTAGTGTGAGGAAGAGTGAGAGGTTGAAGTTTGGTGAAGAAAAAGAGAAGCAGACAGGACACGTCGTGGTAGAGCAGAGTTTCGAGGTATCAAATCGTTTCCAAAAGTAACAAAAATTTCAAAGATTGTAGGTAAGACTTATATTTAGTTGTGGCCTTTTACGGATATTGATTTGAGTCAATATTCTAAGAGTTATCTCTGTTTTCGTGAGCTCTTCTGTTTTAGACGCGATTTGGACCAGTGTGTATTCAAATAAAGATCGTGAATGAACCCTTTGTCTGATCGTTACGAAATCTTTAGGGTAGATTCAGGACACCTAGGGGAAGCTTTTCAACGGTGGGATTTGAAGGTGAACGGTTAGATCTTGTTTCGTGATCCCATCTTTCAGGCTGACCATTCTGTGATTTTTTCCAGAATTTTACAGTTTGGTTTAAATGATGTTTTGATTGTTGTGGTTGGCTATAGAGTGATTGAGCTGCTGTTGACGTGAGAAAGAAGTTAACTGTGGTTGTGTGGTGTTGTTCTTTGTTCAAAAATTATTCCTAAGCTGAGGTGAGTGCGTGACCATGAGCTTATCTAAGAGATTAGGATTATGTGATTGTTTATTGTGATGTGTAGGTTAGATTTTTGATGGATCCAGAATTGATATCCATGAGATGGTTGTGTTATTGGATGATTGTCATTGGTTTGGTTTGTTTTTCATGAATTATGTGTTGATTTGTGATCTTAGTTGCTTGTGTGTATAGTTCGTAGATAAGAGGATCACCTCACTAAGTATTTATTAAAATATTTATGCATTTCTTTTCTTGGTGCAGGTAAAGATAAAGTGTGATCGTGGAATCATGGCAAAGTAGAGAGGATGATCTAGGGTCTCGTTGGTGTTAGTTTATTATTTTTAGTATGATGGAATTTTGGATTAGAAGTTGTTAGAATTGTTAGATAATATTCCAACAAATTATCTAACAATTCTAACATCTTCTAATCCAAGATTCCAACATACTAAAAATAATAAAATAACACCAACGTGACCCTAAATCATCCCCTTCTCCTCGCCATGATTCCACGATTACACTTTATCTTTACATGCACCAAGAAAAGAGATGCATAAGTATTTCAATAAATACTTAGTGAGGCGATCCTTCCATTCTACGAGCTATACACACAAGCAACTAAGATCACCAATCAACACATTATTCATAAAAACAAACCAAACCAATGAAAATTATCCAATAACACAACTATCTCACGGATTTCAATTCTGGATCCATAAAAAATCCAACCTACATATCACAACAAACAATCACATAATCTCAATCGCTTAGATAGGCTCATGGTCACGCACTCACCTCAGCTTAGGGATGATTTTTGAACAAAAAACAACACCACACAACCACAATTGACTTCTTCTTCACGTCAACAGTAGCTCAAATCACCCTAATAGCCAAACACAATAATCAAAACATCATTTAAACCAAACTGTAAAATTCTGGAAAATCACAGAATTGTCAGCCTGAAAGATTGGATCACGAAACGAGATCTAACCGTCCACTTTCAAATCCCACCGTTGAAACTCTTCCCCTATGTGTCCTGAATCTACCCTCAAAATGTCGTAACGATACGACAAATAGTTCACTCGCGATCTTTATTTGAATACACACTGGTCTAAATCGAGTCTGAAACAGAAGAGCTCACGAAAACATAGATAACTCTTAGAATATTGACTCAAATCAATATCCGTAAAAGGCCACAACTAGATATAAGTCTTACCTACAATCCCTGAAGTTTTAGTTACCTTTGGAAACAATTTGATACGTCGAAACTCTGTTCTACCAAAACGTGTCTGGTCTGTCTCTCTCTCCTTTCACCAAACTTCAACCTCTCCCTCTTCCTCACACAAAACTTAGCTCTCTTTCCCTTCTTTTTTTTTTTTTTTTTTTTGCAGTTCACTACACAGGAGAAGAGGAGGCTGGTGTCGTGATATAGAAAAAATAGGGTTTCTTGGTTTAAATTGATTAAACCGAGAATTAATTAAACCACCTCTTTTTTTTTTTAATTAATAAATCAACTCTTTTAGTAAACCAACTGAAATTGAACCGACTCTACTTCAATTTCCGACATAAACATCCATTTTTCTATCTTTTTGTTCGGAACACGGGCGTTACATGGTGAGCAACAAAAGATTTTTTTTTATGAATGTAAAATTATATTCAACAAAAAAATAGTTTTACAATAAATGCATCATCAAGAATAGAGAGTTTGAGGGAAAAAACTGAACAACTTAGTCATTATTGGATCTACGGGTTTGGAACCAATACCGCAATCCACCTTCAAACTTAGCGATGCCCAATTGGTGAATGGTGCTGAACTGGTTTCGAACATTTTTATCGATGATTTTGACAGTTTTAAAGCTGGGATTTCAGGCTCTCCATGACGTCTACCGTTGCGCTCTCTCCATAGACTATGGATCGATGCTTGAAACACATACCACAAGGTGAAAAATTTAATGTGAGACTGTGAAGAGTCGAGAAGTAGTTGAGTAATTACAGCCCAAATCGACGTGTATCTGTGATTGAGAATGCCACCAATTAAAGAATACCAGATCTGGGTAGAGTAGGGACAGGAGAAAAACAAGTGTTCTTGTGTCTCCAATTCTTCACTGCAAAAAACACACCCAACCCGAGCTCCCCCTGTTCCATTTTCTAAGCATGTCTCCTGTTGCAATTCGGTTGTGGAAAGCTAACCAAAAAACGAAAGAGTACTTTGACACCAAGAAAGTAGTACAATAAAAAATTTTGGTTGAAAATTTAGCTCAAAGTAATGCAAGCTGTGATGAAAACTATAATAGGATCGTAAGAGAGAAATTGAGTGAAAACTTATGGAAATGATTCGAACTTGTATATGGGAAGATGGCCGACGATCAATTCCTAGACGCTCTTGCTTCCTCTCGGAACTTTACTCGGAAAAAAGGAGGATTCCAATATTGCTCTTTCAACCATTATTATGGGAACGTTAACAATCATATAGGAGTATCAATGTGGAAACCCAACAAGACCAAGTATACCTAGCACAAAAGAAACAATGAAAATACTTCCAACTAAAGTCATTGATACAAGGTCAACAAGGGTTCAACACCACCACTAATAACAAGAAGACCAACAAGGACAATTTCTTCAAAAGCCTCAATTAACAAAAACTTCCAAAGGCACATATGCTCTTCTTTAAAACTAGTTTAAGATAGTAAGATAGAACAATTCTAGTGCAAAGAGTTTTGGAGGTAAAAACAAAAAACTACGCAAACATAGGAAAGATAATAATAGACTTGCTATAAGCTCAAATTGCATATCGAGTTCTAAGAGTCCAACATAGATTCTTCTCGGAAAACCGGACAAAATCCAAAAAATATATATATTAAAATTGGTCTTTTCAAGAGTGACAAAGGAGTTGATACCAAATTTTGATCTGACCATTTTCAAATTTTGATTAAAGATGATTTTGTGTTGCAGTTCTAAGATAATTGAATTTGAAGGAATGAAAAAAAAAAAAAAAAAAAAAAACCAAGTGTGATTTTGTTTTAATTATTTTAGGGGTATAATGCAAATTTTGAGAGGAAACTCATTTTCTCTATATTACCTTCAGGATGGATCTCACCAATTAAAACTAAAGATTTGTAAGTAAAAGGTTTTGTCCGGCAATTATTTTAGTTTTAAAAATTATGATCACTTAAAAACGAAAAAGTCCCACTATGTGTCTTCTCCACGCAAAAGAAAGTTTCATTTTCTTCATTTTATTCTTTATTTGTAATGAAGTTTCTTATTCTTTTAAAAAAAAAAGTTTCTTATTCTAGTGTAAATTATAAATTACAATATTTCCATGTGCCTTATTATACTCAAATCAAATGTATATTAAATTTTAGTGGGTCCATAAGAATCTCTTACAACATGATAAACGATGACATGAACTAATAAAAACATTATCGTAAATCGTAATGACAGTAACGACCTAATGGTTAGTGGTCATTTTTATTTTTATTTTCATACTTCAGATTTGCCATACAATTAGAATGTTTTATAAAATTAATAATCTGTATAATGTTTTATATGATTAATAATTTGTATAGGTTTATACCATAAAAAAGTTTTGACTCGCGGGCAAATCTATTCCAAAACTTGATCCCTAACACATCCTATCTGAGACTTTTATCAATATTTAAAAGTGTCAAAACAAACTAACCCGCTTCAATTTAACATGTCTTACAATAGAGTAAGATATTTTACAACTTCTGAAGAACCTACACACTTTGAAAAAAATCTTAGAACATCAATCTTAACATGCCTCACTTTACAATTTGTTGATTCTAGCGCTCTTTTTACATTGCAACTTTTTCTTATTTAGATTTTTCTTAGGTATAAAAATATATTCTTTAAATCTACCTTTTATATATAATAAAATAAATAAGATATAATATAAATTTACATTTTTTACTAACCTGGTAGAAAAGTGATAGGAAATTGAACCTACCAAAATTATCGTAAGAATTCATGTAGGAATTAACTATGTTTTCTTGTACGCAAACTTAAAAAAAAAGCAACAGAGTAATTTGAATATAAACATCA
Organism: Arabidopsis arenosa; assembly: GCA_905216605.1. Taxonomy (NCBI): domain Eukaryota; kingdom Viridiplantae; phylum Streptophyta; class Magnoliopsida; order Brassicales; family Brassicaceae; genus Arabidopsis; species Arabidopsis arenosa. The sequence goes on from LR999458.1 coordinate 3,535,995, forward strand.
TAAATATATATTTTAAAACATATACTAGTTTTTTAATTATATTATTATCTCTATGAATTAGTTCGATGTTCGCGCGAATTTAATTAATTTAAATCGTTGTTTACGGTAGATGAAACCTGTTTGTTTGTACACATTTAAATTTATAGCATTAACCAGGTCCATAACAATCGACCTTGGGCCTCTTTTTGAGGTAAATTAGGTTCCGAAAAGAAGTCTTCTCGGCAATGAAATTTTTTTGTGATGCTTAAAATCGGGTTAAAAATGAAGAAGCGGCCAATTAGTTACTGGAAATTGATTGGCGGCTACAAGGACTTGTATAACAGTGTTTATGTATCTCGGCAATAATATCTCTTTTATAATATATATATATGTATCAAACATAATACACATGTCTTTATCCAGTGTTTTCGCGACAATCAAACCTAACTTAGATTTATAATTATGTTTATTATTTTGCTTATAAAGGCTTGTAAAAATTCTATTTTGTAGAGTTTCTTGAACCTTGTTTAGCTCTTGAATTATAACAAAATTTTGAGGGAAAAAAAATAGAAAAATCGTTCCATACCTAAATATATTGGGATATTTTTGAAAAGAGATATTATAAAAGATGTATTTTTGAAATTCTCCAATTTTTATTCCAAATTGACACTCGTATCACTTGTTAAATTTTTATTTAAATATAAATAAATTAATACCTTATTGTTGAAAAATAATGGATAATTATCCAATATTACTTACTCCCCAAGTAGTTAAATTGCTTTCTCCCCAAGCTACTCTACCTTTATCTTATCCAATCTAGAAATCCTCCTATATATATGTTCCATCGTTTCATTGTAAGAGAGAGAGTAATAACAAGGAGAGAAGAAACTAGAGAGAGAAGAGAGAAACTTAATAATAGAGAGATGTGTGTGTGTCATTATTCCAACTCTTTTCTCTCCCACGTATTCTCTTTTCTCATACATATATACATATATATATGTTTGTTTAAGTTATTATTTATAACACGTTATCAGCACGATGTTTTTACCGCTAGAGCGTTTACGAGGTAAGTTATAATTTCTGTTATTTAAATTCATTTATGTTTGTAGAACAGAAATATTATAGACATCGTGAGACTATGCCTTTTTCCGGTTTGATCGTTATAAATGGTAGGCTCTGCCTCCTTCACGATCAAATAAAAAGCAATGTCTTTTCCGGATAGATCGTTATATATGGTAGGCTATGCCTCCTTTACGATCAAATAAATGGCTATGCTTTTTCCGGATCGATCGTCATATGGTAGGTTTTACCTTCCAAACGATCAAATAAAAATTTATATTTTTTCCGGATTGATCGATATATATGGTAGTCACTGACTCCTTCTCTATGATCAAACAAAGGCTATGCTATTGAATTCTTATATGGAAGGCGATGCCTCCTGAATTCTTGTATGAAAAGGCTATAGTCCATAAATTATTAGTTTTGTGAATTTATATGTTTAATTATTTTTTATTTATTTTATTCGTAAAGAATAAATATATGTGTTATATGAGATTTAAAGACTTTGAAATATGTCTTTAAAATCAAAAATATATTTCTCTTATGAGAATATATGAAGCACGTGTTAATATATTTTTTAGACAGTGCAAAATAATTGGAAGGTCTAGATGAGCTAGTCTCTCGACTTCCAAATGCATCAGATTCATAATAATCGATGCTTCGTGTTCTCCAAAGTCTCAAAGAAACTCGTGTAGTTTCTAAAATATTTTTCTTTATAATTATTATATTGAGACTATAAATAAATGTGGTATTGAATGTTTAACCACAATGGAGACACGCATATGTATGATTATATCATGCAAAAAATAAAGATGGCAAATCACCATTTTTTTTATTTAAGCTCATGGTTGATTTCCTCAATAATCCCCAAATTAAGCCCCGAATATATCCGATCTAAAAATAAGATTCGGTCCAAGATGAATTAGCTTGAAAAGCTATCATCTTGGGAGGGGTAATTACAAGTCCCACATTTTTATAAGGATCTAAGAATAAATACATGATCCGTATCGGATATGTTATTGATCCTAAAGTGGGATTCATTTCGAGATGAATGAACTCAAAGAGTTATTATCTCGAGGGGGAGAATTAAAGGAATCTCACATCGTCAGTAAATCGATAAATTTTGGTGAAGCCATATCCTAAAATTTATCACTTTGTGATAAAGTGCAACATCTAAAATGAGGTTCACTCTCAAAAAAGAGCTTTAAGCGAAGCGTTCATAACGCAAATCCAAAAGAGATTGCAAAACGATTCATGGTGATTTAATCTCCATGTTTTTACATGGAACATGCAGTTTTACATGTATTAATGATTATATACAAGGCCAACGATTTATAAAAAATATTTTTCCCATGTTTTATATACATGATCGGAGATCAAATATTTCTCATTTTTAAATTTTATGGGTGTGAGTTATATGTTATAAATGCTCCTCTGCACCGCATAAAAATATCATCCAGAAAGGATGAAATATATAGATGCAGGAGATGAGTCTCTGCTCTACAAATACTGAGCCATCTTATGAGAGATGTGCCTATTGCAAGATTTGCAAATCATTATGTTGATGATAAAATTCTCCATCATGGGAGAATCATTGAATAGTTTAGATCTTTGAACAAATGAATATAATAAATATGAACTTTAGAGTTCAAAAGTTCAAAAGAATCACTATTCAGAATATATTGCAAATCAAATGCAAAAAGCTGATGGATGAGATTTCATGAAATTATTGATCCTCGTATAAATGCATATGAACTTAAAGTTCATAAGAAATCTCTTGTCCCAGCTAAACAAAATGCTCTACAAACATATGTCTCTGGCGGATGACATATTATTGTCTATAACACGTAAAAGAACGTGATAGACAACTTTGGTTCCAAATATAAATAAAATCCTCGAAAAAAAGAGAGCATATTATTACTAAAAAGAGGATTAAACTCTTAAAAGAGGAGCATATAGACTTCTATAGAGGAGCATAGAGACTCCTCGACAGGAGAAAAGAGACTCCTAAAGAGAAGTAAAAAGACCGATTGGCATGGTTAAAGACAAAATCAGGTACCTGAATAAAATCATTTACAATGATTAAGAGATCTCGATTAACCATGTCATTACGGCAAATATAGAACCAAAGACAACATAATGTCGACAATAAAAATAATCTAGTGCGCAAATGTGATTAATGAGGATCATAAATCTCCGCTCTGTGAGCGTAAAGAGATATATATTGGCCAATAAACAAAGACACAACCAAGTCTATATTAATCTCGTATAAGAAACGAGTAAATCCTGGACACATGGTCCAAGCATCGAAAGAGTATTATGATACTTAAGACAAGACGGTGTGTCGCACCAAATTTTGTCAAAATCACTCAATATTGAATTGATGAATAAATGACTTGAATTGCGCCTCATGGGATGTCTGTAGGACTAATCCCTGAAAGATATATGATATCATAGTTATATTCCCGGGAACTTATAAGCATGATGTTTTTGAACATTATCTAAACTCTTGAAGAGTTATTTGGAATAAAAGATCTTGGAAAGAAAAAAGTGTCTTCAGATATTCCAACTAAACATCCAAAGAAAGAGATGTTATATTAGTCACTTCTAAAGGAAGTCGACTCTATATATTTGATCATGAAACACTATATATAAATGCTGACGAGTATTTATATATTTTGTGAATTGTAGCTAGCATATATAAATGCTGACGAGCATTTATATATCTAGTGAATATATTGTACCTAGCATTTGCTACTGATCTACTTGCAGGATTAATTCATTTTCTCCGACTAGACCTTTGAATGAGTTCAAATGTGTCTTCCACTATCTGCAAGGTACGATTGACTTGGGTTTATTTTATTCTAGAAACCCCGAGTTTGGTTTAGTTGGTTTTGCAGATAGATGATCTATATAAATATATATCGCAAAACAACAACTACGTGGCATTTCCAACAACAAATTTTGGTCGCCGCTTGCTCAAGCCATGCCAAAATTATTACGCTCCATGAAGCATGTCGAGAATCTGTATGGCTCAGATTGATGCTTTCAACATATACAAGTAGCAAAAAAATATATGCACCAGTGAAGAGCCAACAACAAGACGTTGTTACATATGTTACCCAACTCAAAGGAAGATATGTCAAAAGCGAGATGACAAGACATATTTCTCCAATATTCTTCTCATGCACTCAAGAATCTGAGAAGAAGCAAGAAGTTGATGTTCAGTACATCCGGCCAAGAAACAATGTAGCAGTTTCAGTTCAAAGGCGCTTCCTGCTGCAACATTAAGAAAACATCTTCACATATCGAAATGCATCCTTTGAAGATGATGCTTCCAGGGGGAGACATATGATGGTGAGCGTGGCTGCACTCTTTTTCCCTTATCATGGTTTTTATCCCACTGGGTGTTTCCATGACAAGATTTTTAACGAGGCAGCAAATAACACGCAAAAGATAGATATCAAAGTGAAGGTCTATCTCTCTTCAAAAATCTTTGTCATATATTGACGAGATCAGAAGAAGTGAAGAGAATACTCGAGATGTATCATCTACGAAAGTTATAAAGAGAACAAGATTCGTCTGTTCGAGGGGGAGATTGTGTTACTGTACTCTTTTCCTTTATCATGGTTTTTATCCTATACGGTTTTTCCATGATAAAGTTTTTAACGAGGCAGTACGCAATAATGGATAATTAAGGGGGAGTGTTGAAAAATAATGGATAATTATCCAATATCACTTACTCCCCAAGTAGTTAAATTGCTTTCTCCCCAAGCTACTCTACCTTTATCTTATCCAATCTAGAAATCCTCCTATATATATGTTCCATCGTTTCATTGTAAGAGGGAGAGAGTAATAACAAGGAGAGAAGAAACTAGAGAGAGAAGAGAGAAACTTAATAATAGAGAGATGTGTGTGTGTCATTATTCCAACTCTTTTCTCTCCCACGTATTCTCTTTTCTCATACATATATACATATATATGTTTGTTTAAGTTATTATTTATAACACTTAAGATATTAAATATACATCAACATTTACATTAGTATTTTATTTTCGCAAGGAATCAAATACTTAAAAGGAGGCTAACTCTCTCCAGGAGAGTGACACGTCAGCATTTTTAGCTATTGTGGAGCTGACACATCAGCTTTCTAGACATCCAATCAAAACATTTCGTTAATATGAGTCAGCTTTAATTTTTTACACATCATCATCTAATTATGAATGCCAAATGGGCTATACAAAATAGCCCAAGACATATAGCCCATATGTATTTCCAAATAGCCAAAGTTCTCATCTTATCTTATCTTATCTAGAGCTAAGCGTGAAAATGAAAATAGAATGGCACACGATTTGGCTAATCAAAACAAGGCTAAAAGTGTAGGCGTCGTAAAGTGTATGGTGAACATAGCAAGAGATTGATAGATTCACGAAGAACAAGTTTACAGATGTAAGTCCAGATATTTTTAATCTTTTAAGTCCACACATTACCTTTCTAGGATTGCTCTCATCTTCTCCTGCAAGTTATTTTTTGGTCAAAGTAAACGTTACTTCATGCCATTGGAAAAAAAAAAATAAGAAGAAACTAAAAAGTAGAATAAATGAGTAAGCAAACCTTTACTATCATCAGCCCATAAGTCCACTATTACAGAGTCGTCACCAACATTCTGCAAAGAAGATATAAATCATATAAAATTAGATCCCCGGAAAAAAAAAAAGGGCAAAACATTTTACACGTGTAGAAAATCATATCATCAAATTACTCACTTTCTGAACTTGTTTAGGTGCTTTTATTTTACTTTTATTATTTTTCTAATTTTTAAAATTAATGTTCAATGGTCATCACTCGATAATGACTAAATAATTACTTATATTATAGTTTAGTTGTTTGCTACCTAATATCTTATCAGTTTAATAATTTTACTTTGAATTTTTTCTTATTATTACGTCATGGTTTATATCTTATCATATGACATTCTCTCTTTTCATTTTTGTGTCTTATAGTAAGTTCATAATATTGACATGCAAATTTTTTCAAGTAATGAGCTTTTGAGACGTTAGATATACCACAAAATTCAAGACAAATCCATTTATCTTATATGGCTATATGCAATAGCATGAAATGTAAAAGTGTTACTTAAATAACTCTTTTTCTTCTTTTCATACGAAAACTCTTGAGATCATAATATCCTATATTCTTGTTGTCTGTATTCATGATAGTGAACAAATATTAGAATCTTAGATATAAAAATAATCAGATTATATATGAAAATGTATAAATTAATATTTAGAGTCAAAAACAAATCTAACCATAAAAATTTATGAGTCTAATTTTAATAATTATACAATAACAAACAAAAAATAAACATAAATTAGCGAAACAATTAACATATTTTTATCGTAACAATTGTTAAAACAAACTCACGCGTAGCGTGGGAATTCATCTAGTCATAATAATAGAGACGATTTTCGCAAGGAATCATAATAATAGAGACGACAATGTGAAGTGTGAACTAAGGGCTTGATTGGTTCTCCCGCCAGCACTCTCCTAGCGGTTGCTAGCGGTCGATTGCGGTTGTTAGCGGTTGGTACCAATCATAGAAATAGCTCCGTACCGCTTCGAACCGCTCGAAATCGCTGAATTTCAAAAGCTCCTTCCCGCAAGCGTTTGCGGTTGCGGGCGGTAGCGGTTGGATTTTTTTTAAAAAAAAAAAAAAAAAATTAACGTTCACTTATAATTATTATAATATATATTAATTCTATATATATCTTTCATCTTTGTATCACGTTCTCATCAGAAACCCTAATAATATTCTAAAACCCTATTCTCTCAATGTCTTCCACCCAAACTGATGAAAATCAAGAACCAAACGTAAGTATCATATATCCTTTTATTCATTCATCACCTCATGTGTAACTTTTTGAATATTTTTCATGGCATCGTTTTTTTTCTTTTCATTACGTATTGCTTTGCTTTTTGATTGAATATATGTTTCGGTTTGTTTTCTCGAATAGAAACTCACTTGCTTTTTGATTGAATTCAACGTTATTTACAGTTTGTCCCATTACTTGATGCAATTTTTGATGTTAAACCAGATGCATAAAGTACTATCTTGTTACAAAATTTCTTTATTTTTGAATAATTATTTAGTACTTTATTTATGGTTTTAATTATTAAGCATATTCAATATTTCTAATATTATCATAATAATATATTGGTGTTTTTTTTTTTGTAATATTTTTTATTTATTTTGATTATTTTTTTTATTTAACTGCTACTGCACCCGCTGGCTTACCAGTCATAAAACTCCCGCAAACGCACCCATTTTCAAACGCTAAACCAGTCGTTCGAAACGCTTGGTAACGCTTGAAGCCGCAACTGCCCGCTTCCGCAAACTCCCGCAACCGCAACCGCAACCGCTGCGTTTAAACCAGTCAGGCCCTAACTCTCCCGTAAACTATTCTTCTTCTTCTTTTATTCTTTTTTAATCTATTCGTCTTAAAATATAAAAATCCACATTATCCCTCAACATTTTTTTTTTTGTACAATCTATATTACTATCTCTCAACATTTATCAATAGAATCTTCTTGTTTGGAAATCAAAGAAAATCTTGTTTTTACAATCCTATCATCAAACGATCCGATCCTTCACGTGCTTCTATTTACGTCCCCTATTTGCTTGGGACTAGAAGATATATTTCTAATTTATCTTCACCCCAACCCAATCAAACCATATCCACTTGGCACTTCTGAGCTGTCCCTTCCCACATTGTCTTAACCAATAATAGTGGACTCTTCATAAATTTTTACATTTACATTTTCACCTCACTACTTCTCTCCCTTATTTCTTTAACCCCCTCATTTCTTTCAATTTTCTCCACTAGCCCCATAAAAATCGAATTCTTTTTGAAAAGTACACAAAAAATATAACGATTATTCTTTAACTAAAATTATTTTAAATTACATATATTTTCTTTTACAAACGATCAGGTTTAGAACTATTCAGATACAACTGTAAAACGATATGCAACTTTCGGATGTAAAAATAGTTTAAGAAACGATAAACATATGAATGTGGAGAATCAATCAAAATGTTGAGTGTAGAATTGTAGATGCACATCTAGATTTTAAAAATATGGACGGCTTTAACAAATGATAATTGACTCTTTACAAATATTATATTTTCACCCCACTATTTCTATCTTATTTCATTAACTCCCTCATTTCTTATAATTGACCCCACTAGCCCATAAAAAAAAACAAAACCACTATTTTAAAATCTTTTTGAAAAGTGTACAAAAATTAATTAATAATTAATTACGACACTAATTGAGTTTTCCCCTTTATATACACCACCATCAAATCTCTCTATCTCAATCAAAACAATTGTCTACATTCATCTTCTTCTTCTTCAAACAAAAATGGGTTTCTTAAAGTTCTCTCCGATGATCCTTCTCTTAGCAATGATCGGCGTTTCATATGCCATCGACATGTCAATCATCTCCTACGACGAAAACCACCACATCTCCACCGTGAACAGCCGTACCGACGCGGAGGTTGAGAGAATCTACGAGGCGTGGATGGTGGAACATGGGAAGAAGAAGATGAACCAAAACGGTCTTGGTGCAGAGAAAGATCAGAGATTTGAGATCTTTAAAGATAATCTTCGTTACATCGATGAACATAACACCAAAAACCTCAGTTATAAACTTGGTTTAACCCGGTTTGCTGATTTAACCAATGATGAGTACCGATCTATGTACCTTGGTGCTAAACCGGTGAAGAGAGTTTTGAAAACCAGTGATCGGTATGAAGCGCGTGTTGGTGACGCGCTTCCTGATTCCGTTGACTGGAGAAAAGAAGGTGCCGTCGCCGATGTTAAAGATCAAGGAAGCTGTGGTAAGAATAAAATCTTTTTGTTCTGATTTTATTATTTTTTAGATTTTAACAAAAAAAAAAAATCGTAAATTTCGAATCTGAAAAAAATCCCACAAATTCCTGAATTTTTTAACGGATGAATCAGTTTTTTTTTCGAGTATTGAAATGGGTTTTTGTAAAAATTATCGAAAAATCTTGGATTGTTTCATAAATCTTTTTTTTTAATTGATAAATATTTTCAGACATATCTTGAAACTTGTCTGGGGAATGATGAGTTTGGTCTGAAGTGTTGACTTTTTCTTTTAGGTGAACGTTTCGAAAAACCAAGATTTTGAATTTATTGAGATGAATAATTATGGTTAGATGATATTTTGTGTTTATACAACAAAATCAAATGTTGAATTTTAGGTGAACGTTTCGCAAAACGAATATTTTGAATCAATGGAGGTGAATAATTGTGTTCAAATCTGAGAAAATTAATGATTTTTTGGGACCTTATTGTCTTTAAACTTTAGAGTGGTAGTGGGACATTATTATGGACCCATTACGAGATTTGCTTTATTCAAGAATTTAAAGGAGTGGTAGGGACGATGATTTGGTATGTGTTAGTGTTAGATTATGACAATTTGATTGATAATAACAACTAATCTTCTTGTTCTTTAGGGAGTTGTTGGGCATTTTCAACTATTGGGGCCGTGGAAGGAATAAACAAGATTGTGACAGGAGATTTAATTTCTTTGTCTGAACAAGAATTGGTTGATTGTGACACATCTTATAACCAAGGTTGTAATGGTGGTTTGATGGATTATGCGTTTGAGTTTATTATCAAAAATGGCGGTATCGATACCGAAGAGGATTATCCTTACAAGGCTGCTGATGGTCGTTGTGACCAGAACAGGGTTAGTTTAGTTTAGTTTATGAAATGAACCTCAAAACAATGGGGTTTGAAATTGAAATTTACTGTTTTGTTATGTTTGCAGAAAAATGCTAAGGTTGTTACCATTGATTCGTATGAAGATGTGCCTGAGAACAGCGAGGCGTCTCTAAAGAAAGCTTTGGCTCACCAGCCCGTTAGTGTCGCCATTGAAGCTGGTGGTCGCGCTTTCCAGCTCTATTCTTCGGTATGTATTGTTCAAAAAACTGCTAGACAACCATTTGCTTTATCTTGATTTCAAGATGTTGAAATGTTGGTTGGTTATTTTGTGTTCAGGGTGTGTTTGACGGAATCTGTGGAACGGAGCTAGACCACGGTGTTGTGGCTGTGGGTTACGGAACTGAGAACGGAAAGGACTACTGGATTGTGAGAAACTCATGGGGAAACAGATGGGGAGAGAGCGGATACATAAAGATGGCACGTAACATTGCAGAGCCAACAGGAAAGTGTGGAATAGCGATGGAGGCTTCGTATCCGATCAAGAAAGGTCAGAACCCACCAAACCCTGGCCCATCACCGCCATCTCCCATTAAGCCACCAACCACGTGTGACAAATATTTCTCTTGCCCTGAGAGCAACACTTGTTGTTGTCTCTACAAGTATGGTAAGTACTGCTTCGGTTGGGGATGTTGCCCGCTTGAATCTGCTACTTGCTGCGATGATCACTCAAGTTGCTGTCCTCATGAGTACCCGGTTTGTGACGTTAACCGCGGAACCTGTTTGATGGTTAGTTTCTTTATATCACTATTGGTATCAAGAGCATTGAGTTTTTATCAAAATGTTTACTGATTTTGAATTGTTGTGATTTGGCAGAGCAAGAACAGTCCGTTGAGCGTGAAGGCTCTCAAGCGTACACCCGCAATACCGTTCTGGGCAAAGAGCAGAAAGCACATTGCGTAAGAGAAAGACGGAAACATTGAGAATTCATCAAAAGCATTTTATGTTGTTGTTCAGATTTAAAATTGCTGATTCTGCTGCTGAGGTTTTCTGTACATATAAAACCTCTACCTAAGTTTCATTGAGTTTCATCATTGTTAAAGTAACAAACTCAAAAACAAATGGGTTTGGTTATTAATCTCTTTCAACTTTGCTATTTATCGGTCTATTATTGGATAAATTTCACTTTCAATTCTCACTTGAGTATATTTGGATTGTTATGTCTTAGCTCTACTCAGAAATTACCAACTAGGAATATCATTGATTTTCTTACCTGAAAGTACAAAAGCATATAGCGTAAGAGAAACAAAAGCAAACAAATATACTAAAGATGAAATACTTCAGAGCTACATCTTTAGGACCATTGATCTCCCCTTTATTAGTGAACTCAAACAAATGGCACTTGGATACTTCTTCTGGAGCTAGTGGCCGGTTCAAAATGTTGCAGTTTGTGGTATAGATTCCATCAGAGAAAGAATGACCTCATTCCTCTTCACCTGCAGTTGCCAAATGGGGAGATATCTGAATCAAATGGCTTCATATCTCCGATGTGGGGCGGTGTGATTGTGTGGAACCCGGAAAATTATGATAAGGACTCTGAAAGCCCACGTAGGAACACGATATCGCCTCAGAATCTCGAAACGATACCGCCTCAGGATCTTGAGCAAATAGTTGAAGCATTCTAGGAGCAAATACGACAACTATGTGGCTTTAAGTATTAAACCATTTTTACCAGTGGATTGGGAGATACAAGATTTTACCTAGTGAAATAGGCTTTGCAGAGTGGGAATTGGATGTCTTGTCATAGAAACATACGCGTTTCAATCTCCATTCTTGTTCAACAATCCTCAGTCTAATGCTTCTCTGGGAGGATACACTTCTTCAGCCAGTTCATCAAGAATGCCTTCTTTCATCCATCCATCATGTTCGTTAGCTACTTCTCTTGTGGACATTTGCTTTGCAGTGTACTCACCGTTTTCCCTGCTCACGCCAGGACACGTTGTACTTGACATGTCTAACCAGAAAGAAGATGGCCTAAGACCCTTTACTCTATTAGCATACTAGAGATTCTCTGAAACATCAAAGTTTTTGGTTGCTTCTATTCAAAATTATGATAACAAATTACATCAAGGAAAAAAAAACATGTATAACAACACTCAATAGAGCTCTCGAAGTATTCCAAAACCTTGATTTTAACCTTTACATCGACACTTTGGATCTCTTGTACTTCTGCTTGCAAACACTTAGCTAGCCAGCTTGAACGCGTCAATGAAGAGACCATAAGTGAAACCCATCTTGAAATTATTAAGCAGAGCAATCGGAAATGTGACTGTGGTGCGGCTATAATAGAATCTAGTCACATACTCTGTCAAAAGAACACATAAAACCGCAGCGATAACATCGTTCACTCCCAAAGCTCCAAACGACAGAGAGATAGTCTGCGCAACATAAAACCCACCCAACAACGAGATTCCTCCGAAAAGCGTTCTTCTTGAAGGCTTCTTGAAATAATTCCTAGAGATTTCAGGAACTGATCTTATAATGTCTATCAATCTTCTCGGAGTTGGCTCTTGCAAAGCTCTAATGCTTCTTGCAAATCTCCTCTTAGGTTTAAATGGCGACGACACCAAAGTTCCGAAACTCTGCCACTGATGATGATGAAGGACTAAACTGTTCAAGTTGGTCGAAATGAAACTCAAAGAATGTGCCATCCTGAAACAATATCCAGTAAAATTCAACATTGGCTGCTACAAAAATTCTAAATTCAAATCTAAAACTACTTCAGAAACTTGAATAGTGCAAAAAAACACCAATGGAAATTATCAACAGAAGCTAATTGAAAAACCTATTTATTCAAGGAGAAGAAGATCTTCAAGTAATTCCAACTAGAGGAGACCACAATACAATCAAATGCAAAAAAATCCCCAGAAATTAGGGTTTCCAGCTAACTGTAATCAACTCTCATTTCCCATACAGTGAATTTCGATTCCCGATCAAAAAGTTTCGGGAGTTACCAGCAGAAGGAAGATCGAAGAAGACCAGAGCGAGAAGAAGAAAGCCGTTTTTTTTTTCTTATCAAATCTGGATTTAAGCAGAGAAGGAAGGAGATGAAAGGGAGGAAGAAGAAGGGAAGGCCCATTATGTTGCAAAGCCCATTATCAAGTCTGAATCGGAGAAGGAAAAAGATTAAGGGGTGTTAAAGTCTTAAGGTTTATATTTGCTTTGTCATATTGTTTTTAAGAATACTAGGTCGACACCCGCGCTACGCTGCGGGGTATTTTTTTAAATTTTTTAACCAAAGCAATATAATTACAACAAAAATAAAAGAAAAATGATTTGAAAAAAAAAACACACCCTTCATAAAAAAATGTATGTTTACCGTAAACAATATAATTACAATTTTGTATACTTGTTTAAGAACTTGACGACATACCCTTCATTTTTGCTTTGCCATAAGAAATACAAACAAGGTTATCTACATAGGTTCAGGATATAAGATAACATAAAGAACATGCAAGAATAAGAAAGTTTATTACTTTGACTTTACTGTTGAAATCAATCAGCTTGTCGACCACAAGAGATATCAATCTCTCTGGAAAAACTTATTAGATAAAGTTAACTAAACACAAGTTACGAAAATCCATGAAAATATAGAAATCGAAAAAGATGGACCATGCTTTGTTACGTTATGGGTTTTAAAATAGATAGGCTAAATAATTCATAAACATTGGTTAATATAACTTGGTTCATGACTTCAAATTAGAATGTTCAATGATAAACAGTTACAGAATGACGATCATACGGTTCTTAACATTTTAGGGGAACCTTGGAATCCCATCTTTCTCCTTGTCTTTCTCTAAAATTATTTACCATTAAGGTTCTTGCAATAGAGTAGATCAAGTATTTGAGCCGGCGTTAGATCACCTTCATTCAAAACATAAACCACAAATACAGAGTTTATTCTCAACTTTTTGTTATGCTAAATTATATACTCTTATAAAATAGATCAATAATAATAACCAATTAATGAATAACATTTGTGACGTTTTCGCCAAATTTACAAACAACAAAAAGAGCATAAATCCAAGATAAGTCAAAATGCAATTGCAAACTTCACTTGGCTAGTGGTAACAAAATTATTAAAAAAAAAAAAACAAAAGGCATATTAAATATTTTTACTATGATTTCAAATTATGCTTGTGTAGCAAAAATAATTTTAACATATATAATCTAAGGTTTTTGAAGTATAATAATTGTTGAAAAATATTTACATATATCACAATATAAAAACATATCTAACATTCGTAAAATATAAACAAAAACATAAAATAACAACAAACAAATACAAAGATTAACTATACGGTACATTTCTTTTGTAAAAGTAAGATAGACAATTATTTATTCGTGTATGCATATATAAAATAATAAATAAAAACAATTATAATACGAGCAAAGGTAAAATGCAATATCCAAAGAACCTTTTAAATTCTTACTATAAATACGTATATTAAAACAAAATTAATTTACAAAAATTACCCACGGTGTAAACTATTTGTTAAATTCACCTCATGTATGTTGTTCTCTAAAAACCACTTGATGGCAAACATATTTTTCAAAAATAAAGAGGATAATTTTTTTTTTTCTTTTGTAAATATTGAATTATTAAAATAATTAGAAATTCATTTATCATTATCAAAAAATTTAAAATCATTGTCTGTATTATTTGTTTTAATTTGATTGGTTGTCTTTTTAAAATGATGTCTTATTAATAATAATAAAAAAAGCTGATGTGGCATGCTGGGAAGCTGAGGTGTCAAGCTGGAGAGCTGATGTGTATTATTTGAAATGTTTTAATTGGATGATGATTTTAATGAGGTGTCAAGCTGAGAATAGCCCAAAATGCTGATGTGTCAGGCCTGGAGAGATTCTTAGTGTTATTATTGTATTGATGTTTGTGTGGATTTTAAAATCTTTGCAGTATATCTTAGATTTGAATTCTAATAACTAGATTTTAACATGCGGTATACCGCGGGATGATTTTTTTCTAAAATTAGTATATATAAAATTTTGCAAATTGTATTTCTTTATAAAATATTTATATTTTATAGTTTATAATATTTATTAAGTGACGGTATACCACGAGTTTACGGGACAATTGTTAATAAACTGAGAATTTAACCCGTATTAAAGTGGCATGTTAATGATATTTTAAAATTTTATAAATATTGATTCAAACCCATCCACCATATAAACCCGTTCCGAAATATAACTTGTCCCATAATTTCTTAACCCGTCCCGTGATTTGTTTTCTAAAAGTAGTGATTTTAAAATTTAATGATTATCTATTACATATAAAAGTCTACAAATTGTATCATTCTCTAATACATTTATATTTTAATAAACTGATGATTTAATCTGTATTAAAGCGGCATGTTAAGGATATTTTAAAATTTTAGAAATATTGATTCAAACTCGTACACCATATAACCCCATACCAAAATATAACCCATCCTGTAATTTTTTAACTCGTCCCGTGATTTGTTTTTTATAAGTAGTAATTTTAAAAATTTAACGATTATTTATATATAAAAGTTTACAAATTGTATCATTCTCTAAGACATTTATATTTTAATAAACTGAAGATTTAATATGTATTAAAGCGGCATGTTAATGATATTTTAATATTTTATAAATATTGATTCAAACTCGTCCACCATATAACCCCGTTCTGAAATATAACCCGTCCTGTAATTTCTTAACCTATCCCATAATTTGTTTTCTAAAAGTAATAACTTTAAAATTTTAACGATTATTTATTAAATATAAAAATTTGCAAATTGTATCATTCTCTAAGTCATTTATATTTTATAGTTTATAATTGTTATTAAGTAACATTGTAACACGGGACAATTTTTGGTTTTATACAATCTTTTCTAAAAAAGACTGATTTGATATGTCTAATATTGGTGATATTAAAAACATTAAGGATTTAATCCGTATTGAAGTGGCGGATTAATGATATTTTAATTTTTTTATTATTGTTGATTCAAAAACCTATTCCGCCAAACCCGTCCCACCAAAAAACCCATTTATTTTATTAATGTTGATTTTATTTATGATATAATTTTGAATCATTGTCTAAATATTTTAATCGATGTGGAACGTTGAACACACATTTTTGTAAATTGGATAATATATGTCCGTTTTTAAAATTTCGAATCACAATATATACATTTTACTTTATGTATTATATGATGATTTAAAACAGTTTAAAACAAATCAAACAAAGATGATAGGAGAAGCATAATTCTAAATCTTTATCAAATCTTCTAAATATCTAAATTATTAAATAGAAATATCCGGTGTATCATTTGGGTTAAATATAACCCGACCCAACAAACTTCTTATGACTAAAATTTGTAAACGGGTCAGGTATCCAAAGTATCCGAGAATAATTTTACCCACCCGACTCAAAAGTGACTGCAA
This sequence comes from Arabidopsis arenosa, assembly GCA_905216605.1. NCBI lineage: Eukaryota > Viridiplantae > Streptophyta > Magnoliopsida > Brassicales > Brassicaceae > Arabidopsis > Arabidopsis arenosa. The sequence continues at coordinate 3,552,268 of LR999458.1, forward strand.
AAAACTAGTATAGATTTACTCATGAAACTCCAAAGAGGTTTCATTTCAAATAATTTAATATACAAAGATTTTACAAGTCTTTTAGTTTTTAATAACACTTGATTTTAATGATGTATTTTAAATATTTAGTTGAATAACACCAAACTTTAAAATCTATTAAATATGATTTACAAATATAAGATCCAATAATACCAGATTTTAAAGTTGGATTTAAAATCATTAGTTGAATAACACTAGATTAGTGTTGGATTTCAATTCTATTAAAATTCATCAATGAATAACACCTCCTAAGAGAAGAAAGAAAGGGAAGGCCACTTGGAAATTGAGCCCATTGTATTGAAATGGGTTTTGCGAAGTCCGTATTAAAGATATTTTCAATTAATTTGATTTTTTTAGTGGTGAAAATATGTATACTTTTATAGAATTTTGTCTTTATTTTATGTGGACATATTATAATATGTCTAAGAAGATTATGCTTTCTTTTTATAAGATTTAGTTTTTAATGTTATTTTCTTTTTAGTGTTATTTGATATTTTTGATTTTTTGAATTCTAGAGTCTTTCTTTTTAATTTTTATGATTGGCTGAATTGTATTTTAAACATTATTAAATGATGTTTTATTTCTGCAAAAAAAAAACCCTCCAAAGAAAATATTTTTGTAACTTTACCCTCTAATTTAAAAAAATGCAAATCAATACAATATTACCAAGTCTGATTTGACCCTAATAACGTTAATTAAGTGAGTTAGAGATTTAACGATGATACCTAACACGAATCTTGGTACTATAAATTGATTCAAAACCAACTCATCGTATTGTAACCCGGATTATTTTAGTACATCGAAGGTCCATCTATTTACGAATCCCAAGAGGACCCATTTTGCACAAAGGAAGTGGTCAAATCTTGACATTAATGTGTGATTCAATTCATGGATTAATTGCCATGATCAAAGAAATAAACTTGTCATTCAAGTTTATGAAATAATTACCATAAAAGTTATTTTGTAAGTTAATTTTATAATTAATGGCCATAAAAGAGAGGTGAAAACTCCAAGAATAGAGATCCTTGTCTTCTATGTTAGATACCCTTTAAGAATATTATTATACAGAAAAATACTAAATACTTTCTCTTTTTTGTATTCAAAATACGTTTAGGTTTGATCCCATTTCGGGTACGTACGCAACTTGTCTCTCTAGTCAAGCGATTTATAGAAATTATACTATTTTTGGTACATCGAATTCTTGCTACAAAGCCAATACTATATTATTTTCTCTCTACGTTTTTGATTACATTTTGATACTATTTTCCATACATTTTGTGTCTTGTATTTTGATCTTGAGAGCTTTAACCCACGAATAAATAAATACTTGAGTATGTGAATCCGACATCCACAGTCGTATTTAGGTCTGATTCAATTTTGGACAAAAGTAAGTATTGTATGTTATATATGAATAATATGATACAATTTTATATAATAATTGAAAATAAAATTTAAAAAATATTTATTCGGTTGAGTTATAAAATTCATCAACGTGAAACCAAACTAATTTTGTAATAGTAAGAGTGATATACAATTTTTTATACCAAATCGAATATGGATTTATGTTAGCAAAATTTTATTTGGTTCGATCATAAAAGTTTATAAAAAAATTATGTTAACAAGTTAGACCCATTTTAAATTCAAAACTTGAAAAGTTAGAACAAATTCGAACAAAATATAAACAAAATGAGCTAGAATTTGGTATTTATTTGGTTTATAAATATCATGGGTTATTTACCATTTTAAAAAAGGTAAGTGTTTAACCCCACAAAAAATTAAAGGTTTTTTACATGTTTTTGGAAAAATTGAGGGTCTTTTACCCATTTTCCCTGGTTCCGATTACCAATTTTGAACCAGCTTTCGATACTCACTACAGTAATGATTACAGTCCTGCTTGAATAAATCACTACATAAGCAATTACAGTTGCTTGTTTGCTCCTTCATATAGGTTCCAAGTCCTCATCAAAACGCCAATATCACCTCTTGTAATATGCACATTAGGAGCTATCAATGGTCTCATCCAAGTAACATATTTCATTGCGTTTTGTACTATTTTCTTTAATTCTTATTTTATTTAACATTAAATACGGCAATAAAAATCAAAACCAATTAAATCAATACAATAATAACTCTTGAATCTCTCCAGAGGTTGACACCTCAGCTTTTTTAAGCATTGTGGTGTTGACACCTCAGTTAAAATGAATGACCAATGAAAACATTCTAAATAATACAACTCATTTTTCATATCAAATAAGAACCTTTCATTTTTCCACATTATTCTCTTATATAGAAATATCAAAATGGGCCTAAACTCATGGGCTTAACCCAGTCCGGTCCGGTTATGAACGCAAAATATTAAATCCGTTAAAAAAGGATCTTGCGGGCAACTACACGGATTACGGATTTTAGAAAGTTATGCCCGAAGATTGACAGATTGGCCCGCGCTACATATATATATAAAAAAATTAATATATCATATATAGAATTAAATATTTTATATATTTTTGTAAATATAATATGTCAAGAATATGTGATAATATAAAATTATTATATTTACAAAAAAGATAGTATTAAAAGTTTTTTAATGGTGTTTACACATTAGCTTTTCAAGCTATTCTCAAACTAACACATCATTAAAATTGATACATAATCAAAATATAAGTACTAAACAAAACTGAACATGGTAATTAATTCAGCATCTCTAACTAATACGATCTTTGAAAATTCTAATTATTACTTCTTTAAAGTTGCAAAAGATATAAAATAATTAGTAAAATTTAATATTTATAAAATTTACTATATTTAGAGTGCACATGGTAATGATACTTTTTGTAATAATTGGTTCCGAATAGTGTAAAAGTAAACAATCAAGTTCTAAAATTTTATTTAATTATATCAAATCACTAAATAAAAAATTCAAAAAATACCTTTGCTACGAAAATAAATTATTAACTGAAAAATATACTAGAATTTTACTTTTGAAACATCATCTTTTCATTAGATATTAACGTTGGCAATAGAGACTATAATTATAATTACAAAGTCTAATTACATAAATAAAAAACTAATCCCTAGAAGTAAATTTTTTTACAATTTAAGTAAAGATAAAACATTAAATTATAAACACTAGGTTTCCCTCCAGTGCTGACACCTCAGCTTTTTGGAGTATTCTGGACATGACACATCATTAAAATCATCATCCAATAAAAATATTTGGATTAATACACATCAGATTTTTTGGCCAATAATCATCCCTTCTGCTTTTATTAATATTGTCTCATTTGTTCTTGGGCTCTAACATATGGGCTTAATGTTTTAGAATAGGATTATTGGACTTCAATTTAGGGCTTGATTGGTTCTTCCGCCTAGCGGTTGTTAGCGGTTGGTTGCGGTTGTTAGCGGTTGGTACCAATCATAGAAACTGTTCCATACCACTTCGAACAGTTCGAAATCGCTGGATTTTAAAAGCTCTTTTCCGCAAGCGTTTGCGGTTGCGGACGGTTGCGGTTGGTTTAAAAAAGGAAAGAAACTGAAAAAGAAAAATGAACAAATTTAAATATATATTATCAAGTGTTATGTATATTCACGTTAATTCTAAAAAAAAAATATCTAACTTTAATTTTCCAATATTAATAATTATTTTTGTTTTCAATATAAAATTTATTTGAATAATTATATATGGTTTTTAATCATTAATCATGTTTAAATTTTTTATATTTTTTCATAATTATAGTTTTTGGTGTTTTTATACTTTTTATAATCATATACTAAATTTATTTTGGTAAATTTTGGTTTAACCGCTACTGTACCCGCTGATCAACCAGTCGTAAATCTCCCGCAAACGTATTCGTTTTTAACCGCTAAACCAGTCGGTCAAAATGCTAAATAATGCTTGAAACCGCAACCGTCCGTTTCCGCAAACTCCCACAACCGCAACCGCTACGTTTAAACCAGTCAAGCCCTTACTTGTAATGTTTACCCTTTGGATAAAATTGGATACAAATCGAATTAGATAAGAACTATTGCAATAAAATATTATAAGATTTATTAAGCGTTATCATAGATCTTAATGAATAACTAAAAATCATTTGAGTAACGTTCTATACTCCTATAACAAACAAACAAACAAATCTCTTAGCCTTTTACGCCTCTTCAACATATAAATCAAGTATGCATATGGAACATTAAAATCAAAGATGATCATTCCATATAACATATTTTCAAGTATCTAAGTCATGAGTTCTATACAGCTATGGCATGTCCATATATATATATATATATATATATATATATATATATATAAGTCCGATCGAATCAAATATCATAACTTTTGTCAAAAAATAAATGCTCAACGATTTCATCGACGATATATTCAAATCGGAGAAAACAAAAACGGAAACTTGAGAAAAAAATAAGAGGAAAGAAAGATATTTACTTGTGGGCACTGAATTCAGATTCCAATTACATCAATCGCTGAGAAAAAGACGTAGGAGATTTAGAGTTCGATTGCGGAACACCGCCATAGCTCCCCCGCACTCCGGTGATAGAAACTCTTTTAGACATACAGTGAAACAATCGTCTCTTATTGGCTGCCATTAGTGAAAGTCTTTCAGATATGAAAGCAAAGGTCTTCTTTTTTTTTCCTCTCCGTTTAACTGTTTATCTAATCTATCTCTCACCTTTGTTCATCTGTTTTTCCAGAAAAAAATGATCGTTTTCGGACTTTTTCAGGATACAAATTTTATCTGAATACTAAAATTGATTTACGGTTTGGTCTCAGTTTAACATTCAAATTTGATTTGGTTCTTTTTTTGCCTTCAAATTATTTAATTATTAAATATTTAACGAAAATCATTTCTCCAATTTAAATTTCTTCAATATTAAAAAAAATCATTTAAAAATATCCCGCGGCGGAGCGCGGGTTTCAACCTAGTTATGAGTAAATTTAGAAAAATACCCTCTTTATAAGTTTTCATTTGAAAAATACCATATCCTTTTTTTTCTCTTAAGAACTAATTTTTAATATATAAAATTACTAAAATAACCTCATTAGAATTTAGTAATAATTAAAACCCTTCCTTAACTGGACCTATACCTGATTTCTCCAGTTTGGTTAATCTCAAATCGTTATTTCTCGATCACAACTCTTTTTCCGGTTCGTTTTCTCTCTCGGTTCTCGCGACACCAGACGGTATGAGCAATGGGAAGAACATTCCTGAGCAAGCAGCCATTGCAGCCAAAGCTCCACCTAGAGCCAAGGATCCAGTATCTCCCATGGAAACTGATGCTCTGTATCAATTGTGAAGTAGAAACCCAAAACAAGCTCCAGCCATTGAAGCTCCAAATACAGAGAGATCTGATCTCGAATAGAAAATACAGGTTGAAAGTAGTGAGCCACACACACTATCTTCACTTGGAATGCAATACTTTGTAGATTTGTGAATCTTATAAAGGTGAAAGTAAATGATTTGGTATAATAGTTAGGGACTCACCAGAGCAAAAAGGAAGAACTACTACTACCATTGAAACGAAAGCCAATGCAGCAATACCTCCCGCCAATCAATCGAGACCATCGATTGCTTTGACTAAGTTTCCCATGGAAACAAAGTAACACGATGTCAACAATAGGTAAAGTTTTCCCAAGCAAACAAGACCTAATGGGGAAGGCAAGGGAACCAGCATTTTCCTAGAAAAAGAATCAGATACAAGAAGATGGTTATGTAAACTTCTGAAATACTCATTTTCTCAGGTTTTGAGAACTCTGGAAATCTAATTTATGGACTGGTTTGAATATAATCATGTGGATTCTTATTCTCATGTACAATCATATGAAAGTAGATACGCGAGTTACCATCATATATGCGTTGATCAGATTAGTTATAAGAGGCTATACATGCCATAAGGAGATGATATACTTGCAGTCTCCAACCAAAACGCAAAGCAAATCCCAACAGCTGCCTATAACGCACTCACATTTGTAAAAAATATGCGGCTTAACTTAGTTGTTGTAAATATGCCCACTCAAGGAACCAAAGCCACTATTAGAATTATGAATGGTGAATTTCCCAATTAAAAAATCTTTTTTTCTTTTTTTAGTTTTTAACTTTGTAATTGTTGTATTCTAAAATGGTGTGAGAAACATAAAATGAAAAACAATTGTACAAAACTTGTAAAGATAAGTTATTTGGATCGTCCTTGTTGGATTCTTTCCCCTCTATTTTGAAGGATTTGTTTGCAGTTATGCTATTAAGGCTCTTTTTACTAAAATTGTTGAATTGGTGATAAAATTAGAATCGACTATAGTTGGAAACATTTTTTATTCTGATAGATCTACCAAGCAAAAAACTACTATATTTTATGGGAAAATTGAAAATAAAGGAAAACTACTTAAAAATTTGTCCATATATCCCTTTTTCTTGTAGATTGGTCAAATAGATTTTTTGAAAATATAAAAAAACCCAATTTTACCCTCATTTTCTCACAAAATTAATAAAAAATTGATTTTAAAAATAAAACTTTGTAATCTATTTACAAAAATTAAATAGAAATCTAAACCTTCCACTTGAGAAAGAGTCTCTCAATCACCTAGACCTAATTAACTGTTTTTTTTCCTGTCATAGATGAACATGTCGGGGTAAAACAAAAAGGACCCTACTCTCTCTCAAACGAGCCCACCGCCGTATCTCCACCGAGTGCGTGTTTCCCGGCATCGTTGGTTCTCCGGTGTTCATCTGGGCGACGATTGAAGACTGAATCAATAGGTTTGTTGCTCTACTCTTTTTTGTGATTGAAATTATGTCTTTTTCTCATCTCAAGTCACAATTTCCGTTACTCGTTTAGAGATTTGCGTTCATATAAACACAAATTAGATTTGAGACTTGTAAATCGATGTGAATCTTTTTGTTCTCTCGATTTAGTTGCAAGTCACAATTTCAATTTGCATGTAGAGTTGTTAATATCTTTGAATTCGTGTAACTCGATTAGAGGTTTCAATTTGGTGAGTTTTAAAATTCCAAATTTAAATTGAATGTAGATTGAATAAGTCTTTCGCTCTTTGATTCCAAATTACAATCGAAGTGATCTTTTTGTTCTCTTTTTGATCTGTTTAGTCCACTATTTTTGTGTGTGTGTGTGTCGTGAGTAGCTCAAGTATGTGTCTTGTTTTTTTTTTAGTTATAGGTTTTGTCTCTTGTAAATCTTCTACATCTAAGTCAATTGTAAATCTTTTTAGCTAAAGCCGTCCACATATCGTCATTGAAAATATTTCAATTGTATGTAGATTGATTAAGTTATCTATCTCTTTGATTCATGTTAATGTATATGTGTTTGTGTTGGAATTCATTGATTTAAACAGAGTTTATGAAGATTGTTTCAGAGAATTGTTGTTTCGGGCTTCACATGTTGCTCTATACTTTTTTAAAGTAGATATCCTTTATTTCCAATTTTCCCAAAGAATTAAAACCCATGTATACGTCACTATCCAAATTCAAACCATGTCTTTTATTTTTGCCGACATCCAAATCAAGTTTATCCCTCAATTAAGTTCATAGTTGAAACGTCAATTGGAAGCGAAAAAAACGAACTTATCCAAACAACAGAGAAACAAAATGCGTTACTAGTAGAAAAATAATACAGTTGGCTCTTTGTCACATTGTTAACTAACTAGCTTTAAGTCTCAACAACCATATGATCAATAACAACCTATACTAATAATTATATCCTAAATCTAACCTAAAACATAATATTATTTCTTACAGTACAGTAGTTAGATCCGGTTCTGATAGAAAGAAAACAAGAGTTTAGATCTCTTCCTACAAAATCGGCATTAATATATTTGAATTTGATCCATACTATGCTTTTACTTCGTTCAACAGTTCTACAAGTATCATTAATATACTATAATAATTACACAACTTCTTTACTTTATCAGTCTTCACGTGACTCTGAAAACTTTCCAGTCCCTGACAGCTACTTCTCCTCTCTTGTTTCTTACATCCTTTTGTCACGTACCTCCTGCTCTCTTCACCTCTCTCTTGAATATGTAATAATAATCAAACAGACATTAACATGCTTCTTTAACACATTCTTCTTACAAGCTATGCTTCTTCGTTGTAAGTGTAACTTACCCATTTCTGGGTTTCTTCTCTTCTGTTTCTTCTTCACCATTGTTGCTTCTTCTTCCTTAAACCACACCAAACACGTGTTTCATTACAACCGTGACGTTTCTGCTTTGTTACGTTTCAAATCCAAAGCTGATTTATGGAACAAGATAAACACGAGCTCTCACTTTTGTCAATGGTGGGGTGTTACGTGTTATGGAAACAGAGTTGTTCGTTTGGTTATTGAAGATCTTTATCTCGGAGGTTGTCTCGTTCCTGACTCAGTTAATAAACTTGACCAGCTTCGAGTTCTCAGTCTCAAAAACACTTCCTTAACCGGACCTTTACCAGATTTCTCCGCTTTGGTTAATCTCAAATCGTTATTTCTCGATCATAACTCTTTTTCCGGTTCGTTTCCTCTCTCGGTTCTCGCGCTTCACCGGTTAAGAACTCTTGATTTCTCCTTCAACAACCTCACCGGTCCAATCCCACCCGGTTTAGTTCTCTCCGACCGGTTGATTTATCTCCGTCTCGATTCAAACCGGTTTAATGGTGCCGTACCTGCTCTAAACCAATCCTCGCTTCATACATTCAATGTTTCGGTTAACAACTTAACCGGTGCTGTACCGGTAACAACCGTGTTATTACGGTTCGGCATTTCTTCATTTCTCAAAAACCCTAATCTCTGCGGCGAGATCGTTCACAAAGAATGCAATCCGAGACCCAAATTCTTCACTCCGGTAACGGCGGCGCCACCACCGAAGATGGTTCTCGGTCAAATAGCGCAAATCGGAGGAGCAAGATTATCCAGGCCAAATCAAAACAAACATTCACGATTCTTTGTGATTCTCGGTTTCATCTCCGGCGCTTTTATCCTATTCATCTCCGTCGCGTGCCTAATCGGCGCAGTGAAGAGACGAAGAAGCAAAAACGAGAAACAAAAGGGGAAAGAATCAACGGCGGTTGTCTCATTTGACGCGGCGGAGACGGCGGAAGTAGCGGCGGCGATAGAACAAGAGAGTGAGATAGAAGAGAAAGTGAAGAAGCTACAAGCGACAAAAAGTGGGAGTTTAGTATTCTGTGCGGGTGAGGCACACGTTTATACGATGGACCAACTAATGACAGCATCAGCTGAGTTATTAGGTAGAGGAACAGTGGGGACCACTTATAAGGCTTTGCTTGATAGCCGTTTGATCGTCACTGTGAAGAGATTAGATGCCATTAGATTAGCCGGTGTAGGGAGAGATAAATTTGAGCGTCACATGGAATCAGTTGGTGCTTTAGGGCATCCGAATTTGGTACCACTCAGAGCTTATTTTCAGGCGAAGGAAGAGAGGTTATTGATTTATGATTATTTGCCAAATGGCAGTCTCTCGTCTCTTGTCCATGGTAAGCTTCGTAAACCCTATCACATGCGATTATATCATTTTTAATTCTTTGTGTGCATTGAATTTAAATAAATGATTAGTAGATTAATTCATTGAAGACATCAAGCATTTTGTTAGGTTTGCGTGATTAATGCTTGTAATAAATTTACTAGTTGCGACTTACGAGGTTTTTTACTTTTGGTGACTCAATATTTTTTAACTTTATGTACAGTTTAGCTCTAGTGGCCACTGGCCACATGGAATAAACAGTTTAGTTTGTTTTCAAAAAAAAAAAACAGTTTAGTTAACTACATGATTTTTATTTTTTTTTATTGAATTTTGGTACATTTGGTACTCCTTGTTTCATGTTAAAAGTTGTTCTAGGAGAAAAAAAATTAATGCTGTAATGCAAAAAAAGTTAATTGTTTTTATAATTTTCCTTACAGTAAAATGGTTAGTACTTAGTTACTTGGTCTTAGTTGTTGTTTTGATCATGTAAATTGGGTTATGAAATGTATTATATTTTATTATTTTGTGTGGATTATGTCTCAATATTATTAAAATATAGGGTTAGCTTAGTTAAACTAAAATTGGTTTTTCTTGTTTTAAAATAACAAAATCCAACAGGTTATAAAATATAATTTGGTTTAATTTGGGCTTAATATGTCCATGTCTAGCAAGAGGAATGTGATGGATTTGATATAGTTAGAGTTAGTTAGTTACAAGATAGCATTGAGAAGCTTATGTTACAATTTATTTTTTTGACTCCAAAGCTTATGTTAAAAGTTGATATATGATATTGTGTAGGTACAAAATCGTCGAGGGCAACGCCATTGCATTGGACATCATGCTTGAAGATAGCAGAAGATGTGGCTCAGGGTCTCTCTTACATCCACCAAGCATGGCAGCTTGTTCATGGCAATCTCAAATCCTCCAATGTCCTTCTTGGACCAGACTTTGAAGCTTGTATCGCTGATTACTGTCTCGTTGCTCTTGCAACAAACCCTCCTCTAACATCGAATGACGGTCAAGAAGACGCGGATGCAGCAGCTTATAAAGCCCCTGAAGCGCGACACAAGAGTTTAAATTATCAATCTGTTAAAGCTGATGTATACTCCTTTGGGATTCTTCTCTTGGAGCTTTTGACAGGGAAGCAACCTTCGAAGATTCCGGTTTTACCGTTGGATGAGATGATTGAATGGGTGAGGAAAGTGAGAGAGGAAGGTGAGAAGAAGAACGGGAATTGGCGAGAGGATAGAGATAAATTCGGAATGTTGACTGAAGTTGCGGTAGCTTGTAGCTTAACATCGCCCGAACAGAGACCGACGATGTGGCAAGTGTTGAAAATGTTGCAGGAGATTAAAGAAGCGGCTGTGATGGAAGAGTGTGAACTTGTTATGGATTCTTCTAATTCTGAAAGCTCTTAATTAAGGACAGTAATTTTATTTTTTCTCAACTAAATCTCTCTTCATGGCTTTCACTAATCTTAAGACTATATATAACATTGACGGTTTTAGATTAATGCCACGTTCTTTACCCGTTTACTAATTGCTACCAGGTCTGATAGTGATGCTATATTATTTCTCCTATGAAACTGTTGTTGGGTATGTTTCTTCAAATTGTTTTGGGCCTTATGTTTTCGAAATGGGCTGTATAATCCACGTTGGTTTTGTGTTAATTAAGCTTTGATAAAATCTCTTTCTTCATAAAAAGGAAAAAGTCAAAATCGTGACTGCAACTTTTTCTCACCGACTTTGCAACGTTGAGGAAGAAGTGGGATTGTGAGAGTAAGATTTGGGGGCTGAAATCTCTCGTGAATAGTTGAGATTTGTGCCTATATAAGAAGGATTTGGTCTTCGATCAGAATTATGAAAAACTCACATCTCTCTTCTTCTATCTTCTTCTTCTTCCTTTTTATTTCAATTTATGGGTTTGAGAGTTTCATCTCTTTGAGTTGAGTGCACAATTCAATTGAGAGCAGAGTGAACCCTGGAGTGAGCCGTCTTGGTTATCTTGCACCGGGATTAGGCGGTTTTTTCGCTCAAGTGCAGTAGATTTTCTACGGCTCTGCAACTTTCGTTCTTCCTCGATTCTGGTTTCTAAGATCTGTTACCAACAATCTTGAGCGAAAATTATTTGTTGGTTCCATTACGATTCAGAATGCCGAAGAACTCTGCAGTGCCCGATTTGTCAAAGCTCCAGCCTTTGATTGGCTCAAATTACCGTCGCTGGTCGGAGGAACTCATGTTCTTCTTTCAAGAGGTTGGCTTAAGCTACGTTCTTGTTGAAGACAAGCCAACTTCCTCCTCTGAAACGCCTACCTCCGGGAATTCTCAAGATGTTTTGACACAATCAAGCAAGCAAAAACCGGAAGGAAGCTTTGAAGATCACAACCGCACATGTCGTGGTCATATCATCAGACACCTCTCGGAGAAGCTGTTTGATATCTATGTCAACTATGAATCTGCAAAGGAGATATGGAACAACTTGAAGAAAAGGTACGGAGCCGAAGATGAAGGCAAGAAGCAGTACGTCACTTCAAAATGGACCTCATTTCAGATGAAGGACGATCAACCCGTTCTCGATCAACTCCATGAGTATGAAGCCATTGTCTCCAAGATTCAGGCCGAGGGTATACCAATCGATGAGCAACTGGCTGCTTTGGTACTCGTTGACAAACTGTCTCCGTCATGGAATGGCTATCGCTCCAAGCTGAAGCATGAGAAAAAGAAGATGTCGCTTGATGAGCTGATTGCAGACATAATGATCGAAGACGCAAACAGAAACTACTTAGGTAATAAAACAGTGTCTCGTTCAATTCCTAATGATGCTAACGTTGTGGAAAGTTCTGGTGGTGTAAAGAACAGGTTCAAATCCAACAAAAACCAAGGAAAGACTCCTCAAAAGTCTAATCCTATTACACCATCTGTTGAATTCAAGAAGAAACTGAAGTGCTGGAATTGTAACAAGCCTGGACATAAGAAGCAGGATTGTCGCTTACCTCCACAGCAAAAAGAGTCAAACAAAGCTCATCTTACTGAAGACCTAATTGCTGTCGTCACTGAGGTAAACGCTGCAATTGACGTGGTGGAATGGATCATTGATTCAGGTGCCACACGTCACATTTGCAGCCAGAAGTCTCTCTTTAAAACTCTTGATGAATCTCCACGTGATAATGTCTTCTTGGGTGATGCTAGTGCTTTACAAGTTGCTGGAATTGGAGAAGTTAATTTGAAATTATCATCTGGAAGAGTTTTAACTTTGACTAAGGTTTTGTTTGTTCCAAACATGCGTAGGAATTTAATTTCTAGTGCTTTGTTGATGATTGCTGGGTTTAAGCAAACTCTTGAGGCTGGTAAGTTAGTGATAACTAAGAATGGGGGGTATGTGGGAAAAGCTTTTTGTAAGGGAAATCTCTTTGTTCTTGAAATAATGAATGAAAGTGCTGGTGCTTCTGCTTACTTTGTGAGTGTTTTGGATACATGGCATGGCAGATTAGGACACTTAAATGTGAATTCAATTAAACGCTTAAAGCATGCTAATCTGATTCCTGATAACTTGGAAAAAGATATCTCAAAATGTGAAATTTGTGTGGAAGCAAAGCATGCTAGAAAACCATTTTCTTATCCTGTTAATCGAAAATCTGAATTGCTTGAGCTTATTCACTCAGATTTGGCTGATTTTAAAAACACCACTAGTAGAGGTGGCAAGCATTATTATATCACTTTTGTTGATGATTGTTCTAGATATACAAGGGTTTATTTGTTAAGAACAAAAGATGAGGCTTGTGAAATGTTTATGCGATATAAAGCTGAAGTAGAAAATCAACTAGATAGAAAAATTAAGAGGTTAAGGTCTGATAGAGGTGGAGAATATGAATCTGAAATCCTGAATTATTTGTGTTTGAAAGAGGGTATTATTCATGAAAGAACTGCTCCTTATTCTCCCCAGCAAAATGGCATTGCCGAAAGAAAAAATCGAACCCTTAAAGAAATGATGAATGCTATGCTTATTAGTTCTGGGTTGCCTGATCAAATGTGGGGGGAAGCTATTCTTTCTGCATGTTATATTCTGAATAAAGTACCTCATAAAGGAATCTCTGTTACACCTTATGAACTTTGGAAAGGTCATTCTCCTAATTTGAGTTATTTGAAAGTGTGGGGGTGTCTTGTTAAAGTAGGACTGCCAACCTTTAAAAGAACCACCATAGGTCCTAAGACTGTTGATGCTGTGTTTGTTGGTTATGCTTTGAACAGTGCTGCTTACCGTTGTTTAACATTTAAGCATGATTCCTTGCAATTTGATAGCATGATTGAGTCTAGAGATGTTGAATTTTTTGAGAATGTGTTTCCTTTTAAGAGAAACTTAGACTTCGCCTCTTCCCATGATTCAGCTAATATAGATTTTGCTTCTTCAAGTAATGCTAAAAGAATTCATGATGATGCTGAAGAACCTAGAAGGAGTAAAAGAATGAGAACTGAAACTGATTTTGGTCCAGATTTTATTACTACCTTTCTAGCTGAATATGATGAGATTAGTGAAGAATTTGTGTTTGCATTCTTGATAGAAGAAGATCCAAAAACGTTTTCAGAAGCTATGAAATCTGTAGATGCTGTTTTTTGGAAAGAAGCAGTTAATAATGAGTTTGATTCTATCATGACTAACCATACTTGGGAGATTGTTGATTTGCCTAGGGGATGCAAAGCTATCAGATGCAAATGGATTTTAAAGAAAAAATTCAAGGCTGATGGTTCTATTGACAAGTTCAAGGCGAGGCTGGTGGCTCAAGGGTTTGCGCAAAAACAGGGAGTAGACTATTTTGATACTTATGCTCCTGTTACTAAAATTGCTTCCATTCGCATGTTGCTTGCTGTTGCATCTGCTCATAAATTAGTTGTGCATCAAATGGATGTGAAAACAGCATTTTTAAATGGTGATTTGCATGAAGAAATTTATATGATGCAACCTGAGGGATTTATTATAGAAGGTCAGGAGAATAAAGTTTGCAAATTGATTAAGTCTCTTTATGGTCTCAAGCAAGCTCCTAAGCAATGGTTTGAAAAATTTAGTAACACGTTGCTTGAAAATGGCTTTGTTTCAAATGAAGGTGATACGTGTGTGTTCTCTAAAGTGCATGAACATGGATACGTCATTATATGTTTATACGTAGATGATATGCTTATTCTTGGCACATCTCTCGAAATTGTTTGTGACACAAAGGTTTTCTTGAGTTCTAAATTTGACATGAAAGATTTAGGAGAAGCTGATGTCATTCTTGGAATTAAAGTCGTTAAAACTGACTCTGGATTTTCTTTGAACCAGTCTCATTATATTGAAAAAATTCTAAAGAAATTTGGATATTGGGATGAACCTAGTGCTAAGTCTCCTTATGATTCATCTTTGCATTTGTGTCAAAATAGAGGAGAAAGTGTGAATCAATCTGAATATGCTAAGGTGTTAGGCAGCGTAATGTATTTGATGAATTGCACTAGACCTGACATTGCATATGCTGTGAGTAGGTTGAGTAGATATACTCATAATCCTGGTTCTAATCACTGGTCGGCACTTAACCGCTTAATGCGATATCTAAAGGGAACTATTGATTGGAACTTGTGTTATTCTGGTACTTCTTGTGTTCTTGAAGCTTATTGTGATGCTAATTGGAGTTCAGATAATGATGAAGTGAATTCCACCAGTGGCTTTGTATTTACTTTGGCTGGTGGAGCTATTGCATGGAAATCTACTAAACAGACTTGTATTGCTCGTTCCACTATGGAATCTGAACTAATTGCTCTTGAATTGGCAGGACAAGAAGCTGAGTGGTTAAGAAACCTGCTAGCGGATTTTCCGATGATGGGAAGACCTTGTCCTTCCGTATCTATGAGATGTGACTCTCAAGCTGCGATTGCTGTGGCGATGAACGCGTTGTATAATGGGAAGAAAAGGCATATACGTATGCGACATAAAGTGATAAGAAGCTTGATTGAAGCTGGAGTGTTATCACTAGAATTCGTGAGATCAGGGAAGAATATAGCTGATCCTCTCACGAAAGGCTTGTGTGGACGAATGGTCTTGGACACAACAAAGGAAATGGGACTAAAGCCTTTTTCAGGTTAGATCATTCTGGATACCAAACCAAGAATTCTATTCACTTCTGAATTCTCGGTTCAAACTGGTCAAACGAAGGAATGATATTAATCTGATGATTGTTAAGTTCCCATGTTGTTGTCGTATGGAAGGTTGAGACATATGGTCTCTTAATGAACTTATTCCTGTATGGGGGTGTGAGACAACACACACTTGATAAGTCACCTAAATAAGTGTTAAGGTACAAACTGCCTAACTAGATGAGTTGTGGGCTAACTCACTAGAACACTTATGATGCAGGGTTGTAAGAAAGTTCTTGATACTTTGTACATGTTTTGCGAAACTCTCAAACTGTCTTTTTTGTTGATTCAAGTCTTTTAGACATCAACGGGTTTTTAATTTTTGAAACATGTGGGGGATTGTTGGGTATGTTTCTTCAAATTGTTTTGGGCCTTATGTTTTCGAAATGGGCTGTATAATCCACGTTGGTTTTGTGTTAATTAAGCTTTGATAAAATCTCTTTCTTCATAAAAAGGAAAAAGTCAAAATCGTGACTGCAACTTTTTCTCACCGACTTTGCAACGTTGAGGAAGAAGTGGGATTGTGAGAGTAAGATTTGGGGGCTGAAATCTCTCGTGAATAGTTGAGATTTGTGCCTATATAAGAAGGACTTTGGTCTTCGATCAGAATTATGAAAAACTCACATCTCTCTTCTTCTATCTTCTTCTTCTTCCTTTTTATTTCAATTTATGGGTTTGAGAGTTTCATCTCTTTGAGTTGAGTGCACAATTCAATTGAGAGCAGAGTGAACCCTGGAGTGAGCCGTCTTGGTTATCTTGCACCGGGATTAGGCGGTTTTTTCGCTCAAGTGCAGTAGATTTTCTACGGCTCTGCAACTTTCGTTCTTCCTCGATTCTGGTTTCTAAGATCTGTTACCAACAACTGTTCACCGCGGTTAATGGTAAACACGCGGTGGTGTGGTGGCTCATGTTGTCTGATAAGAAAAAAAGATGCAAGGACAAGATTAAGGAAGTGGAGTTTCCATGGAGAAGCAGACGCAGTCAAGGTTCCTTTTTTTTTTTTTTTTTTTTTGAACACCGTCAAGGTTCCAACTTTAAAACTACGACACTTTTGGCTCGTGTTTTGAAGTGGAACTTTCTGTTAATTTCCGGTCATGTATTCATGTATCCTGTGTTTTTTTCTGCGTGGATGAAAGAAGATGGTCATATCTTGATATTGTGGACACTAATGCGGACTAATTGGCATCAGATAGTCTTACTAGGACTAGTATCAGACGTAATGAATTTTACTAATTCGATTAAGAAACAGCCTCAAGAAAAAAAAAAAGGCAAAAGAATTGTATCGGAGTCGAAGAAATATTACAAATTTGTGTTTTCGTTAGCGAATAAGGCTTTTTCGACCAGAGCGCATCGTGAATCTTATTTCTTTGTATCTTTTCAGAAGATGGCGGACATAGCTGCTTATGTAATAATTTACGTTTTGTAGTTCTGTATGACTTTAACATTATAATTTCGATATAATGAAATGAATTTTTAGTCGGAAAAAAAAAAAAAAAGGTCTAGTAGGTGAAACGACAGCGTTTCAGTTAGCTGAGTCCTCTCGGAAAGCAATCCGTATTTTAGTCCAATTTCTGGAGAGAGACTAAACCCATTGCTCAAGAAAACTCTTTAGACAAAATCGTTTGCTTCGGTTTTCAGGAAAATCTGAGATCTATCTGTAGAAGAAGCAGAAGCTGAATTCAGAAACGATGACCGACGTCGATGAATCCGTTAGACGCCGTACCGCCGCCGTTTCCGAGTACCGGAAAAAGCTCCTCCAACATAAGGAACTCGAATCCCGTGTTCGAACAGGTTCGATTCCTCTTTCCATTTTCCCAGATTTCAACAATTGCATCAATGTTGTTACTTAGTTCGAAGGACTTGAATCTAGGGCTCCTTTTTTCTCCGTTGATTTCGTAAATTAAGCTGTTTTTGGGTCTAGCGATTCTAGGGTTTTCTCTCAATTGCTTAAAGTATTCTCTTTTTTATATATAAGAAGAGTGTTCTTTCGAAATCTAAGCCTTTGTGGTTCCGATTAGTGAAATCGATTGGTGAAGAAGATCTGAAGTTTTGATTTTTTTCACTGTGATTACTATACTCTACGGAGTTTCCTATTAGTAGATGATGACTCGAGTTTGTGATTAGAACACTGAGTTTTGTTGTGTTTTTGTAGCTAGGGAGAACTTAAGAGGGGCTAAAAAAGAATTCAACAAAACTGAGGATGATCTTAAGTCTCTTCAAAGTGTTGGGCAGATTATTGGAGAAGTGCTTCGACCTCTGGATAATGAAAGATGTAAGCTTTTTTTCTCTACCTAATACCTCTTTTTTTGTTTCTGTGAGATTGTTGCTCATTGGACCCTCTGGTTGTACTACAGCCAACTTTTCTGGTGTGTGATGATTAAAATATTGCTTGTTTTGTGTTTTAGTGATTGTCAAAGCAAGCAGTGGTCCTCGTTATGTGGTGGGTTGCCGAAGCAAAGTCGACAAGGAAAAGCTAACCTCGGGAACTCGAGTTGTTCTGGATATGACAACACTAACAATAATGCGAGCCCTTCCCCGAGAAGTAAGTTCGATTTGGACATGTGTTTGGTTCTGTTATAGTTTATACCCTTGTAGTGTATTTCTCTTGACAATAATGATGTTTTCGTTTTGATGGTAGGTTGATCCTGTTGTTTATAACATGCTTCATGAAGACCCAGGCAACATTAGCTACTCTGCAGTGGGAGGGTTAGGTGATCAGATCAGAGAACTCAGGGAATCTATTGAGCTACCTCTCATGAATCCCGAGCTTTTCCTCAGAGTAGGGATCAAACCTCCAAAGGTAATTATTGTGTATACCCTGGATCCTTTCTTTCTTCGCTCAATAATTCTAGGTTTTGCTTGTTTAGACTTCATCATCTTGTGATAGGCAGTAGTATTTAGCTTTTTAATGTTGTGGGTTTAAAATGTTTCTACATATCAATGCAGGGTGTTCTTCTGTATGGACCTCCGGGTACTGGAAAAACTCTACTAGCTAGGGCTATAGCCAGCAACATCGATGCCAACTTCTTGAAGGTTTAATTCTGTGCTACACTTGTTTTGGAATTTATGGTATGGCATATCCTGAGGTCTAATCAAATCTATTTTCTTTTGTTAGGTTGTATCTAGTGCAATAATAGACAAATACATTGGAGAGAGTGCTAGGCTGATTCGGGAGATGTTTAACTATGCCCGTGAACACCAGGTAATCTTGCTTTTAATGGGTGTATATATGCTTCTTCAACTTTTATTTTCTATAATCTTTGTGTCACATTGTTGACATTATTATAAACTTTCCCTTTCGGTTAGCCTTGTATCATTTTCATGGATGAAATCGATGCTATTGGTGGGCGTCGTTTTAGTGAGGGAACTAGTGCTGATCGTGAAATTCAAAGAACACTTATGGAGTTACTCAATCAGCTTGATGGGTTTGACAACCTTGGAAAGGTAATGCTCTTTTTTTTTTTGAAGTTATATCTAGATCAAACCTGGTGTCCATCTGCATATGATTGCATTGTGACTTTATAGCAGTTGTCTTCAAATCTGTTGGATATCTTGATTGAATTGTATCTCTTCCCAATTCCTGTCACACAATTGCTTATACACTGAAAGCCGTCATCAATGCTATTAGATGTCTGTGAGAGTTATTGAATGTGTTTTGGAAATTGTATTAGGTGAAAATGATAATGGCCACAAACAGGCCAGATGTGCTTGATCCTGCGCTTCTCCGTCCGGGAAGGTTAGATAGGAAGATTGAGATCCCTTTGCCAAATGAGCAATCAAGAATGGATATTCTCAAGATCCATGCAGCTGGTATCGCCAAACATGGTGAAATTGACTACGAGGCTATTGTCAAACTTGCAGAGGTTTGTTTGTTTTCTTACAATGCTTGATGAGTTAGTAAGTGTTGCTTTCCCTAAGTGAGTTTCTTGCTGAAACGTCTTGTTATTCCAAAAGGGTTTCAATGGTGCTGATCTGCGTAACATATGCACGGAAGCTGGAATGTTTGCAATCCGAGCAGAGCGTGACTATGTGATCCATGAAGATTTCATGAAGGTATGTATATATATTATGTATGAAATTTGGTTAAATCATGTTGTAATCTTGGTTGTGATTTGGAAATGAACCAATATTTTCAGGCGGTGAGAAAGCTAAGTGAGGCCAAGAAACTCGAGTCGAGTTCGCACTATAATGCTGATTTTGGAAAAGAGTGAGGGGGTACACTCTTTCTTGTGCTTTAGGGATGAAGAAAGGACATTGCAATGGCAGTTTCGTATTATTTATTGGCAATGTTAAACTTGTTTGTTTTACTCTTTGAGAAGCAAAGCTTGTTGTGGAGTGTGTGCTTAGTTACTACGTTTTAGTAATTTAGTGCTTCAAACAAGCATTTGCCTCTTTTCTCGTTGGTATTGTTGTGTCTGGACTTGGTTAACATCGATTAGTCTAAACCAAACGAGTTACAAATATCAAACTGAATCAATTATTACAGTTGAAACATAATGTAAAAGACTAAAATCTAGTAGTTATCAAAACATGTACATCGACTAAAATCTAAAACATATTTTTAAAGACGAAATATCAAAGCATCTCACAAGTGTTGTTTACTGTCCATTTGAAGTATACATGTTAGGAAATTACAGTGTACTAGATTATGTACCCGTGAGTTTCGCGGAGTTTTAATTTAAATTTTTTTTTATCAATGTGAATCTTTTAATTATTTGAATTTTAAATTTTTTTTTACTTTACTCATTTTCATTATCTTTCCATAGTAGTAGATATTTTTTTACACTTTTCAATACAATTTTTCTTGTTATCTTTTACTCGTCGTCTCCCGACATCTATTTTTTTCACTTAATATTAGCTCACATATAATATACTCGACTATGAATTAATTCTCAAGATAGATCGTATATATTTCTTCATTCATATCTTAATACTCAATTTTTTATTATAAATTGTATGATTTTTTTTTATTAAAGTGAACATTAGAAAATCTCAGGAGATATTTGTTATAAAGTTTCTTTGACCATGTTTGGTGCATGTAAAATTGCTTTATAGACAACAAATCTTATACGACTCATTCCAATTCACAAACATTAGATTTCAACATCAAATTTTGTATTTTATCTTGATCGTTTGAAAAATACTAAAAACAAATTCACATATATAATTTGACGTATATTATGATTCTATATAGTATTCTTAATGTTGATTTTCGTAAAATTCGTAACTTACGAACTCATATACATTATTCTAATTTTAAAATACATTTTTAATCCTTAATTTTTACTTCTAATTAAAAACTCTTCAAAATACCATTACTATTCTAATTTCTAAATAGCATTCGCAAATATTATTATTACACAATTTCTTATTCGATTAGATTATTTTATTTTTATTTGTGATGTTTAGGATAGTTTTTGTTTTATTTCAAATCACCTTAAATTTTTCGATCTATGTTAAAATTTCTTAAACACTGACTAATATTTAGTTTTTCTTTTTTTAGGTATTCATTTGATTTTTTTTAAAACCACCACTATTTAATTTAGAAAACACTGATAATATAGAAAATTTTATTAACCTAACTATTTATATTATATTATAATTATAAATAATAATATGTACTCAATCCTTCTTATTTTTAATCAGTATCATGAATTGATACTTTAACATTAAAAATTTATTTTTAATTTTAATGTATTTTTTTCAGTTATGAATTACTTTTTATTTTCAGTAAAAAACTTTAAATTTAGTATATTTTAAATCTTATGTTTCTTTATTCTACTAAATAATTGTAACTCATAAAAATGATTATTTTATCATTAAAATATATGATAAGTTCTTTTTTCATATCTTTAGTCATTTAGGAATATTTACTCATTATATGTTAAGATACAATTATCTAATATTTACTCATATCTTTAGTCATTTAGGAATATTTACTCATTAAGTACATTAATGCCCGCTATCTTCTGGAATTTTGAATGTTGTAAGCTACCTGAAAAGTTCGATGCCTCTAAACTTATGACATGAAAGAGCTCTTTTCATGGGAGCAAAAAGATACAATCGATATCATTCACACAGAAAAAGTAGTCCAAAATCTTTAATTTAAGTTTGATGTCTAGTTATTTTAAATTTGATAGTTAGGAAGTATCTAGGTAGTCTAAAATAAGAGATTGGTGAATATATAATAACCAGTTTGTTCATTGTATTTATGTGGTTATGTTTTATCTTAATATTATTTTTAAGCTACTATCCTATATAACATTCTTTTCAGTTGATACAACATCTACTAACACAGCTGATAAACGTATTATCACACACATTATGAAGTGGTTGGACGCTCATTTGATGGAGTACCACGAAGGAGGAGTCCTGGTGGTAAGCATCGGAGATGTTGACCTCCGTGGCACGATTACTATGGCGAATAAGAACAATTTCATAACCGTGCTAGTGTATAAATATGAGACTACAAATAAGAATCTTAGAAACAAACCAAATAGGGCAATGCCTTAGTTAGCATTTGTGCTAGGAAATATCATATAGAGCAATCTGTTGGAACATTTGTGCTAGGAAGTATCAGATAGAGCAATCAATTGGAACATTTGTGCTATTTGTGTACATTTTTTCACTAGAAATGGATCCACGCGTTGTGTGGATTTAATAATATATACTCAATTTTTTTATAATTTTCTAAATTACATTATTCTAAATTTTTTTTATTAGTATAGTATTTAAAAAGTAGAGAAATTGTTAAAAATGCCCCTTTTTCAATACCCCTTTTCAAAAATGCCCCCTTTGAGAGTCCATTTTTAAGTTTGCCCTCTTTTATTTTTTAATGACCATTTTACCCTTATTTGAAACAAAATTAGGTCCACAAAATACAAAATATTTTTTGGCGGGAAAAGTGATACCGCAATTTTCCCGCCAAAACACTTGTAAAAAACCTTTAAAATACCTTGTAAAATTTTCCCGTAAAAATTTTTCCCGCCAAAAAATTTTCCCGCCAAAAATTTTTTTTTGCGGGAAAAGTGATTCCGCAATTTTTTTTGGCGGGAAAATTTTTGGCGGGAAAAATTTACAAGGTTTTTTAAAGGTTTTACAGAGTTTTTACAAGTGTTTTGTAAGGTTTTACAATGTATTTTAAAAGGTTTTACAAGGTACTTATAAGGTTTTATAAGGTATTTATAACTTGTAAAACCTTATAAAATTGCTTGTAAAATCTTATAATATCTTATAAATACCTTATAAATACGTTGTAAAACCTTTTAAAATACATTGTAAAACCTTATAAATACCCTGTAAAAAACCTTTAAAATACCTTGTAATTTTTTCCCGCCAAAAATTTTCCCGCCAAAAAAATTGCGGAATCACTTTTCCCGCAAAAAAAATTTTTGGCGGGAAAAAATTTTACAGGAAAATTTTACAAGGTATTTTAAAGGTTTTTATAAGTTTTTACAAGTGTTTTGGCGGGAAAAATTGCGGGATCACTTTTCCCGCCAAAAAATATTTTGTATTTTGTGGACCTAATTTTGTTATATTTCCTTATATATTTGTGATATATTTTATTAAAAGAAGGGTAATTTAGTCATTTTGTACATAAAAAAGGGTATTTTTAAAAATGGACAGCCAAAGGGGGCATTTTTGAAAAGGGGTATTGAAAAAGGGGCATTTTTGTGAGTCTCCCTAAAAACTATATGTAATTCTATTGGTAAAAAACGGTTATATAAATATAATATAAATGTTATAAGTGATAATTGTATAGATTTACACGTCTAGTTATAATATGCTACATATATTAAACGTTTTTTTTCTTTTGTATTTGCCTTAGTATCCTATGACCGTTCATTATATATATTCTCTTTTAGTGCATGAATTCTTATGAATAACATTTTTTTTTATATAATTCTAGAAACTCAAATGTGATATTTTAAATGTGGTTTATTTTTTCTAATTTACATCTATTGTATTTAGAAGCAAAAAAAGAATATACATATATATATATATATACTTATATCTCATTTTATATATTGGCTTTGTCTTTAGGAATTTAGCTTTCCCAGGCTAATTTTGTCACTCAGTTTCGATATTTTCATATTCTATTATTTTTATTTTTATTTTTTTGTTTCTATCTTATTAAATTCAATATTGCAATTGTGCTCTTTCTAAATATTTTTGATATTTTTAAAATAAACATTTATATTTTAGTAAGTGCATAATGTTTGTATTACTATCAAATGCGTTTATACATTTACTTATATAAAATTTTATATTATATTTATGTAAGCTAAAAATTAAAAGTATACATAATTATATTTTAGTTTTGTTTTAAATTATTATACAAGATACTATTTAGCTATATTTTAACATTTTGTTTACTGCAATTTACAAACTAATCAACTATTATTGTAATTAGTAATATGCCATAATATTCATCACTAATTCACTATATAGTTTTTTGAAAACTAAAAATGTATGTCTTTTCAACTTTCATACAATTTTAGAATTACCCAACATATTGATTTTTAAGTATTTCATGATTCATTACTATATTGTTTTTTTGAAAGCTAATAAATGTATGATCTTCCAACTTTCATACAATTTTCGAAATATCCATCATCTTGATTTTGAATATATCAATTTTAAAACTGAAATATCCATCATATTGATTTTAATATATCAATTTTAAAACGGAAATGTTTATAAATTTTTAAATATGATTAATCTTAAACATTTTCTCGCTAAAATTCATATTATACTATTATGTATAAATTTATACTCCCTCCGTTTCAGTTTAGTTGTCGTTTTAGGATTAAAATTTTGTTTCATAATAGTTGTCGTTTTAGGTTTTCAATGCAAATGTTTGGTGAAAATTAATGTTTTGTCATTAATGTTTTAATGTTTTGACCAATGAAAAATTATAAAATATATTAATAAAGGGTAAAACAAAAGATTTAATGATTTTCTTAATTTGTGTGCAAAAACCTTAAACGACAACTAAAACGAAACGGAAGGAGTATTTCTTTGTTTTTACTTATAATATTAATTTATTTGTATTTAATTTAAATATTTTTAATCATAAATAATTATAAATAAAAATAAATATGTATTGAATAAACATTTTAAATAAATTATAATTTTTAATTTTTAATTAAATGCATGCTTATGTGGATGATGATGTGGATATCCTATATGGAGAGATGACTCTCCTATTATATATATAGATTTTCTAACGTTTTAGATTTGATGAAAGAGTGTATTATATTAGAGTTTATAAAGGTCTGGGCATAAATACTCGTTACCCGCCTTGTACCCGCTACTCGGTTCGTACTCGCCTTGAAAGTTCAAGTACCCGCTATATTCAAGTCGAGTAACAAGTAGATAAATTATATTACTTGCAAGTAAGGGTCAAGTATCAAATATCATTTTTTTTATACTTGCCTCGTTACTTGCCCCGTTACTCGCCCATTACTCGCCCTGTTACTCGTCCGTTACTCGCTCCGTTTTGTATTACAACATATAAACTATAAAGCCCAGCAACCAACGTACAACATATAAACTAAAACTATAAAGCCCAACGTTAGTAACAATACAACATATAAAGCCCATTAAATCCAATAACAAAAAAACAATAAAAGAACAATCGAGAAGACTTTAGACAAGTACGATTTTAATTTGAACCAAGTTGTTGTTTTAAATTCGCCACAAAATAAAAAAAAATTAAACTCATTTAATTATTAAATCTAATCCCTAACCACTCTTTTATAAACCCAAACCGATTGTATAATCTCGTTTAATTACAAAATCTAAACCCTAATTCTCCTTTGTAAACCCCAACCGACATTTAAACTCATTTAATCGTAAAAAAATTTAAACCCTAATCGTACATTCGTACTTTCTAAACCCAAACCAACATTTAACCTCGTTCAATTGTAAAATCTGAACCCGATAAACCCAAACTCATATTTAACCTCGTTTAATCATAAAATCTAAACCCTAACCCTTTCTAATAAACCCAAACCGGTACATAATTTCGTTTTAGTGGCAAATTAGATTTTATAATTAAATAATTTTTTTTATTATTATTAGATGACAGATTCTGATTGGCTGAAATAAAGGGGGTGAACCCAAGTATTTTTCATTTTTTCTTTTAACTTTTCTTTTAATTGAATTTATTTTTTATATTTACAGTATTTGTTTTTATATTCATTTGTAGTTCAAAAGAAGTACAAATGAAGCAAAACAACAAATGTTTTTATGGGAAAATCATGTAGAAGTGTGCTAGTTCTACAATAAAAGACACTTTTGAATGAATTTTTATATGAAGTAGAAAAGGTGCTCATAAAAATTATTCTTTTTTACCAACAAAAATAATTTAAGTAAAATATGTGCTCATAAAATAATAACGTATGATTTAAGTAAAATGTAACACAGCCTTAGCATTTTCGCTCTTTTTAGCTCCAATAATTTTTGTAGGAGTGAATAACTTAATATGGTTAGGATTTAATTAGCTAGGACAACTTTTTCAAAAAGAAAATTAACATGCCGAAATCATGTACGTCGTAAATCATCAAACAGCTGGGATTAATTGTATCTTACACTTAAACTGATTAGAGATTTGATCTAATACCTAGAGTTTACTTGCAGTGATCTCAAACACAAAATTTACTTAAACGTTTCTTTGATTCCCTATGCAATGAAAAGTGAAGATCTTTATGATTAGCACTGAACTTTCCAAGCTTAACTTTTGACTTTTTCTCTCCCTAATATACCATTCATTAATCATCTCTTCATGTTCATGTCATTATAAAAAGCACCACGTACGAAGTTCTTCTCTCAAAACTCCTCATACCATAGTATATTTTGAGCTTTTTAAACACTTCATAAATTTGAAAATGGCGATCCTAACTCCGGTCATAAAACTCGTTGTTTTTAGGCAAAGTCTTCGACCACATTCTGCTATTGCATTCCTCGTTGAGTTCCTTTGCTTCGTCTTAGAATTACTCGACAAGGAGAAAGATCTACCCAAAATATTCGGTATTGTATGCGCTTGCGACACATTAATCTTCACTTTGCTTGACCTAATCCAAAATCTGATCGAGGAAGAAGTGAAAATACGGCGATGCGGTCGAGTGTTTTGGCTCTACACAAAGGACGAAAGGCTCTATTGGCACACATTAAACGCGTATCTACTCATGTTATGCATTGTCCACGTAATCGGTTCCACAATCTCTTACGTTTCTCATAAACATTATCTAGTCTTGCTCCCGCTTTTCGCAGCGGGACTCGAACTCGTCCCACAAGAAGCCTATCGGGTTCTTGGACCGGATCAAGAGTCACAAGACTGTAGCGGGCCTCTTAATGACCCATCATATGGAAAAGATCAAAGCCTTCAAGATGATATTGGCCTAAATCAAGAGTCACAAGACTGTATTGCACCTCATCAAGGTCCATTAGCTGATATTGAGCTAGAACAAGAAACGGTTGTTCATGTTGAGCCTCTTCAAGATTCACTAGATGGTATTGAGCTAGAGCAAGAAGTGGCTATTCATATTGGGCCTGATCGTGGCCCATAAACTACTAAGGCCTACTTATAGAATAAAAGGTGAAACATTATATATAGATGGAGACGTATGTTTAATGTAAATGTACTTGTGATCGTACGACTTTGGTAGCTACTACAACAGGGGCGGAGGCAAGTTGAGTGTTATGGGTGCAATTGACACCAATTAAGTTTTAAAAATCGTTCTAATTTACATTAAGTTTTTAAATATATTTCAGTCCAACTGTAACTTTGAACCCAACTCAATTATAAGTTTGAACCCAAAAATTAGTTTGACCCCATCAAACAATTTTCCTAGATCCGCCACTGACTACAATGTAAGAGAATCTTTGTTACAAAAAATGTTATATATAAAAAAAGAAATTTATACTCGACTCTTCAATGTTCCGTGGAGTCAGTGAAGGATTTACGACACGTGTGAACACGACGGAAGATTTATGGCCGTCCGATGAAAATGGTTATTATTGTAATTTTGACTCTTTCACGTGTGCCCTTTCCTCACCCCGAAAAATATTTTTATTTCCTTTTTTTTGTTAACTTTTTTGATATCATTTTCAATAATAATAATATTCGTCGAGTAGAAGAAGAAAGATCCAGACCAAAGCTTAAAGACCTATCTGTCTTCGTCTTTCTCTTTGTCTCCGCCATGACAAGCTCTTCATCTCCTTCACGCAAGGTTCTTAGATTCTCCAACACTCTTGTCTCTTTTGTGTATTTGATTCTCCGATTTATTGATTTTGAGATTTGTGTAGGCGTTAAGCAAGATCGCGTGTAATAGGTTACAAAAGGAGTTATCAGAGTGGCAAGTAAATCCACCGACTGGGTTTAAGCACAGAGTTACTGATAATCTTCAAAAGTAATTTTGATTTCTAAATCTTTCGTTTTTTTTATTATTATTTTTTGAGATTTTTG
Organism: Arabidopsis arenosa; assembly: GCA_905216605.1. Classification (NCBI taxonomy): domain Eukaryota; kingdom Viridiplantae; phylum Streptophyta; class Magnoliopsida; order Brassicales; family Brassicaceae; genus Arabidopsis; species Arabidopsis arenosa. The sequence goes on from LR999458.1 coordinate 3,580,412, forward strand.
ATTGTTTTTTTTTTGTGATTTAAAGATGGGTAATTGAGGTAACGGGAGCACCTGGTACGCTTTACGCTAATGAAACTTATAATCTTCAGGTTGAGTTTCCTCAACATTACCCTATGGAAGCTCCTCAGGCAAGTTTGGTTTTTGGGAATTTTGATTGAATTTTTTGTGTTGTTATTTGTCTGAAAATGTTGATTTTGATTAAGGGTTTTTGTCCAAATTTCTTGATTGTGGCTTAATTAACTGAAACCAGAGTGTTTTAATGGTTTGTTTTTTGTTTTGCATGTTTTAGGTCAGAGATTTTAGTTTTAGAGTTTCGACTTGGTTTTGTGTTTTGTTCTGATTTTTATGTGTTTGTTGTTTGATCAGGTGATTTTTGTTCCACCAGCACCACTACATCCTCATATTTACAGCAATGGACATATTTGTTTAGGTAATTTAACATTTTCACTTACTTGTGGTTTTTGGATTTTACTCTCTGCATATGCTCTTACTTTTGGTTTCTCTGAAATGCTAACTCAAGTCATGTGTGTGTGTGTAGAGAATCTGTTTTTGTCTGATTAGTCCTATAAGATGCATAAGTCAATCAAAATAGTTTATCTGCAAGACGAGGAAATCAGTTTGATGATTACATATATAGGTTGTTCATAGACTGTAATGTAGCGAAAAGAGAAGCAATATTAGTTATGCCTCAAGAGTCCTAAAACATTATATCAACATTGTTATCGGTCTGTCTCATGCTTAAAGAGTTCCTAATACCAGTGTCGTATAACATGAAACTAGGGTGTGAATGTGTTTTCAACGTCATAAAGAAAACCGATACCGTTCCTTTTGGACTGTATGGTGAATTCCTTAGCAAAATCAGAATCTCTTCCATGATTATAACAGCCTCTGAATTGCTAGTTATATTGACCTATCTTTTGTACATTAATTGAAATTTCTTTTTTCTTCGTTGAATCCATATTCATTTTATGTTTGCTGTTTTCACAAAACAATAAGAACTTGAAAGTTTTATTACAATTTTTTTAAATCTGTCCTCAATGCACCTAAATCAGGTCTAATGAAATTGTGGTGGAACCTGAACAATTACCCCTCATTTTAGAAGAAAGTCTAATAAGATTATGCGTGTAAATATAACACTCTCTAATTCCTTTTCGCAGATATTCTGTATGACTCATGGTCTCCAGCAATGACAGTGAGTTCAGTGTGCATCAGCATTCTCTCGATGCTGTCGAGTTCACCCGAAAAGGTTTTTCCACGTTTTAAACTCACACACTGTGTATTATCAGAAAGTGAACACCCTTTAACCCAGCAACACAACTCTTACTATGTCTTATTTTCGATATCTATCTCAGCAACGCCCGACTGATAATGATCGATATGTGAAGAACTGCAAGAACGGGAGGTCTCCTAAAGAGACAAGGTGGTGGTTCCACGACGACAAGGTATAAAAGGGTGACCTAAAGATGTCTCCTTTCAATTATAAAACACAGACTAAGAGGTTTATATAATTTCCCCAGACTGATAATACTAATTGAAATTCCTCATGGCCTCCACTTTTATTTCCCTTTTTTCCTTTTGTATGGATCATTTATGTATAAAAGACATCTGAAATGTTTCAGTGTCTGAATTAACACACCTTGAGCTTTTGTCCTTTCTGAAGTCTGTGGAGATTTTAGGCAAAAAAAAAATTGTATTTGGCAAATGTATGTTCATCATATTCAAGTATGAGATGGGGATGCCAACTCAAGTTGGTAAAGGAGACGGATTTGAGTCTCAATCGTTGGCCAATTTTTCCTTCTTTTAAAATAGCTTCAATATTAGCCGCCTTAAGAATGTGTTACCGGGGAAGATACATGCTTCAAACTCTTTTCTTCTTCCACCATCCGCCATAAACGCATTTCATCCTCGGATTATAGTACATTTGTTGTATCAATCTTGAGCTTTTCTTACTAAGAATTTTTCTTGTTATCCTTCCTCGTCCACGAAGTTCATGAGTGAGATTAAACTCTAATAATGATAATCGAAGCTCCGCTCCTGTAATTCAATTACAAATTTGTAACCATAGAATCCGTCACAAATGGAACATTACCGGTTCTTTTTTTTTGAGACTAGACATGGTCCATACTCCATACGGTCCCCGAGACCAAACATGCCGTGGTTATTTTCGGTTTTAAACCAAGTAATTCAATCATTCCACCTCGGAGTTGTAATACTAGACTGTCACAACTTGTAGGTACATTCTTTTGTAAAGACCCATCCATAAACTAATGGCCCTACAATAGTTTTTAGTAAACAGTCCAAAGAAAAACATACAAGTAATACAAATTTTTAATAAATAAATTTTGGAGTTGTAATACTAGACTGTCACAAGTTTTTTTTTCTGGACAAATAAATCCCATAAGTTAATTATTGTTGTTTTAAAAATATATATCCTTTTGTATGAAATATACAAGTATATATTTAAGTATATATTTATTCACCACACATAGAGCACATTTAAGGTGAAAGACTCCGGCTAACAAGGATTTATTAAAACACTAAACATATTAACAAAATAGGTAGAGAGGAAGCGAATCAAGCTGCAGCAACGGTCTTGTACTTCTCGATCTTGGCAATGATTTCACCTCTCTTATCACCAACCACGGTATCCTTGACCTCTCCTTCTTTCATGAAAATAATCGTTGGCATTGCCTGAACTTTAAACTCCTCAGCAACAGTCTGCACAACAACATAACGAGTAAGTTAAAAATGGGTCAGAGGTTACTAGTACTACTACTAAGTTTGGATATTGGGATAGTGTATGATAGATGATGGAAACTCACGTTCAAGTCGTCTTCGTCTACATCGACCTTGATGAACACTACGTCAAGGTTCTTCTTGGCCAACTCATCGAAGATGGGTGCAAAGGTACGGCAAGGTGGGCACCACCTTGCAGTGAAGTCTATCACAATCTGTGTCATTCCACACAACCAAAATTTACATCGATCGATAATATATACAAATGTATGCATTTCAATAGATAAAACGAAACCGAGAGTTTTACCAGTTTCTTGGATTCGTTGGCGGCTTTGAGCTTCTCGGTCCATTCTGCGACGCTGTGGACAGCGATAACTTCTCCTTCTGCGGCCATTTTTGTTTCTTCTCTGTGTTTTATAAATTTGAGTGAGTTCTTCTTCGTCTTTGTGTCGGTTCTTATCAAGAAGGAGGCGGAGATAATTTAAATGGAATAATAATAATAAATGTTGTTATCACGTGTTGTTGTTGTTGTTGACGTGTGTTGTGAGAATTATCTTGTCATCACTGTTTCAGACCAAACCTAACGTGTGTGTTGGGAGAATTATCTTGTCAGACCAAACCACACGCGGAGGAATTCGATGCCGGATTTGGAGATCTAACGGTTGAGATTGAAAAATCACAAATCCGATTCAGCTTTAGGGGACGCGTGTTATGTACGCTCATTGAAAATTAGAAGAATTTGTTAGACGCGCGGGGAAGGGGGAATGTTCATAAAATTATTCAAGTATTTGCAATTAACACATTGGTTTTTAACCTATTGTGTGCTTAAATTTATTCTTCAATTTATTGTTAATTAAACAAATTTAGTCCACACATTAGTTAACATTAGATAATTGACAGAGAAATTAAATGTTTTGATTATAATCTAATGAAACGAGAAAATCTAAGAACCTAGGCGATATCTGACAAAATCGAGACACAAAGATTGAAATTGATTTCATTGATTTCGAAGATAATAACATTGAAATTAAAAAGAGTACCATTACTAGACGAAAGAAATTTTAGGGTTTTGATTTCAAAAAAGAGATAAAAACGCAATCGAGATTTGATTTCTCTTTTCAAACAAATGAATTCGGGTTATCGGTTGGGTCGAGATGGGTCAAGTGCGGGTTCGAATAGATCAGGAGTTTGGCTGTAATACTTGGATTTCAGTTGGGGTATAGTAGTAAAATCCACTGTTTTCGAATTAAATTTAAATTAAAAAGAATGTATGTTTTAAACGGGGAGATATGGGGGTTAGTGTTTCTCAAAAGAGGACTCCCCAAAAGATTTCTCGTTTTCCATATACTACAATTGCATTAAGAATTTTACTAACTATTCCAATTACAGTTAGCTTCTGCAGAACGAAGTTTCTCAAAATTAAGTTGTTGAAGTCATATTTAAGAGTATCTATGTCACAAAAGAGGTTGAATGGACTAGCTTTAATGGCGATCGAAAACAACTTCTTAGAAGAATTAGATTGTGAGACGTTGATTGATGACTTTGATGCAGATCATGTACAAAGAAAGGCCTTTCAACATATGGATTCATCAATAAGATAACAAATGTATGCATTTCATGTGACATTTTTTCCCATGAAATTTACACTCCTACTTAATCAAAAACATCGCAATTTCTATCAAACCGAAGGCGATTTTCATAGCAGATGAAGCATCAAACTGAATTTGCATAGTTGAGAAATTCACATAACATGTCACATTATCTATGATTTGGTACTATTAGTTCCTGCTTTTATCAACTAAGGCTGCAAATGGTTGTCTCAAGATGAATAGTTGGAAAATATTAAGTTGGAAAAAATTGAGTTGAATATCATTCAACCCGTTCATCTGCAAAAATGTAGTTGAATGAGTTGAAGACTTTTGCAGTATAATTTGTTCAATTTTTCAGTTTTTTAAGTTGAATGGGTTGAATCATTTTTTCAACTCTTTTATCTCAAATGGTAAAAAGTGAGATGAATGTCCATTCAACTCCTTCAACTTCTTCGTTTATGTCAACCATGTGCACCCTAAAAATTTCCATTTAGTTCTTAGGGTTTCAATTTCTGAGTTTCTAAACATTCAATAGAACTATTAGGATTCGTAAATTTCACACTAAGGAACTCAAAAATTCGATTCGGGTTCAAAGCTAATTCTGATTCCGTAATGTCCAAATCAGAAGACTAATCAAAATCCCCAAAACCAGAAACGATAGGCACAGACACATTGAAAACCTTAAATCCTGCAGCCCTTTTTGTTTCTTCTGTGTTTGATTTTTGATTTGATGAGTTTTTGAGTGATTTGATTTCTCAAGAACGGGAGGTCTCCTTGAGGTGATCTAAAGCATGCATCAGAAAATCAGGATTACGACTGCTAAAGTTTTGAGTTGTAGAGAATTCTGACAAAATGAAAACGATGTAAACAGAGAACTAAATTCTGACATAACAACACAATCTCAAAAGTAATAGTAACATGAACGAACAATTAGCATAGCTGCGACTTATCGAGTTTGCAACATTTATTCACCACACATAGAGCACAATCAAGGTGAAAGACTCTGGTGAACAAGGATTTATTAAAACACCAAACGTTTTAGCAACATAGGAAGAGAGAAAGCGAATCAAGCAGCAGCAACGCTAGTGTGCTTCTGGAGCTTGGCAAGGATTTCATCTTTCGCAGCTCCAACCACGGTATCCTTGACCTCTCCTTCTTTCATGAAGATAAACGTTGGCATTGCCTGAACGTCAAATTCCTTAGCAACAGTCTGCACAACAACATAACAAGTAAGTTAAAGGCTCAGAGGTTACTATAGTACCAAGTTTGGATATTTGAATATTGTATGATAGATGATGGAAACTCACGTTCAATTCGTCTACATCAACCTTGAAGAACACCACGTCTAGGTGCTTCTTGGCCAACTCAGCAAAAATTGGTGCAATGAAACGGCAAGGTGGGCACCATGTCGCAGTGAAGTCGATCACAATCTGTGTCATTTCACACAACTAAACTTTAGAAAATGAAGGGGAGCTATATATCGATAGATAAATACAAACACCGATCGACTAATGGTTTATTACGATAACGAGCGATAACTTCACATTACTTTTGGAAATTGGTACCATTCTCTCCTACTTAACCAACAAAATTCGAAATTTCTATCGAGTTTCTAGACTTTCAATCGAACTATATCGATTGATCATAGATACAAATACGTAAAACTACGATAACAAATGTGAAAAATAAAAGGCGATTTTCAAGTGATCTCTAGCAGATGAAGCATCAAACTGAATTTTCATAGTTGAGAAATTCACATAACATGTCATTTAACTATGAAATTCGCATGATTTGGTACCATTTGTTCCTAATTTCTATTAAGTTCTTACGGTTTCAAACTTCTTAGTTTCTAAACATTCCAATCGAACTATTAGGGTTCATAAATTTCACATTAAGGAAGTCAAAAATTCAAAACTAATTCTGAATCAGTCATAACCAAATCAGAATCGATAGCTAACTAATCTAAAATACCCAAAACCAGAAACGATAAAGCAGAGAAATCAATCGAAACCCTAAATCCTGAATTTCGAAATCGAGAGTTTTACCAGTTTCTTGGATTCGTTGGCGGCTTTGAGCTTCTCGGTCCATTCTTCGACGGTGTGGCAAGCGATAACTTCTCCTTCTGAGGCCATTTTTGTTTCTTCTCTGTGTTTGATTTTTGATTTGATGAGTGATTTGATTTCTTCTTCGTCTCTGTGTCGGTTCTTATAAAGAAGGAGGCGGAGAGAATCTTACTTCTTTTTTTAATGCATTTTTCTTTATATTTTAATTTAAATGGAATAATAATAGTAATACTCTAAAATTGTCAAACAAAAAAAGAATAATACAAAATGGACCAAGCCTTACGCGGAGGAATTCGATGCCGGATTGGGAGATCTAACGGTTGAGATTGAAGAATCACAAGTCGGGTTCAGCATCTGGGGACGCGTGTTATGTACGCTCATCGGAAAATAGAAGAATTTGTTAGACGTGGGTATATTAGTTTTTGCCTTTTTGGGTTTTTTGTCAAAAAGGTTACCAATAAGAGGATTAGAGGAATGAGTAGATTTTTTTTGTATTCTTGTATTCTTATTCTTTGTTTGTGACATTGAATATTATTGGTAATCCTATATTTTTTATATGAGAAACAAAATAAGAAAAGAATCTCTAATTTGTAGAAAGTTTAAATATTGTATAGTGTTAATAGGAAATATTTTCAAGTTTATCATATGAGATTTTGTTAAATTTTTTATATCTTTTGCTTTTGTATCATGTGGATTTTAAACACAAGTTATTGGGCTTTTGTTTAAGTAAAGCCCATGTTGTGGATGGTTTTTATTCTTCCAGATTTACTAGTTAGCGAAATAATCTTATCTATATATACATTTTTGGTGAAGATTTGGCCTCAAAAATCCTTTTACAATTTTGTAATTGTACATTTAGTCCCTACAAAAAAATCAGACACAAATATTGTCTTAAGCAAATTTTACAAAACAATAAATTAACTCACAAAATTTCCTAATATTGCGATAACGAGATTTGATATTCAAAGATATGGAAATCAAATATTCAATTTTAAATGCTATTAACAATAATATCGAGAATATCTACTAAATGGAAACTACTAAAACTAACTAATCATGATTAAATCTTAATTTAACCATTTATATTTCTTCTCATTATGGCCGACGATATTCAATTCGATATCTTAAGAATATCTCGATCGGATCTTCCATAATTACTTCGCTAAACAACTAACTGAATTTTATACATTTTTTATCTTAAGAAATCGAATAAGATTTAATGCTAACAATAAATAGTTTATGCAAATCATAATTGGTTGAATAATTAAAAGTATATTCTCTACAGATTTGCTAAACAATATATGTACCAATTTACTCACCAAAAAAAAAATATCTACGCAATCTTTCCAAAAATCTCAACAATGATTATTCCTTCTCTACTAATGATAGCTATAATCACGATTTTAAAGAGAAATGGAAACTAATTACAACAATTCATCTAACAAATGGCATATTCTTAACCTCTTCTTTCGTTTACAATTATTTTTTTTACCATATTTAAAGAATATGCCTAATACAATTTATGGAGTAAATTATGATAGTTAGCAATAATTTCAAATTTCAAGATTTTTGGGATTTTAAACTTGATCACCAAGATTTTCTCGCTTTACAATCAAACCTAACCATAAACATCTACAATCTCCTATAAATAAGTTTTTCTTGCTTGATTTTTTTTTTTTTTTTTGGGCAAACTATCATTATATAAATGAAAACAGAGTCTTAATCACCACTCGGGGGTGAAGAGATTACATCAGCTAAGGCTGCTTTTGCTAAGGAGTCAGCCAATACATTGCTAGAACGAGAAATAAAGAAGAAACGGATAAGAGTAAAGGAAACACTCAGCTCTCTAATATCTTGGAGCAGTCCTCGAAGTTCAACGATACTGTTTCCAGAATTGAGAAGGGAGATTAACACTTTACAGTCGGAGAAGACGATAAGCTGTTGCAAACCTGCAGATTTCGCATCCACCAAGGCTGATTGCAAAGCCAGTGTCTCTGCAAATAGAGCAGAACCAACAAAGCTACAAGAAGCTTTTTTCTGAAACAACATCACCTTGTTAGTGTCCTGAAAATACCACCCCTGTCCACAAAAACCCTTATCAGACCAAGCAGCATCCACAAAACACGTGAAAGCCTCCGGAAATATGGGCGGAACAGCTGGGCTTTGGGATCTCATTTGTGGCTGCGGGAGGAGGGCTTGAGCATCCATCCAGCTACGAGCATCAGTGATCGCCCTTAGAAGGACTTCTTCCTCGGAGATTGTTCTATCTTCAAAAACCACTAGGTTTCTTGCTTTCCACAAGTGCCAAAAGATCCAGGGGAATAACGGGGCAGAGGAGAGGCCGGTTGGAGGGAGAGGGAGCATTCTATTTGTACTACCAAGTAGAAGCTCCAAAGAGGAGTGAATATGACCAATCGGTTTGAAAAGAACCGGTGCCAGTTCCCACACTTTCGCTGCAAAAGGACAGAGTAATAATAAGTGGAGTGGGTTTTCCGGGTTACCACATCTCTTACACTTAGTATCCTCTGTTAATCCTCTGCGGGCTAAACATTCCCCTAAAGGCAGGGCATTGTTCATGGCCTTCCAAAGGAAATGCTTAATTTTAGGGACAGTCTTCACCTTCCAAACATTCTTCTGCCAGTTGAAGGAACGATGCTTTACAGGGGTAGAATTGAGTTTTGCAAGTGCATACCCTGTTTTTGTTGTGTAACAACCTGATTTGTCAGGTAACCAAACCATAATGTCTTCTAGAGGGGAAGAGCCAATGGGAATTTTCCTTATTACATCCTCATACTGAGGTAAGTGCTGCCTCAAAGCAGTAACATCCCACCCGATGGAGCCGGGTAACAACAGATCACGCACCACCAGATCTTTATTATCTTCATGTGGAGGGCCAAAAGGACAAAGAGGTGACACCGAAGAAAGCCAAGGATCAGACCATACCTTGATCTTCGCGCCATTACCAATCGCCCAGCCTACTCCCTTACGCAAGATTTCTCTCCCAGCTAGGATCCCTCTCCATCCGTGAGACGCTGAAGATGGAGCGCTGCAGTCCATGAATGAAGAGGAGTGACAGTATTTCCCGAGCAGTACTTGGGAGAGTAGTGACTCTGGTTCTTGGATGATTCTCCAGCTTAGCTTTGCCAACAAGGAATCGTTGAAGTTCTCAATCTCTCTAAAGCCTAGCCCGCCTGCAATCTTTGGAAGGGTCAGATTATCCCAGGAGATCCAAGCCATCTTTCTTTTATCCGGTTTTGAATCCCACCAGATGCGAGTAAGAAGAGACTGAATTTGTTTGCACAAAGAAAGAGGAAGCTTAAAACAGGTCATCGCATACGTCGGCATAGACGCTAAGACAGATTTCAGCAGAATTTGCTTCCCAGCTCCCGACAAGAATTTAGTGGCCCAACTATGAGAGCGTTGGCGAATACGATCCACAATTGATGAGAAGATATCTCTTTTTTTCCTACCAAAGTGTTCCGGGAGTCCCAAGTACTTGCCAATGCCACCTTCTTTTTCAATGCGAAGGGTTTGTTTCACTCTTACTTTAATAGCTTGAGGAGTCTTTGATGAGAAGGTAATCGCTGACTTATTGGAGTTAATACACTGCCCCGAGGCTTGCTCATATCGGGAAAGGATGGAAGAGAGGGCTGCACAACACGTTGGGTTTGTTTTGCAAAAAAACATGGTATCATCCGCAAATAAGAGGTGATTAACTTGTGGGCTTCCCCTTGCGACTCGGATCCCAACTAGCACTCCTTTTTCCTGTGCTCTTTTGCATAATCCCGATAAAACTTCCGTGCAAAGGATGAATAAATACGGCGAGAGGGGGTCGCCTTGCCTTAAGCCCCTCGAAGGTAACACATTTCCTTGCGGTGATCCATTAATAAGGAAAGAGTATGAGACGGAGGTCACACATTCCATGATCCATGATATCCACCTCTCATGGAATCCTAATCTCTCTAAAACCGCCTTAAGGAAACTCCATTCGATCCGATCGTAGGCCTTACTCATGTCCGTTTTTATCGCCATGGAACAATGTTTTTTAGCGCCCGAGATCCTAAGGAAGTGTAGAATCTCATGAGTTATTAGGACGTTGTCCGCAATAGCTCTCCCCGGGACAAAAACCGTTTGATGTTTAGATATTAGCTCCGACAGCCAAGGTTGTAATCTTCTAGTAAGGATCTTTGCGATAATCTTGTAATGGACATTACAAAGGGCTATCGGCCTATAGTCGGAGACCTTCCTTGGAGCTGTAATCTTTGGTATAAGGGTGACGTGTGTCTCATTCTGGCGAGGTGAAAGGTAGCTAGTTTCAAAAAACAACCGGATATCCCGGGAAACATCTTCTCCTATTATATCCCAATACGCATGATAGAAGGCAGCCGAGAAACCATCGGGTCCCGGAGCCTTGTCTCCATCAATAGAAAACAGAGCCTCCTTTATTTCTTGAGTCGACGACACACTGATGAGAGCTGCATTACATTGAGCTGAAATAGAGGGAGAGATGGCCTCTTCCACCACATTAAGGTCCACATTATTATTCGTGGTAAAGATCTCTTTAAAGTAATCCGAGATTGTACTCGCAATCTGGTCTTCCTCATGAAATTCTTGCCCTTGGCTATCCTCAATAACTGATAGGCGATTCATGGTTCTTCTACTTCTTGTTATTGCATGAAAATAGCCGGTATTTCGGTCGCCGCTATGCAGCCAGAGTACTCTACTTCGTTGTTTCCAGAACATCTCCTCTTGAGTATACGCGTCTTCCAGCTCTAAAGTGAGAGCACCAATGAGAGCAGAATCCGGTAAATCAGAGGAGAGGGCAGCTTCAAGTTTCTGTTGAGTGATAGAAATTTTACGTGAACTATTTGCATTCTGCTCCTTGGTCCACTGAATGATGTTTTGACGACAACTACTGATCTTATGCAGAACAGAGTTATTCCTGGCTAACTCCCAAGTTTCCTTATCTAGATCCCGAATTTCCTGCTTTTCTCTCAGCCTTCTATCAAACCTGAAGGGTCTTTTCTTTTTCTTTGAAGCCGCACCAAAATACGTCACCAAAGGACGGTGATCCGAACCCTCAAAACGCAGATAGACGCATCGACTTGTGGGGAAATCCTCTGCCCATGCACAATTTGACATGGAACGGTCCAATCTAGATTTGATGAAGTGAGAGTACCGGGTACCGCGCCATGAAAGAGGATTCCCAGAATGCTTTATGTCCCAAAGGCCATTCTGAGACACAAAGCTTCTGAAAGCAATAAAGGAGCCTTCCCACCTAAGAGGTCCACCCTTCTTTTCTGAATTATCTAGGATATCGTTGAAGTCGCCTGTAAGAAGCCATGCAGAGGATCTAAGGGCTCCCAAGGCTGAGATTCTGTCCCAAAAAGATGATCTATTTTCGATCTGAGGAGCTCCATAGATAAAGGTCACATAAGAAGAGATCTTCTTGAAAGTGATTTTAGCATCAATGAAGTTTACAGCAGACTCCAGAATCTCTACTTCCACTTCCTTTTTCCAGAACAGGGCTAATCCTCCACTTAGACCTTGTGGAGGAATAGTAAAGATATTATCATAATCCATTTTTTGGAACTCGTTAGTGACATACTCATCTTGATTTTTGGTCTCCATGAGAAACAAAATGTCAGGGAAAATACTAAGACGTAGTTCCCTTAGACGTCGAACTGTAAGGGTGCTTCCCATCCCTTGACAGTTCCATGACGTGATGACTAAGGAAGAGGGTCTGGTGGACTGTGAAAATCCACCTGAGATTTGCAAGTCGCAGGGATTAAACTTGGGAGAAGAGGATCAGGAAGTGTAGCTGAGGAGGGACCAGCCTGAGTCTCAGGTAGACTATCAACTCTTAGCTTTTTCCGAGAAGATATTTTTGTTCCTGTTACAGCTTGTTTCCTGAGGCTTGTTCCTTTGAGAGGGCTACGAGTGCCTCTAGTATTAGTTGATGATCGAATAACTGGTTTAACTGGTTTGGCTGCAGGCACCTTCCTTTTCCTTGTGGCTTTAGTTGCTGGCATCTTGCTAGGAAGAGTAATAGTTACTGATTCAATTGGGGAACCCAACCGGAGTGAAGCCGGAATTCTAACCTCCACATCTTGTGGAACTGGGGGTGGTGAAGGCAGACCAAACTTTGAGCAATCTCCTACTAAAAGTTCACCCCTACACATAGCTTGTTGGGAAGGCTCACCTAAATACTGGATTGCCACGTCTTAAAGCCGGTCAGAGTTTGAGGAAGTAACCAGCTGGTGAGACTGAACCGGGGACGTAGCAACCTGAGGAATTCTTTCCAAGGCCGGTCTCCTAGCTTTGGAAGAGCTAACCACCGCAGCTTTTTCTCTTGTAGATGCCCTAATTACCACCTGCTCTGTCTCTTGTATCAAGGGAGATTGACCGCTTTGATCAGGCAGAGACCTAACTTTTGAAGCTGCTGGAGTTTCTTCCACACGATCCCTATTAGAGGGTAAATGAGAGGGCTGTCTGCGATGACTCCCTCCAGACAAAGCATTCAGTTGAGCGGAGTACTCCTCCCTATTGGAAGAACTGCGATGTATGGGACGATTCCTATACACAGAGTTGTTCTCAGTCTGACTGGGAGCCCGCAGAGGGGAACGCAGGGTAGCAGAACGACCTCCACTTCTGACTTCTCCACGAAATCCTGAGCTCCTATGACTCTTTCCACGCTGGTAAGAAGAAGAGGAATAGTGTCTATGATGCCCACGCTGGGGATAACTAGAATGCTCTCCTCTGTCCCTGCTGACATCACTTCGAGGAGGCTGCCTGTAGCTCCTTCTAGAGTCTTGACGCCTCTTGTCATCTTCAAGATTTTGGAGAGTTCTGTTCTGGTTCAAACCCAAGGATCTACCATCACCATCTTTAGCAGCACTCACCAGAGGGCAAGATCTTTCTTCATGGGAAAGTGAGAAACATTTGAAACAGTGCTTTTCCAATCTTTCATATTCCAGTTGCACTGTTGTAACCTCTCCTGTTGGCAGCCGGATTTGCATTTTCATCTCCAGAGGGGCAAGACCATTAATGTTGACTCTTATTCTTCCTTCCGACAGATCTTTGTCAACTAGAGGACCCAAAGCTTTACCAATTGTTTTCAGAGTCTGTTCCGTACAGTGATGCAGAGGGATGTCATGAATCTTGATCCAGAAAGGAATGAAAGCTGGGAAACGCTCAGAGACGACTGGTTCCCACCGTTGGAGAATAAACATCCATTTTTTAAAATGGTAAGGAGCTCTCTTTAGAACTAGTTGCAGATCAGCTTCAGCTTCAAAACGGAAATAAAATCTTTCCGGCCCCAGCTCTCTTCCAGTTACTCTGCTCTCTAAACCCCAGAACTGTATCATATAGTCCACAAGAGCTCTAGGACGTTGCACCGAGGGATTTGTGATTCTACCGATGAGAGTAAGTTTGTTCTCAGCTATCAAAGCAGAGTTATCGCTAGCTGGGATCCTGAGGGGCGAGCGGCGTTTCTGTTTATGGGAACTTCCCATCCAGTTCTCCTTCTCATCTCTAGAAAGCCTATGAGACATGATGCTGAAAACTTGAAACTTTCTGTAAGAAACCTCCTCAACCTGAGGAAAAAACCCTAAGTCAGGGAAAGAAGCCTAGCAAAACAGGAGCTTATCCTGCCAAAAAAACTGCAGCGACGCAGTAAGGTGAGCACTAAGGCCCCACGACCAAGTCTAACCACTTTAAGAGCAAGACTTCATCTTCCAAAGGGAAGACAAAGTACCCCAACACATAGGCTTGGTAACCTTCATTTCAGCACAAAACAAAGGGGACAGGGGTGAAGACCAACGCGACTTACTCTGTTTCACTTCCCAACTAAGATTCTTCGACGGATAGGGCACTGGTCAACTTAAAGGGGCGCCGTCGGAGTAAAGAACCGGTTGAGAGTTGGTCGGAAAGGAGGGAACAAGCAAGAAAATTGCCGAAATTAGAAAGAAAAAGCAGGTGAGATCTGCTTTTTCAAACCAAAGGAGCTTCTTTTAGCACCTAGGGAACCGGGCCTGGGAGCTTCTTTCTTGCTTGATTTATTGTGAATCACCTTCTCAATCTTTGTCTTCGTTTTCATTTGATTGTGATTTTTTTTTATTCAATCATTTTTAAACTTTGCTTTGTGAATGTTATATGATCGTAAGAGTTTATTCTAGATCGTGGAAGCTACGATGTTATATGGGTTCAATTGTGGATTGGACATCTTTACTTCTAATTATCTATGTTCCTTGCCATGACAAAATCTAATCTTTTTTTTTTCTTTTGCTTTGCAGATTTCTACCAACCACTCAAGGAAGATGAACTTGAACAAAGTCTTACAATGGACATAATGCTCTCCTCTGAATTGCCCGTAAGTTTTATGGCATGCAATGAATGTTATGTCAGAAGTGGCAGGTCTATATGAAATTTTTGGATAGACTAACACTGTTTTCAGAGTTTTCTTTATAACCAAGCTTTAATTTTTCTGTTTGTGACAGGTTATATGTGAAATTGACTAGGATTTTCACAAACTTGAGGTGTGCGTTTGGATATTCGGTAAACACCAAACTTAAAATCACTTTCTTCATTTAGTTCAAGAGAGTTCTCTTAGTAGAGTGTTCAGTGTGCAAATTTCTGCTAAACTACATGTTGTATTTTATCTTCTTTTTCAATTGTCTGTTGTTTAAAATTTCTGAGCTAATGGCGACGGCTACAACGACCACTACATTGGCGTTTAGTGGTAGTCAGCGTGGGAACGGGGACTCAAAGGATTACTTCGTTTTCTCATCTTCTACCTTATGTGACATTTCCAGCGAAGCTTAATTCCTTCAAAGCTCTGAATTGAAGCAGAGCGCGAGGGTCACACGGCGGCTTGAGCATCCACCGATTTGAAGCTTCTTTTAATGGAAGGGTAAAGTCTGAAACACTAGGTTTTATTTGTTCTGCAATTTTAAGTAATCATTGGTTTCATAAATCTGGAAGTGAGACTTGAAGGATTGTTGGTGTACTAGATTGCTAATTTGGGTTTGATGTTTGTATAACTTACACAGCAATAATTCACAGAAATGGTGTGGCAATTGATAGTTTCGTCACCAGTTGTTGGAAAACAGTTGTTTAAGGATTTTCAGATATTAGAGAAGAGCTTGAAATCCGCAATTGAATCCATTAGAGGAAAAACAATTAGTCATTGAACAAGGTTAGTAACCACGTTTGAGAGAGAGTTAATGATCATGTTTGACATATCCAGAAGGCAAGTATGAGGCATTAGAGAAGTATGGAAAAGACTTGACAACAATGGAAGAGAAGGAAAACTCGATCCTATGATTGTATATTCTCGATTTTATGTTTTCAATTATAACTAATCCAATGAACTAATACTAAATATTGTTGTTTCCTTACCTAAGATGTAATTTTGTTATGATTTTATTAGATTTCATTTACAATTTACTATAATTCTAGGGCTTCAAATATTCAAATAATCGATTATAAAGAAAACAATTACTATTCTTCAAACCGAAATCATAGCATATTCCTAAAGTACAAAAGACTAACGCGAAAACTCCATCCTAATTTTGTGTGTGTGTTTATTTTAATATTTATTTATTCACAAAATCAATACAAAGCTAGACTAATAAATTTTCATTTACTTTCATAAAATTAATCGTACATCGTTAATTAAATAAATGTCATACATCGTTAATTTAAAGAATCAATACGGAATGATATACTACGGGTGAAATCGTAGAATTAACAATCAAAATACAATTATACAATCTTAAACACTAAATAAAACAAACAATATTAACAAAACAAATGCAACTTAAAATTTCAATTTTTTGTTATAAAATATCGTCCCGCGGTGTACCGCGGGTCAATCTCTAGTACACAATTTAAGAACAAAAGAGAAATAGATCTAGTTAAAGGAAGAGAGAAAGAGGAGGGTTTGTACTATTGGAGAAAAGATGAGCCTTATGGTTATTGCCCTTAAAGATCCATGTCTTTATTGAAAGGATTTTGTCGTAGAGAGAAGAGAGTTTTAGTGGAACAAGCAAGCCAAGTATCTCACTGAAATGAGCTGATTAATGTGGAGTTGTACATATCAAGGTGGAGTTGACAAGAAAAAACGAAAAGACATGTTAAGGTAAAATACCCAGAGAGCAATGAAACCTTACCATGACAATTTGTCCAGACTACAACGAGTTAAATCATTATCACGACATTCATACTTGTTTCTTTCAATAGGATGTCTACCATTCCACAAAAGTTTTGCACAACATGGAATGTTCTTCGCGATGATTCTGGCCAACAGCAACCGCGTTTTTTCTCCTGAGTAAATACAATCTCGTTGAGGTCTATTATTAGTCGAAATATGGATCTGTAAAAACTGACGGAGATCAATTTTTTCAGATTTTTATATGTTCTTGAAGTGGATCATCACAATACCCAAAAAAAAGAAAAAAAAAACAACTTCATTCTCCTTCCATCTATTTTTTGCATCTATAAAGCAACTATGAGAGGTGATTATCTTTACTTCAATTGTGTATCTCCATAGTAGATCTTAAACTCCTCTAATACCAATATGTTCAATTATGTGTAATTTGCGGAAGAAATCGATTTGTCGGTAAGCTAGAAAATGAGACAAAGACGACATGTAAAAAGCACTCGAGTTCTTAGTACATGTTTAAACCAAAGAATCCGAATCCAAGCCGGATCCCAATGCGAGACCCGGTTTTCTACTCCGAGGTAGGTAAACTCTATAATTACCACCTTATTTGTAACTAGAGTGTGCTTCTTTTTCATTTTAACTTCTTAGAGCACTTTTAAAACATTTTGTCTTTCATTGCGCTCTAGATTTAGGCTCACAAGTTTTTCAACCACTTCTCGGTCATACTTCTAACCTTCCATTCAGTTTTTTCGAGCACTTCCGATCGTTTCTTTCTTGAAACATTAATTTTCTATACATTTTAAATTGCTCTCTAAACCCTCAAACACGCCGTGTATCACCTTTCTCTAATCCAGTTACTCGGTATCATGATAACCATGGTCTTTATTATCATCGTACAGTTCCTCATCATCGTGTTTTTCAAACTTGAATTTGTTTATTGTTTGTGTAGGAGACTTACCCAATAATTAAACTCTCAAAAAAAAAAAAATCCTAAACAATAACTAGATTTTAACCCGCGGTATACCGCAAGACGATTTATATAAATTTTTTTGCAAATTGTATCATTTTATAAGACATTTATATTTTATAGTTTAAAATTGTTATTAAATAATAGTATACCACAATACAAATTTTGTTTTATACAATTTACTTTAATTAGGATCATTCGATATGTCTAATATTGGTAGTGTTAAAAAAGTAATAAAATGAAGATTTAACCGTATTGAAGCAGCGGGTTAATGATGTTTAAAATTTTTTGATTCATACTCGTCCCGTCATATAACCCTATCCTTCAATATAACCGTCTCATGTTATTTTAATTCTTTATATATGTTCAAATGTTCTTATATTATAATTTTTTTTATTGATTTTAAATATATAAATTATAATATTTAAAACTTCTTAAAAACTCGTCCCGTTATATAACCTTGTCTACCAATATCACCCGTTTTGTGTTTTTGTAACTCTTTACTAGATTTTAACCCGCGGTATACCGCGGGATGATTTAATTTTAAAATTAGTATAAAAATATTTTGTAAATTGTATCTCCTTATAACATATTTATTTATATTATAGTTTATAATTGTTATTAAGTAACGGTATACCACGAGTCCACGAGACAATTATTAATAAACGGAGGATTTAACCCGTATTAAAGCGGTATATAAATATTGATTCAAATTCGTCCGCCATATAAATCTTTTCCGAAATATAACCTGTTCCGTAATTTTTTAACCCATCCCGTGATTTGTTTTTATTTTAAAAGTTAATGATTATTTATTATATATAAAAGTTTACAAATCATATCATCCTCTAAGACCACGGGACATTATACCACGGGACAATTTTTGGTTTTATACAATCTTTTCTAAATGAGACTGATTTAATATGTCTAATATTAGTGGTATTAAAAAAAATTAAGGATTTAATCCGTATTGAAGCGGCGGATTAATGATATTTTAATCTTTTTATTATTGTTGATTCAAAAACCCGTCCCGCCAAACCCGTCCGGCAAAAAAACTCATTTATTTTATTAATGTTCCTATTTATGATACGATTCTGAATCATTGTCTAAATAATTTAATCGATGTAGAACGTTGAACACACATTTTCGTCAATTAGATAATATATGTCCGTTTTTTAAATTTCGAATCACAGTATATGCAGAAAAAAAATTGATTTTTTTTTTACTTTATGTATTATATGATGATTCAAAACAGTTAAAAACAAATCAAACAAAGATGATAGGAGAATCATAATTATAAATTTTAATCAAATCTTCTAAATATCTAAATTATTAAATATGGAATATCCGGTGTATGAGTTGGGTTTAATTTAACCCGATCCAAGTTTATTTTTGTGAAGGAATTTTTAAAACGGGTCGGATATCCGATATACCCATAAGATTTTTTACCCACCCGTCACAAAAAGGGCTGCAATTATACTAGTATAGATATATGTTCAAATGTTCATAATATTATAAATTTTTTATTGATTTTAAATATATAAATTATATTATTTAAAACCTTTTAAAAGTTTAAAATTTAACATTTCCGGTAAAATTAAACAGTTAAACTATAAAACCGAATGAAACGGTATATAATTTTAAATTTGGATGCTTATTAAGTTGATCTTCTTGTTCATTCGGATTTTGATTCTTTTTAATCTTATTTATAATAGGATTCTGAATCAATATCTAAACATTTTATCCGATATGGGACGTTGAACATACACCTTTTTCATCAATTGGGTAATATATATCCGTTTAAAAATTTCGAATCTCAATATATGCATAAAAAATATTGAGATTTTTTTAAACTCTATGTATTATATGACGATTCAAAACAGTTAAAATGTTCAAACAAAGATGATAGGAGAATTGTATTTCTAAATCTTAACCAAATCTTCTAAATATCTATATATTTAAATATGGAATATCCGGTGAAAGATTTATGAAAGAAATTTCTTATCGGGTCGGGTACCAAATTTTTCGGATAATAATTTAACCTACCCGCTAAAAATGTATTTCAAAAATACTATTATTTGTTGATATTTTTTTTGGTCTACCATCAATTTGGTAAATTTACAATCACAAATTCACAATTATAATATTTATGAATTACCAAAAATCTTCTTAACATTTTTGAAGTACAAATTTGCTCTTTCCAATCGGGTCGGATTTTTTTTAGTTTTGACCCGGAAATCTTTGATTCGGATCTTGCCTTAATTTTCGTAAAAACAAATAACAATATTAAATGATTCAATATATTAAAAAATTTGTTTTCTCAATATTTTTGGTATGATTTCTCTACAAAAAAGGAAATAACATTAAAGATTAAATGCTAACCGAATTTTCAACACCAAAATATATAATTCGAATATCCTATAGATATATATTTTTTAATTCAAAGGTTTTCTGTTTTAAGAAATAAACATTTATTCGAAGCAAACAATAATTATTATGACCATAGATAATGATAGTTTTTAATGATGAATACCAAATTCGTTAAGATCATAACACATTTAATATATTGTTAATATTTGTTCATTTAATCGGATCGGATTATTTTTCTGATTTTGACCTGAAAATTTCAATCGGATATTGGTTATTTTTCTACAAATATTGTATCACAAACGATTTAAAGCATTAATGAAAATAAATTAATGAGAAAATCAATACCAAATCATCAATTATAGAAACAAATTTAAAAGCATATTCCTTAAAAGTCATATATATATATATGGTAACTAATTAATTCTTGTGAAGATACGGAAAACTGACATATATATAGGATATATGATATTCTATAAAATATTTTATATTTACCAAATAATTCCATAAAATCTTTGCAAATATATTTCCCCAAAATTTTAGAAAATATTAAATATTAGATTTTAATCTAAACCTAATTACAATACTCTAAATTTCTCCTCTATATAAACTGATTAAGTTTCTCATTCATTCCCATAAACAAACGTTTTAATTTTTTCATTCCAGAGCAAAATAAAAATGATTTTGTCAATGTAATGTTCAAGCTTATGATGATTTTTTATATTTGTTTGTTTGTTATATAGGGATATGATGTGTCGGTCTTGATTCAGTCTAACACCAAAGCCGAGAAGGATCATCACAAATTGCAAAAATAAAACACTGATATTTTTCAATCCAAAAATATCTCGAGGTGTTATATGTTTCTTCTTCTCAAAAAGCTGTTTTTTTTGGTATTAAACTTGATAAGTTTTCATAACGAACACATCACATGCTTCTTCTCTTCTATTATTTTTTTTTTTTTTGATGTAAGTTACATAATTACTATTTGTTGCTCATATCCCATTTTAAGTTTTGGGCTTTTATGTAAACATGAAACTACATGAATTAAATAAATGTAATATTTGGGTTGTTTGATCAAATTTTGACTTATATCTTTTTGGTTGTATGAATTAATATTTATACTTTATATGAAGTTTAAATATTATAAATATTTCAATAAACTTTATAGACTTTATTAAAATTTAAATATTTTAATTATTTAAACTTCTTAAAAAGTGAAACTTTATAAAATGTTTGAAATACTTAAAATCTTAAAACTTTTATGAAGTTTTAAATACTATAAATATTTTAAATTTATAAGAATTTTAAATATTATAAATATTTTAAAATTTATAAGAATCTTAACCATCATAAATATTATAACTTTATAAAACTTTTAAAGTATTTATAATATTTAAATTCTATACAAAAAATTTAATAGTAATAATATTTGGATTATATAAAAATTAAAAATATAAATATTATGGCAACTATTTAAAAGCAAACTTTTAAATTCACTCGAATTATACGTCTTTTAAATAAAGTATTATTGAAAAAAATAACAAAATGATGTTTAATTTCACGGGACGGGGTTATATGGTGGTACAAGTTTGGGTCGATATTAATACGGGATGTTATACCACGGGTAAAATCCTAGAATTAACAATCAAAATACAATTATACAATCTTAAACACTAGACAAAACAAATAATATTAACCAAACAACTACCACTTAAAATTGAAAACTTTTAGTTACAAAAATATTGACACAAACAATCATACGATTATAAACAAAAGGTTTCTTAATCAAATATATATAACACAAATAATAAAGTTATAAGAAAACACAAGCAAAAATTTATTTATCCCGCGGTGTACCGCGGGTCATATCCTAGTTACTAGTATTTATGCTTTAATACTTTTTTTTTCTTTTTGGTTATGAACTTATGAGCATATATGCTAGTTTTTGTGCACATTTAAGTAATTTGCAAAAAGCCCCCCTCCGTTCACCGGCACAGAATCTAGTCCGCGTTTCTTTCTTTTTAATATAAAAAAAAGAGAAACACAAAAAACAAAAAAAAAAAAGCGAGAGAAAGAAATCAAAGGTTTCTTAGGGTTTCAATCGAAGCGGGAGAGAAAAAAACCCAGAGAAATCCTCGAAGAGAAGCCATGGATGAAGCTTTGACGAACGCTTCTGCAATCGGTGACCAACGCCAGAAAATCGAACAGTACAAACTCATCCTCTCCTCTGTTCTTTCTTCCAACGATCTTCACCAAGCGCAGAGATTCATCGATCACAGTAATTTCTCTCTTTCTTTTGTATTCAACTTCATAAGAGATTCCACAACTGCTTTTTGATCTTTTCGAATTCCGTGTATATCAGAATTTCTGGTTCGATTTTGATTTTTGTTGATAACTTTGAGAAATTCTCCAGTTCTTTCCGATGATGTCCCGTTGGTGGTTTCGAGGCAGCTTTTGCAATCGTTCGCACAAGAGCTTGGGAGATTAGAACCGGAGACGCAGAAGGAGGTTGCTCAGTTTACTTTAACCCAGATTCAGCCTAGAGGTGTTTCCTTTGAGGAACAGGTTTGTTTTCTCTTTGCTTACATCCTAAACCCTATCACTTTGCTGTTTAGTAGTTCAATTTTCTAAACCCTATTTAGTCTATCTACTTGGTTTTAAGTCGAGAAGTGTGTAGAGAGCTTGCTATTGTATCTCGTTGATGTTTGAAATCTACTCTGAAAGCTACTTTGAGATGTTTATGTACTAAGGATGCTGTTTTTTGGGATAACTGAGACAATGTACTTTACAATCACTGTGTTGTAAGAGATGAAACTGTTTTTGGTGTATTTGCAGGCACTTATTATCAGAGAAAAACTTGCCGGTTTGTATGAATCGGAGCAGGAATGGTCTAAAGCGGCGGAGATGTTGAGTGGCATTGATTTGGATTCTCCAATGAGGTGTGTTGCAGAGAACATAATTTTCTTTTAGTTTTCTCTTTATGTTCTTTTGTGTTGCTTATTTTGGATTTGTGGTATTCTTTATTAGGGCCGTTGACGACAATTTCAAGCTTTCAAAGTGTATCCAAATTGCTCGTTTGTATCTCGAGGTTTGTCTTTCACTTCCATGTACATATGCTCAACAGATTGTGTCCTTTTCATTAATTTGTAAGCATGTAAATCGGTTATCTCTATTTATGAGATGGATTTCCGCATCGCAGTAATGGTTTATAGCTAATTGGTCTTATTTCCTTCTGTGGCTGCACTTCTATACAGTTACAGAAGTTAGATCTTAAAAGCTCAATAACTTCAAATATTTGGACATTTTTCTAGAGAGATTTTATTTAAACTCAACAAGTCTCTTGTCAGATCTAAGTGTCATGAAACTAGGAATCTTGACTGTGTTAAGAGCATTATTCTGTTTCACAATATCACTTGTTTTTTTATTGCTTTTGGAGAGTAAATTGAGACTACCAGAGTTGTTTAAGTACAATTAGTTAATTTTTTTATTGTTCTCTAATACTTTTGTTTTGAAAATCTGCAGGATGATGATGCTGTAAAAGCAGAGGCTTTCATAAATAAAGCTTCTTTCTTAGTGAGCAGTAGTCAGAATGAAGTTTTGAATTTGCAGTACAAGGTTGGACCGCCTTAAACTAAGAATAAATGTGCTGGGTGATTAAGGAGCACTCGTTTTGAAGTTTTAATATATTTCTGTTTCAGGTCTGCTATGCTAGAATTTTGGATATGAAACGAAAGTTTTTAGAAGCTGCACTTCGGTATTACGGCATATCTCAGATTGAGAAACGCCAAATAGGGGATGAGTAAGTGAACTGACTTATCTTTCTGCTACATTTTCTTTTGTTTAAAATTTCTCTGTTGGTTGCCTGTTCGAATGGAATAACGGGTAATTAATCTTCTATCCATCTTTGGAGACTCTTTATTAAAAGCTAGTTTCCTACTTTTTAACCCCTCACTGTGCGATTGAATAGTCTTCCTCTTTTCTCTCTCCAATACGTTTTGTAATATCTCGTTATTCTAAAATGGTTCTAATGTTTTTCTAATATTTTCAGAGAGATTGATGAGAATGCTTTAGAGCAAGCCCTATCCGCTGCCGTCACATGTACCATATTAGCTGGAGCCGGTCCTCAGCGATCTCGTGTCCTTGCAACTTTATACAAAGTAATTCCGTTTGGATTATTAAAAATGCTATTTCTTACTTGCTTATTTATTGCTTTTTATTTATTTCTCAATATGTTTTTATTAACAGGATGAGCGTTGCTCCAAGCTGAAGATTTATCCTATCCTGCAGAAGGTTCTATCTCTTATTACCTACAATTTCTTCCTCTAGTAGTATTGCTTGAATTCACATATTACTCCTGTTTAAGTCTGTGGGATGTTTATTAGATTTGATTCATAAACAAATCAAAACAGTTTCACCATAGCCTATAGAAGCTTGGATAGAACTGCATAGTGACTTTTTTTCTTTTTTCTTTTTATGTAACTTTCTAGGTGTATCTGGAAAGAATTTTAAGGAGACCAGAGATTGACGCTTTTTCAGAAGAACTAAGGCCACATCAGGTTTGGACTGTTATTAAGATTTAGATGCAGTGTTTGGATATCATCTGAGTTGGTAGGTAGGTTCATAACAAGTTTTTACCTTGTTGATTTTCAACAGAAAGCATCTTTGCCTGACAAATCCACTGTTCTAGACCGTGCTATGATTGAGCATAACCTTCTAAGTGCAAGCAAACTCTACACAAACATAAGGTATGGGATGCAGAATTAGTATCATCTTTGTGTTTCTTAGACTTGTTTGATTTTCTAAGCTAGTTTATATCTTAGGTTTGATGAATTGGGAACTCTGTTGGGGATTGATCCAAGAAAGGCGGAGAAGATAGCAGCTAATATGATTGGGCAAGACAGAATGAGGGGTTCCATAGATCAGGTAAGCAATAAAAAATACTTTGTTGGTTGAGCTATGTAAAACGAGCCCTGAAGAGAATTCTTGTTAGTGTTGATTTTCAAGAAGGTTCTTAGACGTTTTTTAATATGTTGTTACTTTTCAGGAGGAGGCTGTGATACATTTTGAGGATGACATTGAGGAACTACAACAATGGGATCAACAGGTTCTCTCTCTCTCACCCTCCCTTTAGAGAAGCTATATATATTTTTGGGTCTATTTTTTTTACTGAATGTGGAAGTTGTGCAGATATCTGGATTGTGCCAAGCTCTCAATGACATTCTGGATGGGATGGCCAAGAAAGGCTTGCCTGTTCCTGTCTGATTGATTCCAAGCTGTGAGACCGACTCATGATGATTCATTTGTATTAGCCAAGCTCAACGGATCGAGTCTCATGCCTAAGTTTTTGCCAAATTGCTGTGTTTTTGGGACAGTTATTTTCACCTCATTTACTTTCTTGCAAATTCATGTCTATGTCTTTAGGTTAATTGATACAGAAAGGGGAAAGATTAGGCATTGAATGAGGATTTTAAGAAAGTTGAAAAGAGGTTCAGGGTTACATTTTTCCCTCAGAACAAATTATTTTATGCATAGATGAAGCTTTGTGGTGCAAGAGAATGATCAAAATACTAGTTACATAACATTGGACCGATCATTCTAATTCTTGAACGATCTCAAAACTTTTGCTAATTTTAAGTAATAATCATAATGATAATAGACGAAGAACTGCTAGTTTATAATGAGGAATCTGTTGCAACAAAATTTCGGAAGATTTGCAAGAACCGACTAGTTAAATGTGTTGCAACACCAAACAATTGAAGTGAAACTTCATTAAGTAGTGTAAAGAGGAGACTACATTTCAAGATTCCATGTAGTTTCTGCGGTCAACTTCGGCGTTTTCACTTCATCCGCAAGATTCACAGACGCACATACCTGTTGAAACAAGATGATAAAGCCCATCAACAACCAAAACACATGCAATTTCTTAAGTCCATAGAGCTTCACGACATAGTTGTTGCTCAACAGAAAGCAAATCCAATGTCCAAATATGATTGCCAATACACACAACGATCTAAAACAACTAATTATGATGCAACAAAGAAATACATGAACTATTCTAACCCAAAGATCACGCCTTATTGGCAAGAAGCTATGTATCCCATGTAGGAAACAGTTTCATCTATCAAATCAATTGTACCAAGTTTCTTAGGCTTAAGTCACTGATATCACAATTTTACTTTAAAGAACTAAGATTATTGCCATCAAAATATAGTAACCGAGATGGACTTTCAACTTTAAAGATTCATTTTTACCTTGATTCCACTTGCTTTGTTGTTCCTTGACCATTCCATACCCAGCAACTTACTAGAAGTCTGATAAGTTGCCCTCACACTATCACCAGTATAAAATCTTCGAGAAACCGCAAAATCCCACGTATTTTTCGCCAAGTCATAGCACGGCTCAAACGTAGCTAACCCTCCATGAGCATAGGTATACTTAATCTTACAGTTGTTCGTCCCCACCATGTGGTTAGCAGAGAGTTTGTTTGCAGAATCAATCACAAGACTCCCATCGACAATTGTTCGGTTATCAGCTCTGCTATGAATGTAAGTCAAATTCAACGGCTTCTCCGCAATTCTTATTGTGTTCATGAACTGAAACCTAACATCCTGTAAACCAACAACACCAACAACATAGTTATACTTCAATTCTCCTGAACTAGCGGAGAATTCAAAAACCCTAAATCCTACTTCAATTAAAGCATTCGCTGCGAATTCAAAAACATTTTTGCCTCATTTTTTCAGAAATTAAACTTATTTGATATATTCTAGGTTTAATCGTAAGCAATCAATCTCACTTCCATGGAAATTGAAAATTAGGAATTTCTAAGATGTTTTGGCTTTGACTCAAATCAAAAGAGGAGAAGCAAAGAGTTTTTTGACCTTCTTAGGGACGTTGTACTCGATCATGAAGGAACCAGGCTTTTCGACGGCGAGAGAGAGACCGGTCAAAGTAGGACCAGCGACGAGAGTAGCATCAGTCATGGTGGCGCGTAGCTTAATATCGCCGGCGTTGAAAGCAAGTGAACCGATTCCGCTGGTTTTATCAGCATCGTACTTGCCTTTGAGAGAAGCCTTCATCGCCATTTTCGCAGAGTAGAGAGAGAGAGAGAGCAGAGGTTTGGTGAGAGCGGCGGGCGAATGAAGACGATAAAAGCACGGTGTTATTATTCTCCGTTGCGTGTTCTTCGTTCGCACGTGCGAGTTAGCACGTGTGTAGATTGGCACGTGTGCGAATTGCCTGTTTTGTTTGTTGTTTTAAAACCTTTCCTTTGGTTGAGAAGGTTTTAAACAGTTGATTTGATTCTATTTACGTGGTTGTGGTTTTGATCCCCACCGTGTTGATATTCAAATCACACAATAGAATTTATGTAAATGTTTTTTAAGAAAGATCGAAGAATCTCTTTATTAGATGGACTTAGTTTAGTAAATACATGTTTAAGGTTTAAACGACGAGCTAAGCAAACAACTTATCGGTTTCGTTCGAACATAGATGTGATAGCAACGAAGAGAATGTTTGGTCAAAAACGGGTCCTACTATGTGTTTAACGACTAAATCTATTTCTGAAAACGAGTTATAGGGAAAATTTTATACAGACAAAATGACGAGTACTCTCTGTGTATGTGTCAGCGTAAAATCTGGAATCTTTTCTCAACAGTTTATTTCTGTTTCTATAGAAGAAATAGCCGGTCACGAGGTTGGGTAATTTCACGAAGTTGGTAATTTCACGAATTTTGCCGTTTGCAAGTAGATGATGTTTATCGGGCTTAGCTGATATGATGGTACGAGCTCAGACTCTTTTTTTCTAGGCCTAATTGGATTTGGGCCAGACTTTTGGATGACAAGATGACGTGTATTCTCTGCATATGTGTTAGCGTAAAATTCGGATCCTTTATGTTTTCCCATTTTTATATGGGAAATAAGCGGTCACGAGGCCGTATAAGTTACCTCTTTTGTTCTTTGCAAGTGGTTGATGCTTAATAGACCAAGATATCATGATGGACCGAGCCCAAACTCTTTTTTTTGTGTGGGCGTAATTCGATTTGGGCCAGACTTTTGGATGGGGCGAAACCCATGTCCAAACAGTAAGCATTCCCCTCCTCCTTTTGTTTAGTTGGACAATCCAGCTTGTCAGCTTGGCGCGAATTTGAGTTTGCCCATTTGGAGGGAAATTTGAAAAGATGGATGTTTCACCATTTTGAGTTATTTGTTTCTATAATTTTTAACTGATATGCACTTTTAAATGATATGTTTTTAAATATACTGTTATATAACAGCTAATGTTTAGTTATAATAGTTGATTCTTTAACATATATCTATTAACAAAACTATATCTCATATTCTAAAACCATTTATTTGCTCTTGTACGGGGATCTCATATCAACATATAAAAACTTTGAAAACCTTCGAATAAGTTGTATGTCGAATACACTTTTACTAACATTTATTACTCATTTAGATTAAAAGTATTGTGAGAAAAATGATTTTTTTATATAAATAAAATAAAAAATTTAATATACAATGTGAGTTAGGCTTTTAATTTTTTCAAAATTAATTATATTTATACTTATAAATAGTTAGTCCTTTTAATTAATTTGGATTTAAACTATAGATGTCATTTTGAACCTCATACCCATTAATAATTTTATTTAGGATATCAAAATAAGATAAAATTAATCATATGTTTCTTATATTGAATTGGATATCGTTACTTGTATTTAGTTTTTTTTTATTTGTTATATTTGAAACGTTGATAGAAACCATAAACTTTAAGTTTTGTAGTATTTTTTTTTATTGTCAAAATTTTTAATTGCCATTAGATATTACATTAACTTTATAGTTTTTTTTTTTATAGTTACGTTTTAATTTTAATGACCTATATATAGGTTAGATAACTTCATGTTTCAAATAACAAATACAAATCATTGTTTCTTACATTAGTTTTTCATAAAATAAGAATAATTCTTGTATATTTCAAGCGTAAGTAGATATGTCTAAATTTAGCTCTCAAATTACCACGCTATTCATCGTTGTAGCTTTGGTGTGTGCGTTTGTTCCGGTTTTCTAAGTCGAAGAAGCTGAAGCAAAATCATTATGGAATACTTGTCTTGTTAAAATCACTCCTAAGTGTGCGTTGGATATAATCTCTGTTGTCTTTGAAAATGGAACCATCTCTGATCCTTGTTGCAACGATCTCGTCAAAGAAGGGAAAGTGTGTCACGATACGCTTATTAAATATATTGCAGATAAACCCATGTTAATTGCCCACGAAACAGAATACTTGAAGAAGAGTGATGACTTGTGGAATCATTGTGTCTCAATCTTCAAAAGTGCTTGAAATATGTATTGCTTGTCCTATTTTTACCGAATAAATTGATATTTCTCTGTTGTTAGATTTTTCTTACCACAAACATTTATATTTTCACTTTACTACAATATTCATTAAAGGAAATTCTCTCTGAAAAAGAAGAACTTAAATTTATTATTTTATATTTGAACTTTAAAACAAAGTTTTCTATTAAGAATCGAATAATAATTTAAAATTTTAAAAATTAAGAGTACCTCTAAATATTATTGAGTGAATTTTAAATTTTGTATTTGTTTTTTTAGAGTAATATGTTTTTGATAATTCAAAAATTTTAACCATTTTTTCCTCAAAGCATTTATAGAACGTAATTTATATAAACTAAAAAAAAATTAATATAATTCTTTATCTTTAGTCTTTAATTCAATAACATCAAATCAAGACCTCATAAAAATAACCAAAATGTTTTCAATTTTTAATTCGACTTTCAATGTGAAAACGAAAACTTGAAGGGGTGAGACAAATTTGAATATGATATAGATTAAATCCTTAGAGTTTATAAATATTGATAGCAAAAATATGCATTTCCTAATGGATCTGTTAGTTCACATGTATCTTAATTAGTGTTAAATCATATCTAATGATTAGTGATGAAAACTAGTAGTTATAAAAACTAGTTAGATATTTATAAGTTCCTTTACCATTCAACTTGAATCTTTCGTTAATATATAAATTTAAAACATTTGATTAGATTCTACTTAGTGGTATATATTCTTAACATATCATAACAATGAGATCCTAATTATCATGTACCTTTTGATATGTTTTTTTTTTTTTGGGGCAAAAATACCTTTTGATATGTTAGGATTCATTTGTTTTGAAAATATGGATGTTTCACCATTTTGGGTTATTTGTTTCTATAATTGTTTATACTAATATGCATTTTAAATATACTGTTATATAATAGCTATTGTTTAGTGAAAATTCTAACACCTAAAATTTGAAGAAAATAAAGGAATAAGATTTTGGGTTAAATTGTTCGTTTTGAAACTATCTGATTTCATGGGAATTTCTTAGCAATTCAAAATTTTGGGACAACATTTGTAAATCGAGAAAAGTTTGGGGATTAAAGTACAAAAAGGGGAAAATATGGGAGTTCTCAAATTTATTTTTCTCAAAATCGGAGGAGAGTATTTGAATAGTTAGATTTTCGTTTCTTAACCCTAATATGTCGTATATAAATGCGTTTTGAAGCCCAAAGATTTAGAAGACGATTTTCTTGTCGATTTGAGACTTTTGTTGAGTTTTCAAGACTCTTTTTGCCTCAACTCCGATTTGCATATTTTGATAATTGAGGATCGGAATTCGTGGTGATTTATATTTGAAATGTTGATAGAAACCATTAACTTTAAGTTTTTTAGTATTTTTTTTTGTCAAAATTTTTAATTGCCATTAAATATTACGTTAACTTTATACTTTTTTTACAGTTACGTTTTAATTTCAAAGACCTATATATAGGTTAGATAACTTCATGTTCCAAATAAAAAATACAAATCATTGTTTCTTACATTTGTTTTTCATAAAATAAGAAAAATTCTTGTATATTTCAAGCGTAAGTAGATATGTCTAAATTTAGCTCTCAGATTACCACGCTATTCATCGTTGTAGCTTTGGTGTGTGCGTTTGTTCCGGTTTTCTCAGTCGAAGAAGCTGAAGCAAAATCATTATGGAATACTTGTCTTGTTAAAATCACTCCTAAGTGTGCGTTGGATATAATCACTGTTGTCTTCGAAAATGGAACCATTTCTGATCCTTGTTGCAACGATCTCGTCAAAGAAGGGAAAGTGTGTCACGATACGCTTATTAAATATATTGCAGATAAACCCATGTTAATTGCCCACGAAACAGAATACTTGAAGAAGAGTGATGACTTGTGGAATCATTGTGTCTCAATCTCCAAAAGTGCTTGAAATATGTATTGCGTGTACTATTTTACCAAATAAATTGATATTTCGCTGTTGTTAGATTTTTCATACCACAAAAATTTATATTTTCACTTTACTACAATATTCATTAAGGAAATTCTCTCTGAAAAAGAAGAACTTAAATTTATAATTTTCTATTTGAACTTTAAAACAAAGTTTTCTATTAAGAATCGAATAATAATTTAGAAATTTAAATATTAAGGGTAGCTCTAAATATTATTGAGTGAATTCTAATTTTTATATTTGTTTTGTTAGAGTAATATGTTTTTGATAATTCAAAAAAGTTTACCTTTTTTTCATCAAAGCATTTATAGAACGTAATTTATATAAACTCAAAAACAATTAATATACATTCTTTATCTTTAGTCTTTAATTCAATAACCTTAAATCAAGACCTCATAAAAATAAACTAAACGTTTTCAAGGAGATTTTAATTCGACTTTCAATGTGAAAACAAAAACTTGAAGGGGAGAGACAAATTTGAATATGATATAGATTAAATCCTTTGATTTTATAAATATTCATAGCAAAAATATGCATTTCGTAATGGATCTGTTAGTTCACATGTATCTTAATTAGTGTTAAATCATATCTAATGATTAGTGATGAAACATAGTAGTGATAAAAACTTGTTAGATATTTATATAAGTTCTTTTACATTTCAATTTGAATCTTTCGTCAATATATAAATTTAAAACATTTGATTAGATTCTACTTAGTGATATATATTCTTAACATATCATAACAATGAGATCCTAATTATCATGTATGTTTTGATATGTTTGGATTCATTTGTTTTGAAAAGATGGATGTTTCACCATTTTGGGTTTTTTGTTTGTATAAATTTTTTATTGATAAGCATTTTTAATATACTGTCTAATAGCTATTTTTTTTTTTCGTGCAAAGGCTGATGTTTTTCTCATTAAACGTGGGCTAGGCACATTACAAGAGAAGTCAATGACTTCTTTGCCAGAGAATCAGCTAACCAATTACAGTTGCGTGAAATGAAATTGAAAGACATAACAGAGAAATGAGAGGATAGATCAAAGATATCGAAGAGAATCCCGTGGAGCTCCTTTGTGTGGATCTCCGAATTAAGTGCTGAGACTAGTTGAGACGAGTCTGTAGCAAGAGAAATGTGGGTGAAACCCAGCTCCCATGCATGTTGGACAGCGAGGAAGACAGCCATGGTTTCCGCCATTAGAGGGGAAGAAACATTCTGTGAAGAACCAGAGCCATGGGCTAGCTTCGTGTTCAGGTGATCGGTGAAGATCCAACCGAAACCTGCTTGTTGATCTGCTTTCCAAGCCGCTAAATAATAACTATTGTTTAGTTATAATTGTAACACCTCAAATTTGAAGAAAATAAAGGAATAAGATTTTGGGTTAAAATGATCGTTTTGAAAATATCTGATTTCATGAGAATTTCTAAGCAATTCAAAAGTCTCGGGCAGCATATGTAAATAGAGAAAAGTCTGGGGATTAAAGTGCAAAAATGGAAAAATATGGGTGTTCTCGAGTTTATTTTTCCCGAAATCGAAGGAGAGTATTTGAATAGTTAGATTTTCGTTTCTTAACCCTAATATGTCGTATATATATGCGTTTTGACGTCCAAAGATTTAGAACCCGATTTTCTTGTCGATTTGAGACATTTGTTGAGTTTTCGAGACCCTTTTTTGCCTCAACTCTGATTTGCATATTTTTGATAATTGAGGATCGGAATTCGTGGTGATTTATATTTGAAGCGTTGATAGAAACCATTAACTTTAAGTTTTTTAGTATTTTTTTTGTCAAAATTTTTAATTGCCATTAAATATTACGTTAACTTTATACTTTTTTTACAGTTACGTTTTAATTTTAATGACCTATATATAGGTTAGATAACTTCATGTTCCAAATAAAAAATACAAATCATTGTTTCTTACATTTGTTTTTCATAAAATAAGAAAAATTCTTGTATATTTCAAGCGTAAGTAGATATGTCTAAAGTTAGCTCTCAGATTACCACGCTATTCATCGTTGTAGCTTTGGTGTGTGCGTTTGTTCCGGTTTTCTCAGTCGAAGAAGCTGAAGCAAAATCATTATGGAATATTTGTCTTGTTAAAATCACTCCTAAGTGTGCGTTGGATATAATCGCTGTTGTCTTCGAAATGGAACCATTTCTGATCCTTGTTGCAACGATCTCGTCAAAGAAGGGAAAGTGTGTCATGATACGCTTATTAAATATATTGCAGATAAACCCATGTTAATTGCCCATGAAACAGAATACTTGAAGAAGAGTGATGACTTGTGGAATCATTGTGTCTCAATCTCCAAAAGTGCTTGAAATATGTATTGCGTGTACTATTTTTACCGAATAAATTGATATTTCGCTGTTGTTAGATTTTTTCTTACCACAAAAATTTATATTTTCACTTTACTACAATATTCAGTAAGGAAATTCTCTCTGAAAAAGAAGAACTTAAATTTATTATTTTCTATTTGAACTTTAAAACAAAGTTTTCTATTAAGAATCGAATAATAATTTAAAAATTTAAATATTAAGGGTAGCTCTAAATATTATTGAGTGAATTCTAATTTTTATATTTGTTTTTTAGAGTAATATGTTTTTGATAATTCAAAAAAGTTTACCTTTTTTTCATCAAAGCATTTATAGAACGTAATTTATATAAACTCAAAAACAATCAATATACATTCTTTATCTTTAGTCTTTAATTCAATAACCTTAAATCAAGACCTCATAAAAATAAACTAAACGTTTTCAAGGAGATTTTAATTCGACTTTCAATGTGAAACAAAAACTTGAAGAGGAGAGACAAATTTGAATATGATATAGATTAAATCCTTTGATTTTATAAATATTCATAGCAAAAATATGCATTTCGTAATGGATCTGTTAGTTCACATGTATCTTAATTAGTGTTAAATCATATCTAATGATTAGTGATGAAACCTAGTAGTGATAAAAACTAGTTAGATATTTATATAAGTTCTTTTACATTTCAATTTGAATCTTTCGTTAATATATAAATTTAAAACATTTGATTAGATTCTACTTAGTGATATATATTCTTAACTTATCATAACAATGAGATCCTAATTATCATGTATGTTTTGATATGTTTGGATTCATTTGTTTTGAAAAGATGGATGTTTCACCATTTTGGGTTTTTTGTTTGTATAATTTTTTTACTGATATGCATTTTTAGTATACTGTCTAATAGCTAATTTTTTTTTTTCGTGCAAAGGCTGATGTATTAAACGTGGGCTAGGCACATTACAAGAGAAGTCAATGACTTCTTTGCCAGAGAATCAGCTAAACAATTAGAGTTGAGTGAAATGAAATTGAAAGAGATAACAGAGAAATGAGAGGATAGATCAAAGATATCGAAGAGAATCCCGTGGAGCTCCTTTGTGTGGATCTCCGAATTAAGTGCTGAGACTAGTTGAGACGAGTCTGTAGCAAGAGAAATGTGGGTGAAACCCAGCTCGCGTGCATGTTGGACAGCGAGGAGAAAGCCATGGTTTCCGCCATTAGAGGGGAAGAAACATTCTGTGAAGAACCAGAGCCATGGGCTAGCTTCGTGTTCAGGTGATCGGTGAAGATCCAACCGAAACCTGCTTGTTGATCTGCTTTCCAAGCCGCTAAATAATAACTATTGTTTAGTTATAATTGTAACACCTCAAATTTGAAGAAAATAAAGGAATAAGATTTTGGGTTAAAATGATCGTTTTGAAAATATCTGATTTCATGAGAATTTCTAAGCCATTCAAAAGTCTCGGGCAGCATATGTAAATAGAGAAAAGTCTGGGGATTAAAGTGCAAAAATGGAAAAATATGGGTGTTCTCGAGTTTATTTTTCCCGAAATCGAAGGAGAGTATTTGAATAGTTAGATTTTCGTTTCTTAACCCTAATATGTCGTATATATATGCGTTTTGACGTCCAAAGATTTAGAACCCGATTTTCTTGTCGATTTGAGACATTTGTTGAGTTTTCGAGACCCTTTTTGCCTCAACTCTGATTTGCATATTTTTGATACTTGAGGATCGGAATTCGTGGTGATTATATTTGAAGCGTTGATAGAAACCATTAACTTTAAGTTTTTAGTATTTTTTTTTGTCAAAATTTTTAATTGCCATTAAATATTACGTTAACTTTATACTTTTTTTACAGTTACGTTTTAATTTTAATGACCTATATATAGGTTAGATAACTTCATGTTCCAAATAAAAAATACAAATCATTGTTTCTTACATTTGTTTTTCATAAAATAAGAAAATTCTTGTATATTTCAAGCGTAAGTAGATATGTCTAAAGTTAGCTCTCAGATTACCACGCTATTCATCGTTGTAGCTTTGGTGTGTGCGTTTGTTCCGGTTTTCTCAGTCGAAGAAGCTGAAGCAAAATCATTATGGAATACTTGTCTTGTTAAAATCACTCCTAAGTGTGCGTTGGATATAATCGCTGTTGTCTTCGAAAATGGAACCATTTCTGATCCTTGTTGCAACGATCTCGTCAAAGAAGGGAAAGTGTGTCATGATACGCTTATTAAATATATTGCAGATAAACCCATGTTAATTGCCCATGAAACAGAATACTTGAAGAAGAGTGATGACTTGTGGAATCATTGTGTCTCAATCTCCAAAAGTGCTTGAAATATGTATTGCGTGTACTATTTTTACCGAATAAATTGATATTTCGCTGTTGTTAGATTTTTCTTACCACAAAAATTTATATTTTCACTTTACTACAATATTCAGTAAGGAAATTCTCTCTGAAAAAGAAGAACTTAAATTTATTATTTTCTATTTGAACTTTAAAACAAAGTTTTCTATTAAGAATCGAATAATAATTTAAAAATTTAAATATTAAGGGTAGCTCTAAATATTATTGAGTGAATTCTAATTTTTATATTTGTTTTTTAGAGTAATATGTTTTTGATAATTCAAAAAAGTTTACCTTTTTTTCATCAAAGCATTTATAGAACGTAATTTATATAAACTCAAAAACAATCAATATACATTCTTTATCTTTAGTCTTTAATTCAATAACCTTAAATCAAGACCTCATAAAAATAAACTAAACGTTTTCAAGGAGATTTTAATTCGACTTTCAATGTGAAAACAAAAACTTGAAGAGGAGAGACAAATTTGAATATGATATAGATTAAATCCTTTGATTTTATAAATATTCATAGCAAAAATATGCATTCGTAATGGATCTGTTAGTTCACATGTATCTTAATTAGTGTTAAATCATATCTAATGATTAGTGATGAAACCTAGTAGTGATAAAACTAGTTAGATATTTATATAAGTTCTTTTACATTTCAATTTGAATCTTTCGTTAATATATAAATTTAAAACATTTGATTAGATTCTACTTAGTGATATATATTCTTAACTTATCATAACAATGAGATCCTAATTATCATGTATGTTTTGATATGTTTGGATTCATTTGTTTTGAAAAGATGGATGTTTCACCATTTTGGGTTTTTTGTTTGTATAATTTTTTTACTGATATGCATTTTTAGTATACTGTCTAATAGCTAATTTTTTTTTTTTCGTGCAAAGGCTGATGTATTAAACGTGGGCTAGGCACATTACAAGAGAAGTCAATGACTTCTTTGCCAGAGAATCAGCTAAACAATTAGAGTTGCGTGAAATGAAATTGAAAGAGATAACAGAGAAATGAGAGGATAGATCAAAGATATCGAAGAGAATCCCGTGGAGCTCCTTTGTGTGGATCTCCGAATTAAGTGCTGAGACTAGTTGAGACGAGTCTGTAGCAAGAGAAATGTGGGTGAAACCCAGCTCGCGTGCATGTTGGACAGCGAGGAAGAAAGCCATGGTTTCCGCCATTAGAGGGGAAGAAACATTCTGTGAAGAACCAGAGCCATGGGCTAGCTTCGTGTTCAGGTGATCGGTGAAGATCCAACCGAAACCTGCTTGTTGATCTGCTTTCCAAGCCGCTAAATAATAACTATTGTTTAGTTATAATTGTAACACCTCAAATTTGAAGAAAATAAAGGAATAAGATTTTGGGTTAAAATGATCGTTTTGAAAATATCTGATTTCATGAGAATTTCTAAGCAATTCAAAAGTCTGGGGCAGCATATGTAAATAGAGAAAAGTCTGGGGATTAAAGTGCAAAAATGGAAAAATATGGGTGTTCTCGAGTTTATTTTCCCGAAATCGAAGGAGAGTATTTGAATAGTTAGATTTTCGTTTCTTAACCCTAATATGTCGTATATATATGCGTTTTGACGTCCAAAGATTTAGAACCCGATTTTCTTGTCGATTTGAGACATTTGTTGAGTTTTCGAGACCCTTTTTGCCTCAACTCTGATTTGCATATTTTTGATAATTGAGGATCGGAATTCGGGGTGATTTATATTTGAAGCGTTGATAGAAACCATCAACTTTAAGTTTTTTAGTATTTTTTTTTGTCAAAATTTTTAATTGCCATTAAATATTACGTTAACTTTATACTTTTTTTACATTTACGTTTTAATTTTAATGACCTATATATAGGTTAGATAACTTCATGTTCCAAATAAAAAATACAAATCATTGTTTCTTACATTTGTTTTTCATAAAATAAGAAAAATTCTTGTATATTTCAAGCGTAAGTAGATATGTCTAAATTTAGCTCTCAGATTACCACGCTATTCATCGTTGTAGCTTTGGTGTGTGCGTTTGTTCCGGTTTTCTCAGTCGAAGAAGCTGAAGCAAAATCATTATGGAATACTTGTCTTGTTAAAATCACTCCTAAGTGTGCGTTGGATATAATCGCTGTTGTCTTCGAAAATGGAACCATTTCTGATCCTTGTTGCAACGATCTCGTCAAAGAAGGGAAAGTGTGTCACGATACGCTTATTAAATATATTGCAGATAAACCCATGTTAATTGCCCACGAAACAGAATACTTAAAGAAGAGTGATGACTTGTGGAATCATTGTGTCTCAATCTCCAAAAGTGCTTGAAATATGTATTGCGTGTACTATTTTTACCGAATAAATTGATATTTCGCTGTTGTTAGATTTTTCTTACCACAAAAATTTATAGTTTCACTTTAACTACAATATTCAGTAAGGAAATTCTCTCTGAAAAAGAAGAACTTAATTTATTATTCTATTTGAACTTTAAAACAAAGTTTTCTATAAGAATCGAATAATAATTTAAAAATTTAAATATTAAGGGTAGCTCTAAATATTATTGAGTGAATACTAATTTTTATATTTGTTTTTTAGAGTAATATGTTTTTGATAATTCAAAAAAGTTTACCTTTTGTTCATCAAAGCATTTATAGAACGTAATTTATATAAACTCAAAACAATTAATATACATTCTTTATCTTTAGTTTTTAATTCAATAACCTTAAATCAAGACATCATAAAAATAAACTAAACGTTTTCAAGGAGATTTTAATTCGACTTTCAATGTGAAAACAAAAAACTTGAAGGGAGAGACAAATTTGAATATGATATAGATTAAATCCTTGATTTTATAAATATTCATAGCAAAAATATGCATTTCGTAATGGATCTGTTAGTTCACATGTATCTTAATTAGTGTTAAATCATATCTAATGATTAGTGATGAAACCTAGTAGTGATAAAAAATAGTTAGATATTTATATAAGTTCTTTTACATTTCAATTTGAATCTTTCGTCAATATATAAATTTAAAACATTGAT
The DNA here is from genome assembly GCA_905216605.1 of Arabidopsis arenosa. Taxonomy (NCBI): domain Eukaryota; kingdom Viridiplantae; phylum Streptophyta; class Magnoliopsida; order Brassicales; family Brassicaceae; genus Arabidopsis; species Arabidopsis arenosa. The sequence goes on from LR999458.1 coordinate 3,619,288, forward strand.
TAGATTCTACTTAGTGATATATATTCTTAACATATCATAACAATGAGATCCTAATTATCATGTATGTTTTGATATGTTGGATTCATTTGTTTTGAAAAGATGGATGTTTCACCATTTGGGTTTTTTGTTTGTATAATTTTTTATTGATATGCATTTTGAATATACTGTCTAATAGCTATATTTTTTTTTTTTCGTGCAAAGGCTGATTTTATTCTCATTAAACGTGGCCTAGGCACATTACAAGAGAAGTCAATGACTTCTTTGCCAGAGAATCAGCTAACCGATTACAGTTGCGTGAAATGAAATTGAAAGAGATAACAGAGAAATGAGAGGATAGATCAAAGATATCGAAGAGAATCCCGTGGAGCTCCTTTGTGTGGATCTCCGAATTAAGTGCTGAGACTAGTTGAGACGAGTCTGTAGCAAGAGAAATGTGGGTGAAACCCAGCTCGCATGCATGTTGGACAGCGAGGAAGACAGCCATGGTTTCCGCCATTAGAGGGGAAGAAACATTCTGTGAAGAACCAGAGCCATGGGCTAGCTTCGTGTTCAGGTGATCGGTGAAGATCCAACCGAAACCTGCTTGTTGATCTGCTTTCCAAGCCGCTAAATAATAACTATTGTTTAGTTATAATTGTAACACCTCAAATTTGAAGAAAATAAAGGAATAAGATTTTGGGTTAAAATGATCGTTTTGAAAATATCTGATTTCATGAGAATTTCTAAGCAATTCAAAAGTCTGGGGCAGCATATGTAAATAGAGAAAAGTCTGGGGATTAAAGTGCAAAAATGGAAAAATATGGGTGTTCTCGAGTTTATTTTTCCCGAAATCGAAGGAGAGTATTTGAATAGTTAGATTTTCGTTTCTTAACCCTAATATGTCGTATATATGCGTTTTGACGTCCAAAGATTTAGAACCCGATTTTCTTGTCGATTTGAGACATTTGTTGAGTTTTCGAGACCCTTTTTGCCTCAACTCTGATTTGCATTTTTGATAATTGAGGATCGGAATTCGTGGTGATTTATATTTGAAGCGTTGATAGAAACCATTAACTTTAAGTTTTTTAGTATTTTTTTTTGTCAAAATTTTTAATTGCCATTAAATATTACGTTAACTTTATACTTTTTTTACAGTTACGTTTTAATTTTAATGACCTATATATAGGTTAGATAACTTCATGTTCCAAATAAAAAATACAAATCATTGTTTCTTACATTTGTTTTTCATAAAATAAGAAAAATTCTTGTATATTTCAAGCGTAAGTAGATATGTCTAAATTTAGCTCTCAGATTACCACGCTATTCATCGTTGTAGCTTTGGTGTGTGCGTTTGTTCGGTTTTCTCAGTCGAAGAAGCTGAAGCAAAATCATTATGGAATACTTGTCTTGTTAAAATCACTCCTAAGTGTGCGTTGGATATAATCGCTGTTGTCTTCGAAAATGGAACCATTTCTGATCCTTGTTGCAACGATCTCGTCAAAGAAGGGAAAGTGTGTCACGATACGCTTATTAAATATATTGCAGATAAACCCATGTTAATTGCCCACGAAACAGAATACTTGAAGAAGAGTGATGACTTGTGGAATCATTGTGTCTCAATCTCCAAAAGTGCTTGAAATATGTATTGCGTGTACTATTTTTACCGAATAAATTGATATTTCGCTGTTGTTAGATTTTTCTTACCACAAAAATTTATATTTTCACTTTACTACAATATTCAGTAAGGAAATTCTCTCTGAAAAAGAAGAACTTAAATTTATTATTTTCTATTTGAACTTTAAAACAAAGTTTTCTATTAAGAATCGAATAATAATTTAAAAATTTAAATATTAAGGGTAGCTCTAAATATTATTGAGAGAATTCTAATTTTAATATTTTTTTTTTAGAGTAATATGTTTTTGATAATTCAAAAAAGTTTACCTTTTTTTCATCAAAGCTTTTAGAACGTAATTTATATAAACTCAAAAACAATTAATATACATTCTTTATCTTTAGTCTTTAATTCAATAACCTTAAATCAAGACCTCATAAAAAAACTAAACGTTTTCAAGGAGATTTTAATTCGACTTTACAATGTGAAAACAAAACTTGAAGGGGAGAGACAAATTTGAATATGATATAGATTAAATCCTTTGATTTTATAAATATTCATAGCAAAAATATGCATTTCGTAATGGATCTGTTAGTTCACATGTATCTTAATTAGTGTTAAATCATATCTAATGATTAGTGATGAAACCTAGTAGTGATAAAAACTAGTTAGATATTTATATAAGTTCTTTTACATTTCAATTTGAATCTTTCGTTAATATATAAATTTAAAACATTTGATTAGATTCTACTTAGTGATATATATTCTTAACATCATAACAATGAGATCCTAATTATCATGTATGTTTTGATATGTTTGGATTCATTTGTTTTGAAAATGGATGTTTCACCATTTTGGGTTTTTTGTTTGTATAATTTTTTTACTGATATGCATTTTGAATATACTGTCTAATAGCTATTTTTTTTTTTCGTGCAAAGGCTGATTTATTCTCATTAAACGTGGGCTAGGCACATTACAAGAGAAGTCAATGACTTCTTTGCCAGAGAATCAGCTAACCGATTACAGTTGCGTGAAATGAAATTGAAAGAGATAACAGAGAAATGAGAGGATAGATCAAAGATATCGAAGAGAATCCCGTGGAGCTCCTTTGTGTGGATCTCCGAATTAAGTGCTGAGACTAGTTGAGACGAGTCTGTAGCAAGAGAAATGTGGGTGAAACCCAGCTCGCATGCATGTTGGACAGCGAGGAAGACAGCCATGGTTTCCGCCATTAGAGGGGAAGAAACATTCTGTGAAGAACCAGAGCCATGGGCTAGCTTCGTGTTCAGGTGATCGGTGAAGATCCAACCGAAACCTGCTTGTTGATCTGCTTTCCAAGCCGCTAAATAATAACTATTGTTTAGTTATAATTGTAACACCTCAAATTTGAAGAAAATAAAGGAATAAGATTTTGGGTTAAAATGATCGTTTTGAAAATATCTGATTTCATGAGAATTTAAGCAATTCAAAAGTCTGGGGCAGCATATGTAAATAGAGAAAAGTCTGGGGATTAAAGTGCAAAAATGGAAAAATATGGGTGTTCTCGAGTTTATTTTTCCCGAAATCGAAGGAGAGTATTTGAATAGTTAGATTTTCGTTTCTTAACCCTAATATGTCGTATATATGCGTTTTGACGTCCAAAGATTTAGAACCCGATTTTCTTGTCGATTTGAGACATTTGTTGAGTTTTCGAGACCCTTTTTGCCTCAACTCTGATTTGCATATTTTTGATAATTGAGGATCGGAATTCGTGGTGATTTATATTTGAAGCGTTGATAGAAACCATTAACTTTAAGTTTTTTAGTATTTTTTTTTGTCAAAATTTTTAATTGCCATTAAATATTACGTTAACTTTATACTTTTTTTACAGTTACGTTTTAATTTTAATGACCTATATATAGGTTAGATAACTTCATGTTCCAAATAAAAAATACAAATCATTGTTTCTTACATTTGTTTTTCATAAAATAAGAAAAATTCTTGTATATTTCAAGCGTAAGTAGATATGTCTAAATTTAGCTCTCAGATTACCACGCTATTCATCGTTGTAGCTTTGGTGTGTGCGTTTGTTCCGGTTTTCTCAGTCGAAGAAGCTGAAGCAAAATCATTATGGAATACTTGTCTTGTTAAAATCACTCCTAAGTGTGCGTTGGATATAATCGCTGTTGTCTTCGAAAATGGAACCATTTCTGATCCTTGTTGCAACGATCTCGTCAAAGAAGGGAAAGTGTGTCACGATACGCTTATTAAATATTGCAGATAAACCCATGTTAATTGCCCACGAAACAGAATACTTGAAGAAGAGTGATGACTTGTGGAATCATTGTGTCTCAATCTCCAAAAGTGCTTGAAATATGTATTGCGTGTACTATTTTTACCGAATAAATTGATATTTCGCTGTTGTTAGATTTTTTTACCACAAAAATTTATATTTTCACTTTACTACAATATTCAGTAAGGAAATTCTCTCTGAAAAAGAAGAACTTAAATTTATTATTTTCTATTTGAACTTTAAAACAAAGTTTTCTATTAAGAATCGAATAATAATTTAAAAATTTAAATATTAAGGGTAGCTCTAAATATTATTGAGTGAATTCTAATTTTTAATTTTTTTTTTTAGAGTAATATGTTTTTGATAATTCAAAAAGTTTACCTTTTTTTCATCAAAGCTTTATAGAACGTAATTTATATAAACTCAAAAACAATTAATATACATTCTTTATCTTTAGTCTTTTTCAATAACCTTAAATCAAGACCTCATAAAAAAAACTAAACGTTTTCAAGGAGATTTTAATTCGACTTTCAATGTGAAAACAAAACTTGAAGGGGAGAGACAAATTTGAATATGATATAGATTAAATCCTTTGATTTTATAAATATTCATAGCAAAAATATGCATTTCGTAATGGATCTGTTAGTTCACATGTATCTTAATTAGTGTTACATATCTAATGATTAGTGATGAAACCTAGTAGTGATAAAAACTAGTTAGATATTTATATAAGTTCTTTTACATTTCAATTTGAATCTTTCGTTAATATATTTAAAACATTTGATTAGATTCTACTTAGTGATATATATTCTTAACATATCATAACAATGAGATCCTAATTATCATGTATGTTTTGATATGTTTGGATTCATTTGTTTTGAAAAGATGGATGTTTCACCATTTTGGGTTTTTGTTTGTATAATTTTTTTACTGATATGCATTTTGATATACTGTCTAATAGCTATATTTTTTTTTTCGTGCAAAGGCTGATTATTAAACGTGGGCTAGGCACATTACAAGAGAAGTCAATGACTTCTTTGCCAGAGAATCAGCTAACATTACAGTTGCGTGAAATGAAATTGAAAGAGATAACAGAGAAATGAGAGGATAGATCAAAGATATCGAAGAGAATCCCGTGGAGCTCCTTTGTGGATCTCCGAATTAAGTGCTGAGACTAGTTGAGACGAGAAAGTGGGTGAAACCCAGCTCGCGCATGTTGGACAGCGAGGAAGACAGCCATGGTTTCCGCCATTAGAGGGGAAGAAACATTCTGTGAAGAACCAGAGCCATGGGCTAGCTTCGTGTTCAGGTGATCGGTGAAGATCCAACCGAAACCTGCTTGTTGATCTGCTTTCCAAGCCGCTAAATAATAACTATTGTTTAGTTATAATTGTAACACCTCAAATTTGAAGAAAATAAAGGAATAAGATTTTGGGTTAAAATGATCGTTTTGAAAATATCTGATTTCATGAGAATTTCTAAGCAATTCAAAAGTCTGGGGCAGCATATGTAAATAGAGAAAAGTCTGGGGATTAAAGTGCAAAAATGGAAAAATATGGGTGTTCTCGAGTTTATTTTTCCCGAAATCGAAGGAGAGTATTTGAATAGTTAGATTTTCGTTTCTTAACCCTAATATGTCGTATATATATGCGTTTTGACGTCCAAAGATTTAGAACCCGATTTTCTTGTCGATTTGAGACATTTGTTGAGTTTTCGAGACCCTTTTTGCCTCAACTCTGATTTGCATATTTTTGATAATTGAGGATCGGAATTCGTGGTGATTTATATTTGAAGCGTTGATAGAAACCATTAACTTTAAGTTTTTTAGTATTTTTTTTTGTCAAAATTTTTAATTGCCATTAAATATTACGTTAACTTTATACTTTTTTTACAGTTACGTTTTAATTTTAATGACCTATATATAGGTTAGATAACTTCATGTTCCAAATAAAAAATACAAATCATTGTTTCTTACATTTGTTTTTCATAAAATAAGAAAAATTCTTGTATATTTCAAGCGTAAGTAGATATGTCTAAATTTAGCTCTCAGATTACCACGCTATTCATCGTTGTAGCTTTGGTGTGTGCGTTTGTTCCGGTTTTCTCAGTCGAAGAAGCTGAAGCAAAATCATTATGGAATACTTGTCTTGTTAAAATCACTCCTAAGTGTGCGTTGGATATAATCGCTGTTGTCTTCGAAAATGGAACCATTTCTGATCCTTGTTGCAACGATCTCGTCAAAGAAGGGAAAGTGTGTCACGATACGCTTATTAAATATATTGCAGATAAACCCATGTTAATTGCCCACGAAACAGAATACTTGAAGAAGAGTGATGACTTGTGGAATCATTGTGTCTCAATCTCCAAAAGTGCTTGAAATATGTATTGCGTGTACTATTTTTACCGAATAAATTGATATTTCGCTGTTGTTAGATTTTTCTTACCACAAAAATTTATATTTTCACTTTACTACAATATTCAGTAAGGAAATTCTCTCTGAAAAAGAAGAACTTAAATTTATTATTTTCTATTTGAACTTTAAAACAAAGTTTTCTATTAAGAATCGAATAATAATTTAAAAATTTAAATATTAAGGGTAGCTCTAAATATTATTGAGTGAATTCTAATTTTTATATTTGTTTTTTTAGAGTAATATGTTTTTGATAATTCAAAAAAGTTTACCTTTTTTCATCAAAGCATTTTATAGAACGTAATTTATTAAAACTCAAAAACAATTAATTACATCTTTATCTTTAGTCTTTAATTCAATAACCGAAATCAGACCTCATAAAAATAAACTAAACGTTTCAAGGAGATTTTAATTCGACTTTCAATGTGAAAAAACAAAAACTTGAAGGGGAGAGACAAATTGAATATGATATAGATTAAATCCTTTGATTTTATAATATTCATAGCAAAAATATGCATTTCGTAATGGATCTTTAGTTCACATGTATCTTAATTAGTGTTAAATCATATCTAATGATTAGTGAGAAACCTAGTAGTGATAAAAACTAGTTAGATATGAGAAGTCTTTTACATTTCAATTTGAATCTTTCGTTAATATATAAATTTAAAACATTTGATTAGATTCTACTTAGTGATATATATTCTTAACATATCATAACAATGAGATCCTAATTATCATGTAGTTTTTGATATGTTTGATTCATTTGTTTGAAAAAGATGGATGTTTCACACATTTTGGGTTTTTTGTTTGTTATAATTTTTTACTGATATGCATTTTGAATATATGTCTAATAGCTATTTTTTTTTTTTCGTGCAAAGGCTGATTTTATTCTCATAAACGTGGGCTAGGCACATTACAAGAGAAGTCAATGACTTCTTTGCCAGAGAATCAGCTAACCGATTACAGTGCGTGAAATGAAATTGAAAGAGATAACAGAGAAATGAGAGGATAGATCAAAGATATCGAAGACAATCCCGTGGAGCTCCTTTGTGTGGATCTCCGAATTAAGTGCTGAGACTAGTTGAGACGAGTCTGTAGCAAGAGAAATGTGGGTGAAACCCAGCTCGCATGCATGTTGGACAGCGAGGAAGACACCATGGTTTCCGCCATTAGAGGGGAAGAAACATTCTGTGAAGAACCAGAGCCATGGGCTAGCTTCGTGTTCAGGTGATCGGTGAAGATCCAACCGAAACCTGCTTGTTGATCTGCTTTCCAAGCCGCTAAATAATAACTATTGTTTAGTTATAATTGTAACACCTCAAATTTGAAGAAAATAAAGGAATAAGATTTTGGGTTAAAATGATCGTTTTGAAAATATCTGATTTCATGAGAATTTCTAAGCAATTCAAAAGTCTGGGGCAGCATATGTAAATAGAGAAAAGTCTGGGGATTAAAGTGCAAAAATGGAAAAATATGGGTGTTCTCGAGTTTATTTTTCTCGAAATCGAAGGAGAGTATTTGAATAGTTAGATTTTCGTTTCTTAACCCTAATATGTCGTATATATATGCGTTTTGACGTCCAAAGATTTAGAACCCGATTTTCTTGTCGATTTGAGACATTTGTTGAGTTTTCGATACCCTTTTTGCCTCAACTCTGATTTGCATGTTTTTGATAATTGTGGATCGGAATTCGTGGTGATTTATATTTGAAGCGTTGATAGAAACCATTAACATTAAGTTTTTTAGTATTTTTTTTTGTCAAAATTTTTAATTGCCATTAAATATTACGTTAACTTTATACTTTTTTTACAGTTACGTTTTAATTTTAATGACCTATATATAGGTTAGATAACTTCATGTTCCAAATAAAAAATACAAATCATTGTTTCTTACATTTGTTTTTCATAAAATAAGAAAAATTCTTGTATATTTCAAGCGTAAGTAGATATGTCTAAATTTAGCTCTCAGATTACCACGCTATTCATCGTTGTAGCTTTGGTGTGTGCGTTTGTTCCGGTTTTCTCAGTCGAAGAAGCTGAAGCAAAATCATTATGGAATACTTGTCTTGTTAAAATCTCTCCTAAGTGTGCGTTGGATATAATCGCTGTTGTCTTCGAAAATGGAACCATTTCTGATCCTTGTTGCAACGATCTCGTCAAAGAAGGGAAAGTGTGTCACGATACGCTTATTAAATATATTGCAGATAAACCCATGTTAATTGCCCACGAAACAGAATACTTGAAGAAGAGTGATGACTTGTGGAATCATTGTGTCTCAATCTCCAAAAGTGCTTGAAATATGTATTACGTGTACTATTTTTACTGAATAAATTGATATTTCGCTGTTGTTAGATTTTTCTTACCACAAAAATTTATATTTTCACTTTACTACAATATTCAGTAAGGAAATTCTCTCTGAAAAAGAAGAACTTAAATTTATTATTTTCTATTTGAACTTTAAAACAAAGTTTTCTATTAAGAATCGAATAATAATTTAAAAATTTTAATATTAAGGGTAGCTCTAAATATTATTGAGTGAATTCTAATTTTTATATTTGTTTTTTTAGAGTAATATGTTTTTGATAATTCAAAAAAGTTTACCTTTTTTTCATCAAAGCATTTATAGAACGTAATTTATATAAACTCAAAAACAATTAATATACATTCTTTATCTTTAGTCTTTAATTCAATAACCTTAAATCAAGACCTCATAAAAATAAACTAAACGTTTTCAAGGAGATTTTAATTCGACTTTCAATGTGAAAACAAAAACTTGAAGGGGAGAGACAAATTTGAATATGATATAGATTAAATCCTTTGATTTTATAAATATTCATAGCAAAAATATGCATTTCGTAATGGATCTGTTAGTTCACATGTATCTTAATTAGTGTTAAATCATATCTAATGATTAGTGATGAAACCTAGTATAGTGATAAAAACTAGTTAGATATTTATATAAGTTCTTTTACATTTCAATTTGAATCTTTCGTTAATATATAAATTTAAAACATTTGATTAGATTCTACTTAGTGATATATATTCTTAACATATCATAACAATGAGATCCTAATTATCATGTATGTTTTGATATGTTTGGATTCATTTGTTTTGAAAAGATGGATGTTTCACCATTTTGGGTTTTTTGTTTGTATAATTTTTTTACTGATATGCATTTTTAGTATACTGTCTAATAGCTATTTTTTTTTTTTTCGTGCAAAGGCTGATGTATTAAACGTGGGCTAGGCACATTACAAGAGAAGTCAATGACTTCTTTGCCAGAGAATCAGCTAAACAATTACAGTTGAGTGAAATGAAATTGAAAGAGATAACAGAGAAATGAGAGGATAGATCAAAGATATCGAAGAGAATCCCGTGGAGCTCCTTTGAGTGGATCTCCGAATTAAGTGCTGAGACTAGTTGAGACGAGTCTGTAGCAAGAGAAATGTGGGTGAAACCCAGCTCGCGTGCATGTTGGACAGCGAGGAAGACAGCCATGGTTTCCGCCATTAGAGGGGAAGAAACATTCTGTGAAGAACCAGAGCCATGGGCTAGCTTCGTGTTCAGGTGATCGGTGAAGATCCAACCGAAACCTGCTTGTTGATCTGCTTTCCAAGCCGCTAAATAATAACTATTGTTTAGTTATAATTGTAACACCTCAAATTTGAAGAAAATAAAGGAATAAGATTTTGGGTTAAAATGATCGTTTTGAAAATATCTGATTTCATGAGAATTTCTAACCAATTCAAAAGTCTGGGGCAGCATATGTAAATAGAGAAAAGTCTGGGGATTAAAGTGCAAAAATGGAAAAATATGGGTGTTCTCGAGTTTATTTTTCCCGAAATCGAAGGAGAGTATTTGAATAGTTAGATTTTCGTTTCTTAACCCTAATATGTCGTATATATATGCGTTTTGACGTCCAAAGATTTAGAACCCGATTTTCTTGTCGATTTGAGACATTTGTTGAGTTTTCGAGACCCTTTTTGCCTCAACTCTGATTTGCATGTTTTTGATTATTGAGGATCGGAATTCGTGGTGATTTAAATTTGAAGCGTTGATAGAAACCATTAACTTTAAGTTTTTTAGTATTTTTTTTGTCAAAATTTTTAATTGCCATTAAATATTACGTTAACTTTATACTTATTTTACAGTTACGTTTTAATTTTAATGACCTATATATAGGTTAGATAACTTCATGTTCCAAATAAAAAATACAAATCATTGTTTCTTACATTTGTTTTTCATAAAATAAGAAAAATTCTTGTATATTTCAAGCGTAAGTAGATATGTCTAAATTTAGCTCTCAGATTACCACGCTATTCATCGTTGTAGCTTTGGTGTGTGCGTTTGTTCCGGTTTCTCAGTCGAAGAAGCTGAAGCAAAATCATTATGGAATACTTGTCTTGTTAAAATCACTCCTAAGTGTGCGTTGGATATAATCGCTGTTGTCTTCGAAAATGGAACCATTTCTGATCCTTGTTGCAACGATCTCGTCAAAGAAGGGAAAGTGTGTCACGATACGCTTATTAAATATATTGCAGATAAACCCATGTTAATTGCCCACGAAACAGAATACTTGAAGAAGAGTGATGACTTGTGGAATCATTGTGTCTCAATCTCCAAAAGTGCTTGAAATATGTATTGTGTGTACTATTTTTACCGAATAAATTGATATTTCGCTGTTGTTAGATTTTTCTTACCACAAAAATTTATATTTTCACTTTACTACAATATTCAGTAAGGAAATTCTCTCTGAAAAAGAAGAACTTAAATTTATTATTTTCTAAAACTTGTGACGAACATATCTGAAAAAAGTTCGGAGCCTTTTCTCTCCCAGGCACGTTTCCCCATGCAGGTCAAAAGCAGAATGGAGTTTTTAAAAAACCGGATCTCACCAACTTTTTCTTCCTAAAAGCAGTAATATCTATTGGTCCTTACCCAAAAAAGGAAAGTTGCAAGTGAATATGGTGTTTTCCGACGACCTCATCCATCGGAAATGCCTCTCCGCCGCCTCTCAAACCATGCTCTTCCTCTCCAAAGCAGCAGTATCTCCCATCTGGTATATCTCTGCTTCTCCTCTCTTTTAATCCTTGGTAAACTTGTTTAAGCCTTGTTGAAACTATCCAACCAGTGTGAAAGTCCATTCTCCTAAACCCTACCAGTTTCCTACCCACTGCTTTCTACCTGTGTTCACATGGAGAAACGAATTCCCTACCATCTAAAAGGCAAAGGCCTAGCTAGAGGTTTCTCCCCTCCCCCACGTAAGCGTATCCGAGCCCCAGATCTTGATACCTCTCAACAGATAGAAGCTAACTCCCTCACCTTAATGGGCAGACTCACTAATCCTTCAGTCCAAAGGCTCTGGTCTCTGTTTCCTTTTCTTGCAAACCGGTGGAACCTCAAAGGTAAAGCTGTTGGCTCAGATCTTGGAAGAGGCTGCTTCCAATTCAGATTTGATTTTGAGGAAGATATGCAGAAAGTCCTTGATAACAGGCCCTGCCATTTTGACCAATGGATGGTCATCTTGCAGAAATGGGAACCAATCATCTCTGATTCCTTCCCGTCAAAGATCCCTTTTGGATTGAACTCCAAGGCCTACCAAAACATTACTGGCAACCTGAGATGCTAACAACAATCGGTGAAGAATTAGGAGATATACTTGATATGGAGATAACTCCTGCTGCAGCAAAAATCAAAGTTCTCATCGATGGCTTACAACCTCTTACAAAAGACACTTTGGTAGACTTCCCAAATGGAAGTGAAGCGCTTGTCTTCTTAGACTACAAGAATCTGAAGAATCATTGCCTACACTGCTTCAGATTAACACATGAGAGGAAGTTTTGCCCTGGATTAGAGAGGAAAGAAGCTTCTACTCCTAAGGCTTCCCCACAAGGCTCTAAAGAACTATCCAGAAACTACTATACGCCAAATGATAATTTTACTGCCCCTAGTAGCCATCATGGAGAAACAAAGAATTATGGCTGTTCTCAGGAAGACCTAAATCCTCTAAAGAGGAAGTTTGATCATAGAGGAGCCAGAAGTACCTCTCAGAATGATGACAGATCTCTCAGCCGCAATCATCTTCCTCCTAGAGCTCCATTTAGACTTCCTCCTGATCACAGAGAGAGACGGAGATCTAGAGAACAAAACCACAACTTTTCTCAGAGAAGAAGCCACAGCGGCTCCTATCATCAGAATCTCCAGTGGAGAGAAAAATCCCCCTCCTTTGTGGGCTCCTATCATGATACTTCTGACTCCCCCAGAACAAGATGGCCTCCTTTGGAAAGAGAGGAGTCAAACCAGAATCCACTGACCCCTCCTCCTCCACCCTTCCTTGGGTCAAACAGAGCAAATCAATTTGCCACTGAAGTTGCTTCCTCACCACCTGTCGTACCTACAAAAGAGCAGGTTCTGGGAGAGCTGAGAGATGTCACAGTTCAGTATACAACTTGTGCTGATCCTACAGAAAGTGCGGCAAGAAAGCAACGCGTTTTACAAGGAGAAGCTAGAAATTTAATGAACAATACTGCTGACCTAATTATTGAAGCTGCAGTGGCATCAGCTCCTTTTGGCACCGTCTCTGAACAGCAATCCCCAGATGGTATCTCTACCTCTAGACCAACCTTAAGTGAAGATTTGCCCCCTCCACCAAAAGGAAAAGAGAAAGTAGTCAAACGAGGACGTGGAAGACCCCCACTGGTTGCTGGTGTCTCAAAAGCAAATCTGAAACTTAATGGAGCAAAATCCCAGAAAAGAAACCTGGTTCAGGGCTCTCCAAAAAAAACCTCAGGCTCAAAAGTCTCAGCCAAACAAGGACTCTTCCAGGCGGGACCAAGTAATCCCAGGACTAATTCAGGCAACTCCTCACATCAGAATGAAGTTTTGACTACACCATTGAGGAAATCCAAATCTTCTAAGACTGCTGCTCCAAAAATTGCTTTGGTTCCTGCAATGCAGAAAAATATGGTGGATTTTCAGAATCCGCCAGCCCCTCTTCCTTAAGGGTTGTGAGTTGGAACTGTTGTGGGTTGGGGAATCCCATGACAGTCCAAAGGATCAGGGAAATTCGTAAAAAGATTTTTCCTGACTTACTATTTCTAATGGAAACAAAGAACCCTTCTGACACTGTCCTAAAGACCTTGAGTTGGTTGGATTATCCTTCTCATCATATTGTTGCAACCTCATTCCCCGGGTGCTGGAGGCCTTCTTCTTTTATGGAAAAACAATGTGGAAGTGGAGATTATCAGTTCTTGCCAACATTTCATAGATACAAGAATAAAGGCAAAGGGACGCTCCTTCTTTTCCACTTTCCTCTATGGTGAACCTGATAGAGCTAAAAGAACCCAAGTCTGGACCCAACTTCAAGATATAGGCCTCTCCAGGTCTGGCCCCTGGATGCTTACTGGGGATTTCAATGATATTATTGGCAGTAATGAAAAAGTTGGTGGTCCTCCTAGACCTGAGGGTTCTTTCTCCGACCTAAGATCATTTATGTCTACATGCGACCTTTATGACCTCAAACATACGGGTAATTTTTTGTCTTGGAGAGGACAACGTCATACTCACCTGGTTAGATGCAGATTGGACAGGGCGATGACAAACAGTGAGTGGGTTATTGCCTACCCATCAGGACGCAGCGAATACCTCCGGTTTGAAGGCTCAGACCATAGACCCCTTGTCACTTCTTTTGATCCTGTAAAGAAGAAAAGGAAAAATCTCTTTAGATATGACAGAAGCTTGAAGTCAAATGATGAAGTTAGAGCGTTAATAGTGGAGGCTTGGAATTCTGAACCAACTGCCTCTGTGGATCATAGAATTCACCTTTGTAGGAATGCTATCATCAATTGGAGCAAAGCCCAACACATAAATAGCCAACAAGAGATCTTATCCCTGAGAAACCAGCTGGAAGCCAATATGTGTGATGATGATGCTAATCAAGCTACCATTGATCTGATAAACAAGAAATTACTATTGGCTTATAAAAGAGAAGAGGACTTTTGGAGACAGCGTAGTAGGCAACTCTGGCTTGCACTTGGGGATAAGAACACCGGCTACTTCCATGCTGCAACAAAAGGGAGGAGAGCGATTAATAACATCTCAGTCATTGAATCTATGGAGGGTTTTCCAGTCTATGAAGAAAATGAAATTTCTAAAGCCATATCTGATTATTATCAAACAATCTTCACCTCTCAAGCTGGAGATAGGCAAGCTGTTATTAATGAAGCTCTGACTCCCTGCGTCACTCCTGCGATGAATGATAAACTGATTGCGATGCCAACTCCCTCAGAAATCAAACAAGCTTGTTTCTCTGTTCATGCAGACAAAGCACCTGGCCCTGATGGATTTTCTGCTAGCTTTTTCCAGTCTAACTGGGATACGGTTGGAGACAGAATAATCTCAGAAGTCCAAGCTTTCTTCATCTCAGGCAGCCTGCCACAGAAAATCAATCACACTCATGTCAGACTTATACCAAAGGTCCCTAGCCCACAAAAAGTTTCAGATTATAGACCTATAGCTTTATGCTCAGTCTATTACAAGATTATAGCAAAACTATTGGCTAAGCGACTACAACCGGTGCTACATTCATGCATTTCAGAAAACCAATCTGCTTTCGTGCCCCAAAGAGCAATATCTGACAATGTTCTTATCACTCACGAGGCACTGCACTATCTCAAGAATTCAGGAGCCAAAAAAAGATGTTTTATGGCCGTTAAAACCGATATGAGCAAAGCCTATGATAGACTAGAGTGGGATTTCATAGAAGCTGCTTTTGACAGAATGGGTTTTCACCACACTTGGACTCGATGGATCATGCAATGTGTGTCTACAGTTTCCTATTCTTTTCTACTTAATGGCCAAGCAAAAGGACTTGTTACTCCACAGCGAGGTATTCGACAAGGAGATCCATTATCGCCCTATTTGTTCATCATTTGCAGTGAAGTTCTTTCTGGCTTATGTAACAAAGTGCAAGCAAAAGGAGTGTTACCTGGTCTTCGAGTTGCAAAGGGCAGTCCCAGGGTAAACCACCTCCTGTTTGCTGATGATACCATGTTCTTTTGTCGCTCGGATCCCCAAAGCTGCCAGAAATTAAAGAATATCCTGCAGAAATACGAGACAGCCTCTGGTCAGAAGATAAATCAGGATAAATCCTCTATCACTTTCTCAGCCAAACTCAACTTGAGATCAAAGACAAAGCAAAACTTATCTTGAATATCCACAAGGTTGGAGGACAAGGCAAATATCTCGGGCTGCCAGAACTTTTTGGAAGGAAAAAGAAGGATCTCTTCACCAGTATCGTGGACCGAATAAAACAAAGGGCTCTCAGCTGGTCATCAAGATTTCTCTCCTCTGCGGGGAAGCTTACGATGCTGAAATCAGTCTTAGCCGCAATGCCCACATACACTATGTCCTGCTTCCACCTCCCAAGCTCTCTTTGTAAGCGTATTCAATCTGCCCTTACAAGATTTTGGTGGGACAGTAATACAGAAAAAAGGAAAATGTGTTGGATATCATGGAAAAGAATGTCCAAATCTTTCAAATCAGGGGGTTTGGGTTTTAGAGATGTCCATACCTTCAACAAAGCTCTCTTGGCTAAGATTAGCTGGCGACTGCTCACTAAACCCTCTTGCCTACTGGCCAAAGTCTTGTTAGGCAAATACTGTAAGTTCTCCTCCTTTCTAGAATGCTCTGTTTCTAATTCAGCATCACATGGGTGGAGAAGTGTGTGTATGGGCAGAGATCTCCTCAAACCACACTTGGGGAAGATAATTGGTATGGGTGATTCCACTCCGGTCTGGAGGTGTCCCTGGATGTCTCTATCTACACCTATGTCACCTATGGGTCCCCCCACTGAAGCTGCAAAAGATCTGAGGGTTGCTGATCTACTGATCCCTGGAACTTGTTCCTGGAACAAGGAGCTCATCAAACTTCTCCTCCCTAACTATGAAAAAGACATCATGTCCCTACGACCAAGTACAAAAGGTGCTTCAGATATTTGGGCTTGGCTCCCTACAAAAGATGGTATTTATTCTGCAAAGTCAGGGTATTTTGAAGCTTACCAGTCTACTGTTATTGATGAGGATTCACCAGGGCCAGCTACTTCTGATCCTTTCAATTGGAAGGCTAACATTTGGTCCATCAAAAGTTCACCAAAGACAAAACTCCTTCTCTGGAAAACAGCTCAAAATGCCCTCCCGGTGGGTGAAAATCTACTCCGGAGACAGGTAAATGATGAGCTTAAATGCCCTCATTGTGGAGAAAATGAATCTGTGAAACATTTATTCTTCTCTTGTACCTTTGCCAAGCAAGTTTGGAAGATGGCTCCGCTGAGTTCTTCTCTTACCGTCGACGATAGCCACTCTGTAACTGACGGAATCATATCAGCCAATAACTCATCTGCCTCCCTCCCACGGGTATCGGTGATGGACCTCTGGCGCCTTGGCTCTTCTGGACAATCTGGACCTCCAGGAACCAACTGATTTTCAGCAAAAAACAAATCAAAGCGGAAGAAGCCATCCAAGTTGCTCTCTTGCGCGCTAAGGAATGGCAAGCTGCCCAATCTTCCCAACCGGTTGTCAAACCCATCTCTCTACCCTCACCCCAATTAATCCGTCTCCCGAGATCCCTGATCTGCTACTCGGATGCCTCTTGGAAGCCAGATGGATCTGCAGGGTTGGGTTGGATTATCAAAGATCAATTTGATCTCACCATCCTGGAAGGCTCCGCCTCTCGAACCTCCGTTGGTTCTCCCTTGATGGCCGAAGCTATGGCCACTCTCGCCGCGATAGGAGCTGCAATGGAATCGAACCTCACCAACGTTTCTTTCGCTTCAGACTCGATGATTCTAGTCAAAGCTATCAATTCGAATCTCCAACAGAAGGAGCTTCACGGGATTCTCCACGACATCCTTTATCTATCTCTTAATTTCAATGTATGCTCTTTCAATTTCATTCCTCGCACTCAAAATCGCCAAGCCGATGCTTTGGCAAAAGAGGCACTCTTATCTCTCTGTATGGAAACCTAATTACGTTTAATGAGAATTAGACTTTGCTCAAAAAAAAAAAAAAAAAAATTTATTATTTTCTATTTGAACTTTAAAACAAAGTTTTCTATTAAGAATCGAATAATAATTTAAAAATTTTAATATTAAGGGTAGCTCTAAATATTATTGAGAGAATTCTAATTTTAATATTTTTTTTTAGAGTAATATGTTTTTGATAATTCAAAAAAGTTTACCTTTTTTTTCATCAAAGCTTTTATAGAACGTAATTTATATAAACTCAAAAACAATTAATATACATTCTTTATCTTTAGTCTTTAATTCAATAACCTTAAATCAAGACCTCATAAAAATAAACTAAACGTTTTCAAGGAGATTTTAATTCGACTTTCAATGTGAAAACAAAAACTTGAAGGGGAGAGACAAATTTGAATATGATATAGATTAAATCCTTTGATTTTATAAATATTCATAGCAAAAATATGCATTTCGTAATGGATCTGTTAGTTCACATGTATCTTAATTAGTGTTAAATCATATCTAATGATTAGTGATGAAACCTAGTAGTGATAAAAACTAGTTAGATATTTATATAAGTTCTTTTACATTTCAATTTGAATCTTTCGTTTATATATAAATTTAAAACATTTGATTAGATTCTACTTAGTGATATATATTCTTAAAATATCATAACAATGAGATCCTAATTATCATGTATGTTTTGATATGTTTGGATTCATTTGTTTTGAAAAGATGGATGTTTTCACCATTTTGGGTTTCTTGTTTGTATAATTTTTTTATTGATATGCATTTTGAATATACTGTCTAATAGCTATATTTTTTTTTTTCGTGCAAAGGCTGATTTTATTCTCATTAAACGTGGGCTAGGCACATTACAAGAGAAGTCAATGACTTTTTTGCCAGAGAATCAGCTAACCGATTACAGTTGCGTGAAATTAAATTGAAAGAGATAACAGAGAAATGAGAGGATAGATCAAAGATATCGAAGACAATCCCGTGGAGCTCCTTTGTGTGGATCTCCGAATTAAGTGCTGAGACTAGTTGAGACGAGTCTGTAGCAAGAGAAATGTGGGTGAAACCCAGCTCGCATGCATGTTGGACAGCGAGGAAGACACCATGGTTTCCGCCATTAGAGGGGAAGAAACATTCTGTGAAGAACCAGAGCAATGGGCTAGCTTCGTGTTCAGGTGATCGGTGAAGATCCAACCGAAACCTGCTTGTTGATCTGCTTTCCAAGCCGCTAAATAATAACTATTGTTTAGTTATAATTGTAACACCTCAAATTTGAAGAAAATAAAGGAATAAGATTTGGGTTAAAATGATCGTTTTGAAAATATCTGATTTCATGAGAATTTCTAAGCAATTCAAAAGTCTGGGGCAGCATATGTAAATAGAGAAAAGTCTGGGGATTAAAGTGCAAAAATGGAAAAATATGGGTGTTCTCGAGTTTATTTTTCTCGAAATCGAAGGAGAGTATTTGAATAGTTAGATTTTCGTTTCTTAACCCTAATATGTCGTATATATATGTGTTTTGACGTCCAAAGATTTAGAACCCGATTTTCTTGTCGATTTGAGACATTTGTTGAGTTTTCGAGACCCTTTTTGCCTCAACTCTGATTTGCATGTTTTTGATAATTGTGGATCGGAATTCGTGGTGATTTATATTTGAAGCGTTGATAGAAACCATTAACATTAAGTTTTTTAGTATTTTTTTTTGTCAAAATTTTTAATTGCCATTAAATATTACGTTAACTTTATACTTTTTTACAGTTACGTTTTAATTTTAATGACCTATATATAGGTTAGATAACTTCATGTTCCAAATAAAAAATACAAATCATTGTTTCTTACATTTGTTTTTCATAAAATAAGAAAAATTCTTGTATATTTCAAGCGTAAGTAGATATGTCTAAATTTAGCTCTCAGATTACCACGCTATTCATCGTTGTAGCTTTGGTGTGTGCGTTTGTTCCGGTTTTTCTCAGTCGAAGAAGCTGAAGCAAAATCATTATGGAATACTTGTCTTGTTAAAATCACTCCTAAGTGTGCGTTGGATATAATCGCTGTTGTCTTCGAAAATGGAACCATTTCTGATCCTTGTTGCAACGATCTCGTCAAAGAAGGGAAAGTGTGTCACGATACGCTTATTAAATATATTGCAGATAAACCCATGTTAATTGCCCACGAAACAGAATACTTGAAGAAGAGTGATGACTTGTGGAATCATTGTGTCTCAATCTCCAAAAGTGCTTGAAATATGTATTGCGTGTACTATTTTTACCGAATAAATTGATATTTCGCTGTTGTTAGATTTTTCTTACCACAAAAATTTATATTTTCACTTTACTACAATATTCAGTAAGGAAATTCTCTCTGAAAAAGAAGAACTTAAATTTATTATTTTCTATTTGAACTTTAAAACAAAGTTTTCTATTAAGAATCGAATAATAGTTTAAAAATTTAAATATTAAGGGTAGCTCTAAATATTATTGAGAGAATTCTAATTTTAATATTTTTTTTTAGAGTAATATGTTTTTGATAATTCAAAAAAGTTTACCTTTATTTTCATCAAAGCTTTTATAGAACGTAATTTATATAAACTCAAAAACAATTAATATACATTCTTTATCTTTAGTCTTTAATTCAATAACCTTAAATCAAGACCTCATAAAAATAAACTAAACTTTTTCAAGGAGATTTTAATTCGACTTTCAATGTGAAACAAAAACTTGAAGGGGAGAGACAAATTTGAATATGATATAGATTAAATCCTTTGATTTTATAAATATTCATAGCAAAAATATGCATTTCGTAATGGATCTGTTAGTTCACATGTATCTTAATTAGTGTTAAATCATATCTAATGATTAGTGATGAAACCTAGTAGTGATAAAAACTAGTTAGATATTTATATAAGTTCTTTTACATTTCAATTTGAATCTTTCGTTAATATATAAATTTAAAACATTTGATTAGATTCTACTTAGTGATATATATTCTTAACATATCATAACAATGAGATCCTAATTATCATGTATGTTTTGATATGTTTGGATTCATTTGTTTTGAAAAGATGGATGTTTCACCATTTTGGGTTTTTTGTTTGTATAATTTTTTTATTGATATGCATTTTGAATATACTGTCTAATAGCTATATATTTTTTTTTTCGTGCAAAGGCTGATTTTATTCTCATTAAACGTGGGCTAGGCACATTACAAGAGAAGTCAATGACTTTTTTGCCAGAGAATCAGCTAACCGATTACAGTTGCGTGAAATGAAATTGAAAGAGATAACAGAGAAATGAGAGGATAGATCAAAGATATCGAAGACAATCCCGTGGAGCTCCTTTGTGTGGATCTCCGAATTAAGTGCTGAGACTAGTTGAGACGAGTCTGTAGCAAGAGAAATGTGGGTGAAACCCAGCTCGCATGCATGTTGGACAGCGAGGAAGACAGCCATGGTTTCCGCCATTAGAGGGGAAGAAACATTCTGTGAAGAACCAGAGCCATGGGCTAGCTTCGTGTTCAGGTGATCGGTGAAGATCCAACCGAAACCTGCTTGTTGATCTGCTTTCCAAGCCGCTAAATAATAACTATTGTTTAGTTATAATTGTAACACCTCAAATTTGAAGAAAATAAAGGAATAAGATTTTGGGTTAAAATGATCGTTTTGAAAATATCTGATTTCATGAGAATTTCTAAGCAATTCAAAAGTCTGGGGCAGCATATGTAAATAGAGAAAAGTCTGGGGATTAAAGTGCAAAAATGGAAAAATATGGGTGTTCTCGAGTTTATTTTTCTCGAAATCGAAGGAGAGTATTTGAATAGTTAGATTTTCGTTTCTTAACCCTAATATGTCGTATATATATGCGTTTTGACGTCCAAAGATTTAGAACCCGATTTTCTTGTCGATTTGAGACATTTGTTGAGTTTTCGAGACCCTTTTGCCTCAACTCTGATTTGCATGTTTTTGATAATTGAGGATCGGAATTCGTGGTGATTTATATTTGAAGCGTTGATAGAAACCATTAACTTTAAGTTTTTTAGTATTTTTTTTTGTCAAAATTTTTAATTGCCATTAAATATTACGTTAACTTTATACTTTTTTTACAGTTACGTTTTAATTTTAATGACCTATATATAGGTTAGATAACTTCATGTTCCAAATAAAAAATACAAATCATTGTTTCTTACATTTGTTTTTCATAAAATAAGAAAAATTCTTGTATATTTCAAGCGTAAGTAGATATGTCTAAATTTAGCTCTCAGATTACCACGCTATTCATCGTTGTAGCTTTGGTGTGTGCGTTTGTTCCGGTTTTCTCAGTCGAAGAAGCTGAAGCAAAATCATTATGGAATACTTGTCTTGTTAAAATCACTCCTAAGTGTGCGTTGGATATAATCGCTGTTGTCTTCGAAAATGGAACCATTTCTGATCCTTGTTGCAACGATCTCGTCAAAGAAGGGAAAGTGTGTCACGATACGCTTATTAAATATATTGCAGATAAACCCATGTTAATTGCCCACGAAACAGAATACTTGAAGAAGAGTGATGACTTGTGGAATCATTGTGTCTCAATCTCCAAAAGTGCTTGAAATATGTATTGCGTGTACTATTTTTACCGAATAAATTGATATTTCGCTGTTGTTAGATTTTTCTTACCACAAAAATTTATATTTTCACTTTACTACAATATTCAGTAAGGAAATTCTCTCTGAAAAAGAAGAACTTAAATTTATTATTTTCTATTTGAACTTTAAAACAAAGTTTTCTATTAAGAATCGAATAATAATTTAAAAATTTAAATATTAAGGGTAGCTCTAAATATTATTGAGAGAATTCTAATTTTAATATTTTTTTTTAGAGTAATATGTTTTTGATAATTCAAAAAAGTTTACCTTTATTTTCATCAAAGCTTTTATAGAACGTAATTTATATAAACTCAAAAACAATTAATATACATTCTTTATCTTTAGTCTTTAATTCAATAACCTTAAATCAAGACCTCATAAAAATAAACTAAACTTTTTCAAGGAGATTTTAATTCGACTTTCAATGTGAAAACAAAACTTGAAGGGGAGAGACAAATTTGAATATGATATAGATTAAATCCTTTGATTTTATAAATATTCATAGCAAAAATATGCATTTCGTAATGGATCTGTTAGTTCACATGTATCTTAATTAGTGTTAAATCATATCTAATGATTAGTGATGAAACCTAGTAGTGATAAAAACTAGTTAGATATTTATATAAGTTCTTTTACATTTCAATTTGAATCTTTCGTTAATATATAAATTTAAAACATTTGATTAGATTCTACTTAGTGATATATATTCTTAACATATCATAACAATGAGATCCTAATTATCATGTATGTTTTGATATGTTTGGATTCATTTGTTTTGAGAAGATGGATGTTTCACCATTTTGGGTTTTTTGTTTGTATAATTTTTTTATTGATATGCATTTTGAATATACTGTCTAATAGCTATATATTTTTTTTTCGTGCAAAGGCTGATTTTATTCTCATTAAACGTGGGCTAGGCACATTACAAGAGAAGTCAATGACTTTTTTGCCAGAGAATCAGCTAACCGATTACAGTTGCGTGAAATGAAATTGAAAGAGATAACAGAGAAATGAGAGGATAGATCAAAGATATCGAAGACAATCCCGTGGAGCTCCTTTGTGTGGATCTCCGAATTAAGTGCTGAGACTAGTTGAGACGAGTCTGTAGCAAGAGAAATATGGGTGAAACCCAGCTCGCATGCATGTTGGACAGCGAGGAAGACAGCCATGGTTTCCGCCATTAGAGGGGAAGAAACATTCTGTGAAGAACCAGAGCCATGGGCTAGCTTCGTGTTCAGGTGATCGGTGAAGATCCAACCGAAACCTGCTTGTTGATCTGCTTTCCAAGCCGCTAAATAATAACTATTGTTTAGTTATAATTGTAACACCTCAAATTTGAAGAAAATAAAGGAATAAGATTTTGGGTTAAAATGATCGTTTTGAAAATATCTGATTTCATGAGAATTTCTAAGCAATTCAAAAGTCTGGGGCAGCATATGTAAATAGAGAAAAGTCTGGGGATTAAAGTGCAAAAATGGAAAAATATGGGTGTTCTCGAGTTTATTTTTCTCGAAATCGAAGGAGAGTATTTGAATAGTTAGATTTTCGTTTCTTAACCCTAATATGTCGTATATATATGCGTTTTGACGTCCAAAGATTTAGAACCCGATTTTCTTGTCGATTTGAGACATTTGTTGAGTTTTCGAGACCCTTTTTGCCTCAACTCTGATTTGCATGTTTTTGATAATTGAGGATCGGAATTCGTGGTGATTTATATTTGAAGCGTTGATAGAAACCATTAACTTTAAGTTTTTTAGTATTTTTTTTTGTCAAAATTTTTAATTGCCATTAAATATTACGTTAACTTTATACTTTTTTACAGTTACGTTTTAATTTTAATGACCTATATATAGGTTAGATAACTTCATGTTCCAAATAAAAAATACAAATCATTGTTTCTTACATTTGTTTTTCATAAAATAGAAAAATTCTTGTAGATTTCAAGCGTAAGTAGATATGTCTAAATTTAGCTCTCAGATTACCACGCTATTCATCGTTGTAGCTTTGGTGTGTGCGTTTGTTCCGGTTTTCTCAGTCGAAGAAGCTGAAGCAAAATCATTATGGAATACTTGTCTTGTTAAAATCACTCCTAAGTGTGCGTTGGATATAATCGCTGTTGTCTTCGAAAATGGAACCATTTCTGATCCTTGTTGCAACGATCTCGTCAAAGAAGGGAAAGTGTGTCACGATACGCTTATTAAATATATTGCAGATAACCCATGTTAATTGCCCACGAAACAGAATACTTGAAGAAGAGTGATGACTTGTGGAATCATTGTGTCTCAATCTCCAAAAGTGCATGAAATATGTATTGCGTGTACTATTTTTACCGAATAAATTGATATTTCGCTGTTGTTAGATTTTTCTTACCACAAAAATTATATTTTCACTTTACTACAATATTCAGTAAGGAAATTCTCTCTGAAAAAGAAGAACTTAAATTTATTATTTTCTATTTAAACTTTAAAACAAAGTTTTCTATTAAGAATCGAATAATAATTTAAAAATTTAATATTAAGGGTAGCTCTAAATATTATTGAGAGAATTCTAATTTTAATATTTTTTTTTAGAGTAATATGTTTTTGATAATTCAAAAAAGTTTACCTTTATTTTCATCAAAGCTTTTATAGAACGTAATTTATATAAACTCAAAAACAATTAATATACATTCTTTATCTTTAGTCTTTAATTCAATAACCTTAAATCAAGACCTCATAAAAATAAACTAAACTTTTTCAAGGAGATTTTAATTCGACTTTCAATGTGAAAACAAAAACTTGAAGGGGAGAGACAAATTTGAATATGATATAGATTAAATCCTTTGATTTTATAAATATTCATAGCAAAAATATGCATTTCGTAATGGATCTGTTAGTTCACATGTATCTTAATTAGTGTTAAATCATATCTAATGATTAGTGATGAAACCTAGTAGTGATAAAAACTAGTTAGATATTTATATAAGTTCTTTTACATTTCAATTTGAATCTTTCGTTAATATATAAATTTAAAACATTTGATTAGATTCTACTTAGTGATATATATTCTTAACATATCATAACAATGAGATCCTAATTATCATGTATGTTTTGATATGTTTGGATTCATTTGTTTTGAGAAGATGGATGTTTCACCATTTTGGGTTTTTTGTTTGTATAATTTTTTTATTGATATGCATTTTGAATATACTGTCTAATAGCTATATATTTTTTTTTCGTGCAAAGGCTGATTTTATTCTCATTAAACGTGGGCTAGGCACATTACAAGAGAAGTCAATGACTTTTTTGCCAGAGAATCAGCTAACCGATTACAGTTGCGTGAAATGAAATTGAAAGAGATAACAGAGAAATGAGAGGATAGATCAAAGATATCGAAGACAATCCCGTGGAGCTCCTTTGTGTGGATCTCCGAATTAAGTGCTGAGACTAGTTGAGACGAGTCTGTAGCAAGAGAAATATGGGTGAAACCCAGCTCGCATGCATGTTGGACAGCGAGGAAGACAGCCATGGTTTCCGCCATTAGAGGGGAAGAAACATTCTGTGAAGAACCAGAGCCATGGGCTAGCTTCGTGTTCAGGTGATCGGTGAAGATCCAACCGAAACCTGCTTGTTGATCTGCTTTCCAAGCCGCTAAATAATAACTATTGTTTAGTTATAATTGTAACACCTCAAATTTGAAGAAAATAAAGGAATAAGATTTTGGGTTAAAATGATCGTTTTGAAAATATCTGATTTCATGAGAATTTCTAAGCAATTCAAAAGTCTGGGGCAGCATATGTAAATAGAGAAAAGTCTGGGGATTAAAGTGCAAAAATGGAAAAATATGGGTGTTCTCGAGTTTATTTTTCTCGAAATCGAAGGAGAGTATTTGAATAGTTAGATTTTCGTTTCTTAACCCTAATATGTCGTATATATATGCGTTTTGACGTCCAAAGATTTAGAACCCGATTTTCTTGTCGATTTGAGACATTTGTTGAGTTTTCGAGACCCTTTTTGCCTCAACTCTGATTTGCATGTTTTTGATAATTGAGGATCGGAATTCGTGGTGATTTATATTTGAAGCGTTGATAGAAACCATTAACTTTAAGTTTTTTAGTATTTTTTTTGTCAAAATTTTTAATTGCCATTAAATATTACGTTAACTTTATACTTTTTTTACAGTTACGTTTTAATTTTAATGACCTATATATAGGTTAGATAACTTCATGTTCCAAATAAAAAATACAAATCATTGTTTCTTACATTTGTTTTTCATAAAATAGGAAAAATTCTTGTATATTTCAAGCGTAAGTAAATATGTCTAAATTTAGCTCTCAGATTACCACGCTATTCATCGTTGTAGCTTTGGTGTGTGCGTTTGTTCCGGTTTTCTCAGTCGAAGAAGCTGAAGCAAAATCATTATGGAATACTTGTCTTGTTAAAATCACTCCTAAGTGTGCGTTGGATATAATCGCTGTTGTCTTCGAAAATGGAACCATTTCTGATCCTTGTTTGCAACGATCTCGTCAAAGAAGGGAAAGTGTGTCACGATACGCTTATTAAATATATTGCAGATAAACCCATGTTAATTGCCCACGAAACAGAATACTTGAAGAAGAGTGATGACTTGTGGAATCATTGTGTCTCAATCTCCAAAAGTGCATGAAATATGTATTGCGTGTACTATTTTTACCGAATAAATTGATATTTCGCTGTTGTTAGATTTTTCTTACCACAAAAATTTATATTTTCACTTTACTACAATATTCAGTAAGGAAATTCTCTCTGAAAAAGAAGAACTTAAATTTATTATTTTCTATTTGAACTTTAAAACAAAGTTTTCTATTAAGAATCGAATAATAATTTAAAAATTTAAATATTAAGGGTAGCTCTAAATATTATTGAGAGAATTCTAATTTTAATATTTTTTTTTTAGAGTAATATGTTTTTGATAATTCAAAAAAGTTTACCTTTATTTTCATCAAAGCTTTTATAGAACGTAATTTATATAAACTCAAAAACAATTAATATACATTCTTTATCTTTAGTCTTTAATTCAATAACCTTAAATCAAGACCTCATAAAAATAAACTAAACTTTTTCAAGGAGATTTTAATTCGACTTTCAATGTGAAAACAAAAACTTGAAGGGGAGAGACAAATTTGAATATGATATAGATTAAATCCTTTGATTTTATAAATATTCATAGCAAAAATATGCATTTCGTAATGGATCTGTTAGTTCACATGTATCTTAATTAGTGTTAAATCATATCTAATGATTAGTGATGAAACCTAGTAGTGATAAAAACTAGTTAGATATTTATATAAGTTCTTTTACATTTCAATTTGAATCTTTCGTTAATATATAAATTTAAAACATTTGATTAGATTCTACTTAGTGATATATATTCTTAACATATCATAACAATGAGATCCTAATTATCATGTATGTTTTGATATGTTTGGATTCATTTGTTTTGAGAAGATGGATGTTTCACCATTTTGGTTTTTTGTTTGTATAATTTTTTTATTGATATGCATTTTGAATATACTGTCTAATAGCTATATATTTTTTTTTCGTGCAAAGGCTGATTTTATTCTCATTAAACGTGGGCTAGGCACATTACAAGAGAAGTCAATGACTTTTTTGCCAGAGAATCAGCTAACCGATTACAGTTGCGTGAAATGAAATTGAAAGAGATAACAGAGAAATGAGAGGATAGATCAAAGATATCGAAGACAATCCCGTGGAGCTCCTTTGTGTGGATCTCCGAATTAAGTGCTGAGACTAGTTGAGACGAGTCTGTAGCAAGAGAAATATGGGTGAAACCCAGCTCGCATGCATGTTGGACAGCGAGGAAGACAGCCATGGTTTCCGCCATTAGAGGGGAAGAAACATCTGTGAAGAACCAGAGCCATGGGCTAGCTTCGTGTTCAGGTGATCGGTGAAGATCCAACCGAAACCTGCTTGTTGATCTGCTTTCCAAGCCACTAAATAATAACTATTGTTTAGTTATAATTGTAACACCTCAAATTTGAAGAAAATAAAGGAATAAGATTTTGGGTTAAAATGATCGTTTTGAAAATATCTGATTTCATGAGAATTTCTAAGCAATTCAAAAGTCTGGGGCAGCATATGTAAATAGAGAAAAGTCTGGGGATTAAGTGCCAAAAATGGAAAAAATATGGGTGTTCTCGAGTTTATTTTTCTCGAAATCGAAGGAGAGTATTTGAATAGTTAGATTTTCGTTTCTTAACCCTAATATGTCGTATATATTATGCGTTTTGACGTCCAAAGATTTAGAACCCGATTTTCTGTCGATTTGAGACATTTGTTGAGTTTTCGAGACCCTTTTTGCCTCAACTCTGATTTGCATGTTTTTGATAATTGAGGATCGGAATTCGTGGTGATTTATATTTGAAGCGTTGATAGAAACCATTAACTTTAAGTTTTTTAGTATTTTTTTTTGTCAAAATTTTTAATTGCCATTAATATTACGTTAACTTATACTTTTTTTACAGTTACGTTTTAAGTTTAATGACCTATATAGGTAGATAACTTCATGTTCCAAATAAAAAATTACAAATCATTGTTCTTACATTTGTTTTTCATAAAATAGGAAAAAATTCTTGTATATTTCAAGCGTAAGTAGATATGTCTAAATTTAGCTCTCAGATTACCACGCTATTCATCGTTGTAGCTTTGGTGTGTGCGTTTGTTCCGGTTTTCTCAGTCGAAGAAGCTGAAGCAAAATCATTATGGAATACTTGTCTTGTTAAATCACTCCTAAGTGTGCGTTGGATATAATCGCTGTTGTCTTCGAAATGGAACCATTTCTGATCCTTGTGCAACGATCTCGTCAAAGAAGGGAAAGTGTTGTCACGATACGCTTATTAAATATATTGCAGATAAACCCATGTTAATT
Organism: Arabidopsis arenosa; assembly: GCA_905216605.1. Taxonomy (NCBI): domain Eukaryota; kingdom Viridiplantae; phylum Streptophyta; class Magnoliopsida; order Brassicales; family Brassicaceae; genus Arabidopsis; species Arabidopsis arenosa. The sequence continues at coordinate 3,648,118 of LR999458.1, forward strand.
GCCCACGAAACAAATACTTGAAGAAGAGTGATGACTTGTGGAATCATTGTGTCTCAATCTCCAAAAGTGCATGAAATATGTATTGCGTGTACTATTTTTACCGAATAAATTGATATTTCGCTGTTGTTAGATTTTTTCTTACCACAAAAATTTATATTTTCACTTTACTACAATATTCAGTAAGGAAATTCTCTCTGAAAAAGAAGAACTTAAATTTATTATTTTCTATTTGAACTTTAAAACAAAGTTTTCTATTAAGAATCGAATAATAATTTAAAAATTTAAATATTAAGGGTAGCTCTAAATATTATTGAGAGAATTCTTAATTTTAATATTTTTTTTTTAGAGTAATATGTTTTTGATAATTCAAAAAAGTTTACCTTTATTTTCATCAAAGCTTTTATAGAACGTAATTATATAACTCAAAACAATTAATATACATTCTTTATCTGTAGTCTTTAATTCAATACCTTAAATCAAGACCTCATAAAAATAAACTAAACTTTTTCAAGGAGATTTTAATTCGACTTTCAATGTTGAAAACAAAACTGAAGGGGAGAGGACAAATTTGAATATGATATAGATTAAAGCCTTTGATTTTATAAATATTCATAGCAAAAATATGCATTTCGTAATGGAGCTGTTAGTTCACATGTATCTTAATTAGTGGTAAATCATATCTAATGATTAGTGATGAAACCTTAGTAGTGATAAAAACTAGTTAGATATTTATATAAGTTCTTTTACATTTCAATTTGAATCTTTCGTTAATATATAAATTTAAAACATTTGATTAGATTCTACTTAGTGATATATATTCTTAACATATCATAACAATGAGATCCTAATTATCATGTATGTTTTGATATGTTTGGATTCATTTGTTTTGAGAAGATGGATGTTTCACCATTTTGGGTTTTTTGTTTGTATAATTTTTTTTATTGATATGCATTTTGAATATACTGTCTAATAGCTATATATTTTTTTTTTCGTGCAAAGGCTGATTTTATTCTCATTAAACGTGGGCTAGGCACATTACAAGAGAAGTCAATGACTTTTTTGCAGAGAATCAGCTAACCGATTACAGTTGCGTGAAATGAAATTGAAAGAGATAACAGAGAGAAATGAGAGGATAGATCAAAGATATCGAAGACAATCCCGTGGAGCTCCTTTGTGTGGATCTCCGAATTAAGTGCTGAGACTAGTTGAGACGAGTCTGTAGCAAGAGAAATATGGGTGAAACCCAGCTCGCATGCATGTTGGACAGCGAGGAAGACAGCCATGGTTTCCGCCATTAGAGGGGAAGAAACATTCTGTGAAGAACCAGAGCCATGGGCTAGCTTCGTGTTCAGGTGATCGGTGAAGATCCAACCGAAACCTGCTTGTTGATCTGCTTTCCAAGCCGCTAAATAATAACTATGGTTAGTTATAATTGTAACACCTCAAATTTGAAGAAAATAAAGGAATAAGATTTTGGGTTTAAAATGATCGTTTTGAAAATATCTGATTTCATGAGAATTTCTAAGCAATTCAAAGTCTGGGGCAGCATATGTAAATAGAGAAAGTCTGGGGATTTAAAGTGCAAAAATGGAAAAATATGGGTGTTCTCGAGTTTATTTTTCTCGAAATCGAAGGAGAGTATTTGAATAGTTAGATTTCGTTTCTTAACCTAATATGTCGTATATATATGCGTTTTTGACGTCCAAAGATTTAGAACCCGATTTTCTTGTCGATTTGAGACATTTGTTGAGTTTTCGAGACCCTTTTTGCCTCAACTCTGATTTGATGTTTTGATTAATTGAGGATCGGAATCGTGGTGATTTATATTGAAAGCGTTGATAGAAACCATTATACTTTAAGTTTTTTAGTATTTTGTTGTCAAAATTTTTAATTGCCCATTTAAATATTACGTTAACTTTATACTTTTTTTACAGTACGTTTTAATTTAATGACCTATATATAGGTTTAGATAACTTCATGTTACAAATAAAAATACAAATTAATTGTTTTCTTACATTTGTTTTCAATTAAAATAGGAAAACATTCTTGTATATTCAAGCGTAAAAGTAGTCATTGTCTAAATTTAGCTCTCAGCATTGACCACGACTATCATAGTTTGTTAGCTTTGGTGTGTTGAGTTTTTGTTCCGGTTTTCTCAGTCGAAGAAGCTGAAGCAAATCATTATGGAATACTTGTCTTGGTTAAAATCACTCCTAAGTGTGCGTTGGATATAATCGCTGTTGTCTTCGAAAATGGAACCATTTCTGATCCTTGTTGCAACGATCTCGTCAAAGAAGGGAAAGTGTGTCACGATACGCTTATTAAATATATTGCAGGAATAAACCCATGTTAATTGCCCACGAAACAGAATACTTGAAGAGAGAGTGTATGACTTGTGGAATCATTGTGTCTCAATCTCCAAAAGTGCTATGAAATATGTATTGCGTGTACTATTTTTACCGAATAAAATTGATATTTCGCTGTTGTTAGATTTTTCTTACCACAAAAATTTATATTTTCACTTTCTACAATATCAGTAAGGAAATTCTCTCTGAAAAAGAAGAACTTAAATTTATTATTTTCTATTTGAACTTTAAAACAAAGTTTTCTATTAAGAATCGAATAATAATTTAAAATTTAATATTAAGGGTAGCTCTAAATATTATTGAGAGAATTCTAATTTTATATTTTTTTTTAGAGTAATATGTTTTTGATAATTCAAAAAGTTTACCTTTTTTTCATCAAAGCATTTATAGAACGTAATTTATATAAACTCAAAAACAATTAATATCATTCTTTATCTTTAGTCTTTAATTCAATAACCTTAAATCAAGACCTCATAAAAATAAACTAAACGTTTTCAAGGAGATTTTAATTCGACTTTCAATGTGAAAACAAAAACTTGAAGGGGAGAGACAAATTTGAATATGATATAGATTAAATCCTTTGATTTTATAAATATTCATAGCAAAATATGCATTTCGTAATGGATCTGTTAGTTCACATGTATCTTAATTAGTGTTAAATCATATCTAATGATTAGTGATGAAACCTAGTAGTGATAAAAACTAGTTAGATATTTATTAAGTTCTTTTACATTTCAATTTGAATCTTTCGTTAATATATAAATTTAAAACATTTGATTAGATTCTACTTAGTGATATATTCTTAACATATCATAACAATGAGATCCTAATTATCATGTATGTTTTGATATGTTTGGATTCATTTGTTTTGAAAAGATGGATGTTTCACCATTTTGGGTTTTTGTTTGTATAATTTTTTTACTGATATGCATTTTGATATACTGTCTAATAGCTATTTTTTTTTTTTCGTGCAAAGGCTGATTTATTCTCATTAAACGTGGGCTAGGCACATTACAAGAGAAGTCAATGACTTCTTTGCCAGAGAATCAGCTAACCGATTACAGTTGCGTGAAATGAAATTGAAAGAGATAACAGAGAAATGAGAGGATAGATCAAAGATATCGAAGAGAATCCCGTGGAGCTCCTTTGTGTGGATCTCCGAATTAAGTGCTGAGACTAGTTGAGACGAGTCTGTAGCAAGAGAAATGTGGGTGAAACCCAGCTCGCGCATGTTGGACAGCGAGGAAGACAGCCATGGTTTCCGCCATTAGAGGGGAAGAAACATTCTGTGAAGAACCAGAGCCATGGGCTAGCTTCGTGTTCAGGTGATCGGTGAAGATCCAACCGAAACCTGCTTGTTGATCTGCTTTCCAAGCCGCTAAATAATAACTATTGTTTAGTTATAATTGTAACACCTCAAATTTGAAGAAATAAAGGAATAAGATTTTGGGTTAAAATGATCGTTTTGAAAATCTGATTTCATGAGAATTTCTAAGCAATTCAAAAGTCTGGGGCAGCATATGTAAATAGAGAAAAGTCTGGGGATTAAAGTGCAAAAATGGAAAAATATGGGTGTTCTCGAGTTTATTTTTCCCGAAATCGAAGGAGAGTATTTGAATAGTTAGATTTTCGTTTCTTAACCCTAATATGTCGTATATATGCGTTTTGACGTCCAAAGATTTAGAACCCGATTTTCTTGTCGATTTGAGACATTTGTTGAGTTTTCGAGACCCTTTTGCCTCAACTCTGATTTGCATATTTTTGATAATTGAGGATCGGAATTCGTGGTGATTTATATTTGAAGCGTTGATAGAAACCATTAACTTTAAGTTTTTTAGTATTTTTTTTGTCAAAATTTTTAATTGCCATTAAATATTACGTTAACTTA